>JAENRP010000056.1:98156-190516 GCA_024741835.1 Diplocarpon mali | reverse complement strand
TTTAACTTACGGGTTAGGCCTATAAGTGGATTTTAAGGAAATATATAAAGGGAGAGGGGAAAGGGGAAAGGGGGGAGGTGCGGTAGTAAACGAATAAAAATAATAGAAACTCCTTTTCCTCTTTTAATAATGCGACTCTCAGTCCGGGACTGCGAGTCAAAAGCTCAAAGTTATTAAAGCTATTAAATCGCAGTTTTAAAGAAAATTCGAAGACAATTTTAAGTAATCCTAAGCATATATGCCTTAACCAACTTAAGAGGCGTCCTTATTAAAGAAAATCTAAGCTTTATATAAAATTCGACTAATAATTTAGGAATTTCTTTAATATAGCTATATTCGATTATTAAGCTTCTTTAAGGTAGCAACTCGCTTATTTAACTTAAGGGAAGCTGGATTTAGGTATTTAGAGTTTGCGTGCTAGTTTTTGCCTTTTAAAGCTTATCGATTTCTAAATTAAAGGGCGCGATAAGTTTCCTAAAGAAGGCCTTCGATTAAGGTTTCTAAACGTTAGATGCGGAGTTTAAAAAACTAGGCTTCGAGTTCCTTGATTTTTAAGGCAGATTTCACTCTTAAGCTAGGACTACAAATAAAGGGAATTACTACTAGATTTCTCTTTGCCTCCTTTGTAACTTCTAAAGCCTTTAAGTGTTCTTAAACTAAGCTCTTAAGGTCTTTAGTATAAAAGGGAGTAAGGGATTTTTCCTATTTTATAATATTAATAGTTCTCTTACTAAGATCTGATTTTAAAGCAAAGGCTAAGAACTCCTTAAATAAGGCGAAGGTTATAAGGTCTTATTTATTGATCTTAAAATTCTTAATAATCTTATTGCAAAGGCCAATAGGTAATCCGAGTAAGAAAAGGCGGCCTCTTTCAACTTTACTAAGTATTTTCTAATCGATTAAGGTATTCGACACTTAAGTAAAGGTCTAATAGTAGTTTTTAAGTTCCTTAAGAGTGCGAGTAATAAGAACAAACTCCTTTAAAAAGGCTAGAGTATTGCGAATCTACTATCTATCAAATTCTTGAAATTCAGCTTTAAGAGCCTTAATAAGTAGTTCCTAGGACTCGCGAAGCTTCTACTTAAGTAGAGATTTAATAATATCTTTGCTAGTTTAATCGCAGTAGTAGGAAAGTCGATTGATTATCTTATTATATTTAATATTAAAATTATAATAAGTCTCCTTATATTATTTAAGGAAATTAATAATATTAGCTTTAGTAAAATAAGGAGCGCTAAAGGAACTAAAGAGGGGAAAATAATTAATAATAGCTTTAAAGGCAGCTATTATTGCTTTATTCGTTTCGATAGGAGGGGAGTTAGGTCGAATATAGGGCTTAAGGTGTTTTAAAGAGTTTTCAAAATCTGAGTCAATCTTAAAGTGACTAAGGCGAGCTTAAAAAGATTTAGGCAAAGGGTTAAAAGGAGGTTTGAAATTGATATTTTTAGTATTTTCAAGTATTAATATTGAAAAAGCAAGTGTAGTTATTAAAGGGGAAGGTATTAAAGGAGAAGGCAAAGAACTTAAGTTATATAAAATTGCATTTTTATATTCCTATTTATAAGCCTGGCTTAAGAGTGAAAATCCGGCTTTTATAAAAAGTTTATTTATACTTTGCTAAGACTTCTTTAATAGGTATAAAGCAATAAATAAAGGTATTATAATTATTAGTAATAAGAAAAGGTTTATTAAGTTAAAGACTAATTTCTATAATAAAGTTTCTAAGAAAGATTCATCTTAGCTTCTAAGATAATTCCTATTAGTTCTTAAAATAAAGGGGTCTCTAGAGATGATTTCAAGGCAGTTTTTAAAGTCCTATTAAGTAGAGGCGGCTAAAGTATCCGATTTAGCTTTCTAAGAAAGCTAAGGAGACTCTTCCAATTAGAGCTTTTATTTAGTATTATATAAATACCTAAAACTGCTTTTGTTTAAAGTAGCTATTATAGCTAATCAAACTTCTTTATATCAGAAAGGCTAGAAATCCGACAATTATACTAATAGGCTGATAATTTAAGCTTATCGGATCAGAGGTAGGTAGGAGAGGCAGAATAAGGGCCGAAATAGGAAAATCTAAGGTTATTAATAGTAGAGAGTAGCAATCGATAGTTCCAAATAACTAAGTGATTGCAAGGTCGATAATAAAGGAATAACAACTAATAGTTACAAATAACTAAATGATTATTATCTTAAGAGGGGTTTTTAAAAGGTTGATCTCTTATCTGCGAACTAAGAGAATCAAAAGGAGAAGTCGTATAAAGACGAAATCTCAAAGGAATCGTCCCTGCGTAGGTCACTAATATAAGATAGAGGGGAGATAATATAAGAATAGGCCTAAGGGAAGACTTAAAAACTGACAGAATCTAAAGGTGTAGATTCTAGTTCTAGAGAGCTGAAGTAGTATATATACAAGGTTGGCTTACCAAGCCTTAGCCTCTGCTCCGTGCGGTAATCTCCGTACCTTGTATATTTCTAATATGCCCCCTACTACAAAGCTCTATAGAACTCAGAGTAAAGAGCCTCACATTTTTTTTTTTTTTGTATAGTCTAGGCCTTATTAACTCCCATAATATACTCTCTAGTATATGGCGCCTACGTCTCCCTTATATGGAGTTCAGCCGCCCCGCAGTATTAAAACATGCGTTATAGTATAAGAGTACCTCTGACTTAGCTATATCATAGCTTTTCACCCTTTTATATAATCGTATTATAGATTTCCTCCCTGTATATAGCTTTCCTATGGGTTTCCTCCCTTTAAATAGCCTTCTTTTGTCGATTTTTACTCTGGTAGGCCTATATAACCCTTGTATTTCTCGAAAGCGGGTCCTGGCAGAGCTTTTGTAAGGGAATCTGCCATATTATCGTTTCCAGGTATATAAGCTACTATCATCTTGCCTTTAGCTACCATATCGTCCCTTATATAGAAGTGTCGGACGTCGATATGCTTCGATTTAGCTAAAAATTTTCGCTCTTTAGTAAGAGATCTTACTCCTTCGTTATCGAGCCATAAATAAGGTAATCGATCGAGTTGTATATTAAGGTCGGCGAATAGCTTTAGTATCTAAGCTACCTCTTTCAAGCCGTCGGAAGCCGCCATTATCTCGGCTTATTCACTACTTAAAGAAGTAGATTTTTGCCTATTCGCAGCTTAGTTAACAACTCCTCTATTATACTTAATAAGCTAGCCTTAGAATAACTTCCTATCATTCTCTATAGCCCAAGTGGCATCTGTATAAGCGTCGAATTGATTTGGTTCGCCTTTTCCATATGTAATTCCATCTTCGGCGGTCTTTTATAGGTATCGCAAGAGGGGTTTTATAGCTTAGAGGTGATCTTGTAAAGGGGTTGCCATATGCTATGCCAATTGGCCGATAATATAAGAGATATCTGGCCTTATAAGATTCGAGGGGTATATAACGCTTCCTATAATCTGCTAGTAAAGTAAGATATTATTAAGTTATAGTAGCTTGTTAGTATAAGCTTCATCTATACCTAATTTCCTTAATACTATACCAGCTAAGGCTAGTAGGTTATTCCCTTTGCAATTAGCCATCCTAAATCTATTAAGAATCTTCTTAATATAATCTATTTAGTGAATTCGTAGCATTCTAGCCTTACGATTTCGTTCAACTTGTATTCCAATAAAGGTGCTAATTAGCCCTAGGTCTTTTCCTTTCCAAGTATTGAGAATCTTCTTTTTAAGGTAATTGCAATCTTATTGTTTTCCGATAATTAGCATATCATCTATAAAGACTAATATATACGCAGTTATATTATTAGCTTGATTTTCCTATATAAACAGATTTGGATCTGCTTTAGCGCTTTGTAGGCCAGCCTTCTCCATTTCATCTTTAACTAATAGCCACTATTCTCGAGGTGCTTATTTTAGGCTGTATAATAACCTTAAAAGCTTGATATAGGCTTGTTTTCCTCGAAGTTAAAGGTATAATTCGTAGAATAGGTCGCATTCGTCGTCTGATAGTGCCATATATACGTCTTCAGCTAAGTACGCGTTTAAGAAGGCTATATTGATATCGATTTGCTCGATTTCTAGGTCTCTCGAGGCTGCAAAGGCGAGTAGAACTCGTAGAGTTGTATACCTAATAATGCTAGCAAAAGTATCGAAGTAATCTACCTTATACTATTGCTTATAGCCTTTTAGTACGATTCGAGCCTTCCTTCTTACTAATACTCTATTTACGATCTTATTTCGCAAAACTAATTTCGATTTTATCAGCTTTCTCTTAATAGGAGGTTTACCTAATATTATTTTAAAGGTTCCTGCTGATTTTACAGCTTCAAATTCACTTAATATTGCTTCTCTCTATTCTTTTGGATTCTGACTTAGCGCATTATATACTAATATTACCTTTATAGGAACAGTTGGTTGATTTCCTATAGAGGTTAACGCACTCTCTTAAGTATTAATCTCGCTAAATACTCGTTTTAGCTTTAACTTCCTACTATACTATAAGGTAGGAGTCTCTATTTGCTTTAGAATGCGTTGATCAGACGCTTTAGAGATGTTTTCTATTACCCTTTGAGGTTTAGTACCTCTTACTTTAGCTTTATTACTATAGATTTGCCTGTTTTCTAATAACTCTAACGTTATAGGTCTTTTAGTACTATATACTCTCTCAGTTTTATATACTAGCCTCTCTATAACTCTTACAAGAGGTCTTTTAGTAATATCTACTGGCCTTATAGGTCTTATTAAGCTTATAGCACCATATGCTAACCTCTTATTCTGAGGTCTTTCCTGCAATTGTACTTCTCTTATGTTATACGTTAAGTATTTGTTAAATTTGACGTTAGCAGATATTAGTTCTTTTAAAGTCTCGACGTTTAATAGCTTATATATCTTTAAGCTTGTCATACCTACAAGTATCTAAGCTCCTATTATAGTTCTTAACTCGAACTTACCTAGGCCATTTCCTCTATTATTTAATAGGAACGCTCTTGACCCAAATACTCTAATTTTTGAAAGATCTTTAGTACGTTCTGAGTACGCCTCTAATAGAGTTAGGCCTTTCAGCTCTCTAAAAGGTAAAGCCTTCGTAGGCCTCCTATTCTTTAGCCTATAGGCCTACTCTATAGCGTAGCACCATATATAGCTATTCATCTTAGCGTCGTATATGCAAGAGCGAGCTATTTTTATAATTTCGTATATCTAACGTTTGATAACGCTATTTAAACTATGCTTATAAGTAGGTAAAGGTTCTAGGGTTATACCTCCTTCTAATAGCTATAATAAGAATCTGCCTTCAAACTCTCCTGTACTATTATCAGACCTCTAGTATACTACTGAAGTAAAGTTCTCTATCTCTAGTTGCTTCTTTAGGTCTTTGATTTTTAGCTATATCTTATTAGCGCTCTTATTCTTTAGTAGCCTTATCTAATAGCATCTGCAGGCGTTATCTACTACTAATAGGAAGTAGCGATACCCCTTAATTAATAGCAGTAGTGTTCTTAATATATCGGCATAGAGTCTTCTATAGATCTTATCTATTCTTATATTTGTTTTCTTATTGAATTGCTCCTTTATTTTGCCTGCTAAGCAGCTTTTGCAGTTTCTCTCTCCTTTAAAAGCGATTCGAGCTTCTATATTTAGGCTATAGTTATTATCGACTAGCTTCTTTAGCTTAATATAGTTAAGGTGACCTAGCCTCCTATAGAGGAGCTCTGAATCCGTTTTATTCGAGTTTTGCGGTATTATCTCTATATTAATTAGTTCTAGAGGTTATATAAGGCTAAGGTTTATAGCCTTTTTATCTACTTTAGTTGCAATAGCAGTATATAATCAAGATAAAGTAAATAATCTACTAAGCTATAGTATAGTAAATACTATATCGTCGCCTCGATACCCTTTTGCCTCTTCTTTACTAAAGATTATAGTAATATTATTATCGCCGAGCTTCGAGACTGATATAAGTCGAGTATTGCCAAATGATAGAACGTACTATATGTTATATAGCATTAGTTTATTATTAATAATATAGTCTCTATAGCTAATTGCTTCTAAGAGCGCGCTATTTGCTATTCTAACTTGCTTTAGGTTATTCCACTTCCTGATTTTAATAAAATCGTCCTATATACTAGAGAAGTATCTTATAGCGCCAGAGTCTACTTTTTAAAAAAGCTAATCTGCCTTTAAGCTTAGAGCTGTCTCAATAGCTTCTATTATTAAAGCAACTTCACGTTTTAAGGAATAAAAGTAGATAGATAAGGTTGTATTATCTTTAGCTATCTAAGCTCTGGCTTTATCTCCTCCTCTCTTCTTCGTCTAGCACTCTGCTTTCCAATGGCTAAATTTACCGCAATTATAACATTTCCCTCCTCTTTCTCCCTTCTGTATTCCTCCTTATTATATTCCTCCTCTTCCTCTATTACCTCTGCCTCTATATCTGCCTCTGCTTCTGTCTCTGCCTCTGCCGCTATCTCTGCCACTATCTTTGCCGCGGCCTCCTTCTCCTGCGAGGTAGGCCTTAGCGATTAACGCAGCTATCTGCGTAGATATAGGCGCCACCTTTAGCTCTTATCTATACGTCACTTTATACTCTTGAATTGCGACGATTATCTCTTATAAGATTATAAGAGAGGTTTTAAGGTTAATTATAATTGAACTCCATATTCCAACTATTAGAAGACTGTTGAGCAATTGCTTTTTCATTTAAGTATTATTAGGAGGATTGCTATAGCCTTAGAGGAGAGCTTGAATACTCTTAAGTTGTAGGATATAGTCTTTGAACAACTCAAAGTAGGGAATATACTTGGCCTTATTAAACTGTTTAATCAAGTTTATATAAGTTTCAGAGTTCTCGACAAGTTTGCTCTCTCTTACTTTAAGAGCGTTCTAAAGAGCGTAAGCATTATCAACCATAATCTAAGTGCGATACTTTCTATTAAGGCTAAGGGTAAGGCCTTTAGCTATAGTAGCTATAGCCTCTTAGTTCTTCTTTTCCCATTTACCTTCAGATTTGGCAGATTTCAGAGGAACAGGGCCGATGGCCCATTAGAGACAGCTATTTATAGCCAAGTTTTGAATAGTAGCTAGTTCCCATTCCTAGTAGTTAAACCAATCAAGCTTGATCTTAGCGTCGTTATTCTTAGTGGTCTTCTTAATCATTTTTATTAAGTTGGAGTTATTAAAAAAAAAAAAAAGGGGTAAAAAAATAGGGGTAAAAAGGGAGAGAAGGTGTATATGTATAGGGGTATATAAAGAGGTATTATATAGTTGTATTTTGCTAAGAAGCAGGTTTAAGATTAGAGAGATTAATTGAGTTAATCGATTCTAGGAATTGCTACTATAACAGAATCTAAAGGTGTAGATTCTAGTTCTAGAGAGCTAAAGTAGTATATATACAAGGTTGGCTTACCAAGCCTTAGCCTCCGCTCCGTGCGGTAATCTCCGTACCTTGTATATTTCTAACAAAAACAAGAGGGAGGAAGCACTACAAGTGGGCTCTCTAAAGACGAGAACTAGGACAATTTACTAGTTAGGGGTAGAATAGGTAGTTTGTATTGCGCGCTATCTCTAAGTATAACAGTGGTCCTATATATACCCCTTTCTTGGTCCTCATCTGACCATATGACCTATATCACGAGATCCTCCACTTCCAGGTCTCTACACTACTTTAAAGATAATTAAAAGAGCTATTAGATAGATTTAATAGCTTATCTTAAATAAGTTCGCCCTTATAGATATTATTTAATTCTTTAATAATTATAAAAGTCAAGAACCTAGTCTCTCAGATGCTAAGCAAGACTATTTTATCTTATAAGAAAGAGAATATAAAGAGGAATCTATTGATTAAGACATTTGTAATTATAGTAATATGCTTTAATTAGTCATTCTTAACCTTAAGCTTAAAGAATAATATAATATTCAAATGTCCTTTATAATAAAGACTCGCTTTTAATAGTATCTTTTTAGTATAGGAATCGAAGGGAGAAGACTTTGCGACTTTTATATTTGCTCTCTTTTAATTTACTATAATCTTAATTATAAAGGATTTGATATTAATAAAACTATTAAATACCTCGAACTTCTTTATATAGTAGAAGATATTAATCTTTTTCTAATCCACTTTAATAATCAGTTCTTTATCTCTTTAAAGATACGCAAATCTAACCTATTGATAATAGAGGTATCTTTAAGTACTATAAAATTCAAAGCTGATCTTAAAGCTTTAAAGGCATTAGAGCCGATTAAATAGAATAATTCTTTCTTTTTAATATTATTAAGTAATAAATAGTAAGAGGAAATAGAAGAAGAAGGGTCAATTATAATGCCTGAACCCTTCGGATGCCGCTTCTTAACCGACAATTTTACTACTAATAATAGTGCTTTTATAAGTACATTCCTTTCTATTATAAGATAAGAAGTAGAGATATACCTTTATTACTTCCGTCTTATAGATAATACGACCTTTATACCTTCTTATTTTCTTTATAATATAATATTTAGTCTTACTTAATAAGTCCTTTGGATGTATTATAGACTTTACCTTTTAGCTATAATAGCGAAAAGTAGAAGAGCCTATTAGCTTATAGCCTACCTTAAACCTCTTTAATTAATTGGCCTTAATCTTTATAATTAAGTTATTTTAATAAAGAGGGATGCAAGTGCTACTAATAAAGAAATTCCGATTTTCACTTGCAGTCCTGGCTTGCGAGTCAATTTTATTAAAAAGCAAGTCTTAAATTATTAGATCCTATTAATTAGATAAGGGCCAGCTTTTAAAAGCTTTAATAAGTAGGTCGGCTCTTAGTTGAATATAAAATTCACTCTATTTATAAAGAAGATAAGTCGATAGACTTCTTAAGCACTTAGTTTAAAATCTCAATTAATTTAAATAATTGTGAAATTAAAGCGAAAGGAGATCTTGCGACCTATTACTAATAATAGCAATCTAATTATAATAATAATAAAATAGGAATACCTTTTTAAAATGCTTTCAGACAATTCTTATAAAACTAATGGTTTTATAGCCTTTTATAATAATTATATAGCTGTCTGTAATAAGAATACCTTAGAAAATAAGACTCGAATCTCCGATTTTATCTTTTCAATCTCTGCTTTAAAGCAACCTCTAGTACCTTAATAGATTAACGCAAGTAGAACTACTGCACCTTTTAAGGCAGCTTTTTATCTTAAGAACTGCAGCAGCCTTTTTAAAGCCATTATTAATCGACGCTCTTAAACAGATCTATCAGTTATAATCGAAGTATAAGAGTTGTTTCTTCTTAATAAAGACGAATTGAAAATCTACCTTATAAAATATAATCAAAAGCTCTTTAATGCCCTTATTAAGGCCTAGACGAATATTATAAATACTAAGTCGCTTCTTTATAGACTTAAGTCTTAAGGATAGTATAATAAAGTAAATGCTATTTGAAAGCCTAATATACTAATTGATAAAGGTATTATTATAAGAAGATTTAGAAAAGAGACAAATTGAAACGCTAGTATAGTATTAGACCCTAATTTAGGAACCAATCTCCTATTTTTACCCTTAAGCTTAAAAACGCTAAGACTAACTCGCGAGCCTAGCCTGCGAGTAAGGTTGGACTTAGCTAACTTAAGCCTATAAGATAGTTCGGATGAACCTTAGTCACTAAATCTAAGGGTACTAATAGAAGATCCTTTAAGAGAGGTCCCTAAAGCTGAGAAAACGCTAAGAGGTAAGAACTAATATAAGAGAAGAAGACTCTAAAGTGATAATAGAACCGACAATTGAGTCGAGCAATCTAGAGAATCTAGCCTATTACCCTTAGAGAAGACCATTTGAAGGACTTACGAATTCGAGTTGAATTTTTTTAAGATTATCTACTTTCTATAAACCTATACCTCTTTATTCTCCGTTTATTATTCTATTCTATATATATTCTTTACTCTACTTCGTTCTTTATATAACCTATCTCTTAATTATTTCCTTTATATATAACTTTCTAACGCTTACCTTTGAAATATCATCCTTACCTTTGATAATTGTTATTTACCAATTGTAGGTCCTTATATGCGTTATACCTTACTTTTGTTTCTACTTTCGGCCTCTTTATGCCTACTTTTTCTCTACGCGCTAATGCGATTCCTATTTCTATAAATAAACCTCTCCTTGTATTACGATTTTACTTTTTTTTTACCTTCTCTATAATCCTACTAAGACCTAGTACTAGCACTAATAATACTACTAATATTATCTTTCTATTATCAATCTTTTCTAATTAAGCTTCTAGTCTTAATAAATTCTTTCTAAAGATTTATTCTTTAATAAGGAACCCTATCACTTCTATTAAATAATTCATTATAGCCCCCTTTAGCATAGGCAAAAAGGTCATACCTAAGAAGAATATATCACTTATTGCCTTAGGTAGCAAGTCTTTAGCAATATCTAATAATAAACTAATATTAAAAGGTAGATTCTTATAGGATAGTAAGACTCTTTAGTTATTAGAAGATATTATAAGTACTTATAGAACATTAGGCGAGATAGAATAATAAGTATTCCTGAATTCGTCTATTGATATACTTAACTGCAGAATATCTACTATTAAGGAGGGGTTCCTAGGCTTTAATGATTTTCTTAAAGGAGAGCTTAAGGTCAAAGGAATTAATTGTGAAAAGTTTTTACAAAAGTATTAAAGTTACTTTACGTTAATGGATTTATTTTAAAGAAACTGAGATAAAAAGAATAAAGGTATAAAAAGATTGCTATAGTTTATAAGTAGCACTCGTAGCACCCTCTTCCAAACCTACTTTATAACCGATATTATAGCTAATAACGCCTTGCGAGGACTAGGCAAAATTTTAAGATATACTAACTAGTAGCAAAGGCTATATAGGTATTAAATCATTTTACTATCTAAGAAGGCATAAAGAAACTTTAAGGCAATAATATAAGAGGTAGAAAATTTGTTAAGTTCTTAAGCACTATTATATACTCTACTATTCAGACTATAAAAGACGATCCTGCGTAGTATAATAGCTTAGCCTTTTTTAATTAGACAATTTTAAATACCCTTGGCCTATAATAGTTATAATATAATCTACTTATTGCAAAAGAAAAGATGATCTATCTTACTAAGTATACTATGAACTATTTTAATAATAAAATAGAGAGATAGGAATTTGTGATTCCTACTACTTAGAAAATGCTGCTACTCCTAATAGAACTAACTAATAAGGAAAATTTAACTTATAGGCCCAGCTTATAAATAGAATTAGCATATGATAGAGAAGTCCCTAAGCATAAGGTACCTATAATACTGGAAATATAAACTATTAACTATTATAATCCCGAATCTTTAGACTTAGATATATTTAAATCACTATCCTTAGAAATGCCCCGAATACCTTAAATACTAGTAGCAAGTAAATCGACCTACAGGCCCGGCCCATAGGTTAATATATATAATAATATAGACTTAGAAGAAGATTTACTAGAGGAAGAGAATAGC
Organism: Diplocarpon mali; assembly: GCA_024741835.1. Taxonomy (NCBI): domain Eukaryota; kingdom Fungi; phylum Ascomycota; class Leotiomycetes; order Helotiales; family Drepanopezizaceae; genus Diplocarpon; species Diplocarpon mali. The sequence goes on along the minus strand of JAENRP010000056.1, from coordinate 179,059 downwards.
ACTATTACTAATACGCTGGAAATTTTTAATAATACTAAGAAAGATATCTCTAATATCGTTCAATCCTTCCTTAAGGACCTGCGAAAGTTTATTCTCAAATTCTATAAGTCGATAATAAAGCATTTAAGAAAGGAAGGTTAAGGAGAAGTTTTATTAGTATAGGAAGGAACGGTAAGAGCCGTTAAATAAATTATAAAACTGCACTAAGACGAATTCTCTATAGATAATATTATATAGTTCTTTATTAACTATAAGAAATTGAATAGTGACTACTATATTCTTAAAGAAAAGTTAGAAAATAGTATAACTATTATCTTTATAGAATGCTATTAAGTTCCCTTTAATATTAAGATAATACTATAGTATAGCAATAGATTTAAGATTATAATAATATTAGAAATGAAAATAAGACTTTCTAAATTTATAGTAGGAATGTTTAAGGACTTTAATTTTAATAAATTCTACGCCCTCTATAAACGACAATATGCGCAGTACTATAGGCTGGCGATAATAGGCCTTAATAATAAAGATATATTATCTAATATCTATAAATTTTATACTACTCCTAACCTAAAGTTGTTTTTACTATACCTAAGGAATTATGCAATTGTAGCTATTAGTAATAGAATAGTAAGCTAAGTTAAAAAAGATATATTATTAGGATTCGCTAAGTTTAAGGTAGCGCCTAAAGCTCTGAAATTATTCTATAATATCACTTAGACTCCCGCCTAGTATAATGCCATATTAACTAGTGACAAATTAATATCATTCTAAAGCAAAGGTTTTTTAAATATACCTAAGCTATTCAATTATGCTTTCCTAAGTACTATACGTATATATGGTCATAGTTCTCGCATAAAGACTTCATTTTTAACATTAGCATAAGAAGAATTAGAAATATATAGATATCATTTCTAAGTCTTTGATAAGAAGCCAGCTCCTCTATCTGCGTTCCTTTATAATATAACTCACAGTTTAATATAATAGACTTTAAGAATATACTATAGATTGTATCTAAGCGCTTTGCTTACTTATTATAATTCTTTATATAAGCTAGTAATATACCCTAAGCTTATATAGTTTGTTAGGATTGACTACTACTCGAAAATCGTCGCAACGAGAATTAATATTAATATAAGATTTATAAGATTGACTCCTAGGCCTGGCTCGCAGGTCAGTCCTCTTAATAATAGAACTATTGACTATTATATCATTTTAGCAGCTAAACAGTCGACCGGCCAATTTACTATATAGGAGAAGTCTTACGAATCATTAATCCTTATACTAATTAAACCTAAGAATGCTTAATAGATTTTAATAAACTTAATATAAAGCGCTGCTTAACGAAAAGAATTAAATACTAAATAAAGGACGTTCTTAAAAGAATATATTTCTAATAAGACTGTCCTATTCTTAGTATTTATAAGATAAGGAATATTCGTTGACCTAGATTCGGAATAAGAACCTAGCAAAGGCGGCTTCCTTATAATTAGTAATAATTATATTAAAGTTATTGGGAATAAAGCCCTTAAGAATAGAATAGACCTAAAGGACTTTTTAATTAAAGCTATCAATATAAAGCGACCTTAGACTGCGAGATAGAGTATTATAGGCAAATCATCTGCAAAGTTCTATATAATACTTAGAATGATAAAAGGTAGTTTATTATCAGAGGCGCTTATAGGAAGAAGACTATAGAACAATCTATTAGTTATAATAATAATAAAAGACTTATTCTCAAAGGATATTACGCAATTGATAACTTATTTAAAAAAATATAAGTAAGAACTATTTGAAGATTTTGCAAACATTTGGAAAATGATTCAATAGTTAAAGCTATAGCTATATAGAGATAAGTCTTAGGCTAAGACTAAGGGCACTGATAATAGTATTAAGGCCGATAATATGATCGACGAAGTTATTCTTCTTGAGAAATACAGCATTAAGAAACCTTAAGTAAAGACCCTAGAAATGACTCCTAGGCCTAGCCTGCAACTCAATCTGAAGAAGGGCAAGGATAAGGAACTTGTATTTATAAAATCCCTTACCGCATTCCCCTTAGTAGTAGGTAACTCTCTAAAGGATAATAATAATAATAAAGATAATAATAATAATAATACTATAATATAAGTCTCTCTTCCTATTGGCAGAAGCCGTCATACTATACTAGCATCCGCAAGGAGTATAAAAGCTCCTGCTATACTAAGACCTATCTCGTCGGATACTAATAGCAATACTATAAGAAGAAGTAGTCGTTTGGCAAAGAGAGTATTATTTAATAATAGTTCTCCTTAACCCTTAAAGAGAACTAAGGAAAATTGATATCTAGGTTAGTACTATTTTTAATTGTTTTTAGCAACTTTATAGCTTATTTGTTTATTTTATTAGTTTCGTTTTCTAACTCCTGGGCCCGGCCTATAGGTGAAAAGCGTATAAAAAAAACTCTCTTCTTTTTTTTCTTTTTACCCTTTAATAAAGATATAGCCCTAGTTTAGGCCTTTTAATATATTAGTTTTCTTACACTTAGGGTTTGCTAGTAATTAATATACTATTGCCTTAACCTATATTATTTTATATTCTTTACTAATAGTAATAGAGGCTACTACTTTTATTATTTAGGATATATATAAAGACCTAAGATAAATAGGTCTTATAATATATATTATATAATTAGCGTAGGACAGTAGAAGGATAAAAAGGGCTATCTTCTATATATAGAGACAGCGCGTATTGCTATAGTACTAAATATACCTTATACTTAGGACTTGTTCCTAACATCTTGTCTAAGAGAGCCCGCTTATGGTGCTTCCTCCTCTTGTTTTTAGGTCTTCCCTTAGGCCTATTCTTGTATTGTCTCCCCTCTGTTTTATACTAGAGCTCGCCTTCTATCTATACCTCCGCTTAGAATGACCCTAACCTCCTTTTACTACTACTAGCGCTGCCCTACTAGCCGCTGCGCCTAACGCCACCCTTATTACTGTAAGCCCCCTTTCCTTTATAAGAGATTCTGCTACTATAGCAGTTTGCTCTATTAATACGGCGATAGACCCTAGGAGGCTTAGTATAGTTTAGCTAAATTGCTTTAACCTCGCTAGCCGAGACTTGATAAGGTCGCTATACTCCTATTAGAAAGTCAGCGATCAATTCGATATTAATTCGGGTTGAACTTATAGCAACTGTCGCCTAGACCCCCTTTAGCTAGCTTACTATAGCCTTAGCTATAAAGCAAAGCTCTATAAGGCTAGCTCGCTCTAATTAGAAGCGACTAATCGGAGCCTTTACGCTAGCTATTAGCAGGAGGTTGATAAGGATCTAGGCGCGCTAGACCGCCTTTTAATAGAGCATCTTGCGGTTCCTTATCAAAACTGTACGCGCGTCCTTATTATTATTATTATTATCCCCTTCTTACTATTAAGGAGCCTTCCCCTGCTACTCCTTAAGGGCCGCGGATAGCGCTGCGAACTCCTTACTAATATAAAAGGGAAGCTATAAATAAGTATTAGCGCAACTAAGCCTTTAGACTCGATTTAGAATACTTATAAGGATGCACTCTGCCTTTTGCTCCTAGTACTAGTAGCACTTTTTACTACGCTCTGATTTAAACTCGCACTCGTGCGTAATATCGCGTATAAGGTGCCGTATGCACTAGTAATAATAAACGCAGTAGGCTACTGCAAGGGCGCTTAATAGTAAGGGAATTAGTACTACGCGTATTAGATGCGATTCGACCCTAGATTAAGGTAAACTTACTTATAGTAGTTAGTAGTAGTAGTAGTAATTGTTTCTACTACTATGCATTAGTCCTATACTATAGTAGTAAGAGTAAGGGACCTATGCAATTATATATAGTTATTATACTAAGGAAGGAAGATCCTGCGAAAAGAAAAACAAATTTGAATATATAATACGACTTGCGCTAAACTAAATATAGAACGGTACCGTTTATATAATAATGCGCTAAATATATTATTATACAAAAATCATTATAACCTACTAACGCTTATAGGCAAGCGTTCTCAAAGGGGGGGGGTAGTATAACAGCTATACCTCCACTTAGTGCAATTACCTAAGAGTATAGCGTTTTAAGGTTTTGCAATCTCGATTCGACGTAGGGTTATCTTAAATCGACCCTAAAGGTATAAAAGGATATTTTTACATAATATCACGTGAATAGATAAAGAGCCTTAAGCTGCTTATATATATAAGGAAAAAGGGCTCTCCCCTAAGGAGGGCTCTCTAACTTCTTTGTTTCCTTCGTATTAGACCTATAGAATACGCCTTTTGCACCACTTCTTACTCCTATACTTGATCTCGCACTTCGGCGGTTCTGTGTCGTTATAAACTCCTTCTTTAAATGGAATATATATTACAATAACTAATAGACGATTTAGCTAATTGTTATAAAGAATAAGAAGATTAAGATAAGCCTTTAATATATCGAAATTAGTAATATATAAATCTGCTAAGAGTACTAGAGAGAAAGCTTTTAGATAATTTACCTTCCTACTAGAAAGATATACGCAAATAGGCTTACTAAGAACCTAGATCGCCAGAAGTTTAAAAGCTTCGTTTGTTTATTAAACCTTTAAAGCTTTTAAACAATTGTTTAGCAACTCGCACTCGCTAGCAAGTAGTTACTTATTATTAAAAGACTCGTACTTATAAGCTCTTACTCTTTTACAATTATATTCATTTATTTTCTCTTATAAAGCGTACTATAAAAGCTTCTCCTTTTTTAAAAATATAAGATAGGTAACGTTCCTAAGCTGCTATTATAAAGGCGCGACCCTCTCTTAGATCCTCTTAGCTAAGGCTAGGAGCCGCGAAGCTATAGCTATAAGCTTTATATAGATCTCCTCCTAAGAGAGGCCCAGAGGCACTCACTCGGCCAGAGGCCTGCCGGCGAATATACTAGCAATAGCAAGGGCGAAGGCGGGGGGGGCAATAGGGGCAAGGACGGCAGGGGCGGCGGCGACGGCAGGAGCGGCGATAGCAGGAGCGGGGACAGGGGAGACGAAGGGAGATACTATAGCGGCAGCTATAATAGCAGCAGATAGGACAGGAGCGGCAGCAGCAATAGTAGGGGCGAATAGGTCTAAGCCAGAGGGGCTAAGAGCAAATAGGAACAGTATATTAAAAGCAAGGGAAGTAGCGATACTATTACTTGCAAAAGTAGCAGGCCCTTTTAGCACTAGGGTCCGATCGCTCTTATCTTTTAAAATCAGCTTAGAACTTAATAAGACTTAATAAGATATACTATAGAAGCTTTAAAGCGTACCCTTTACTATATTAAGTAGTAGTACTACCTTTTCCTTAAAGGCACCGCAAGCGCAAGCTAATATAATAGCCTCTTAAGAGGTAAAGAGAGGTCTGCTAGCCTACTAGCAGCCGTTGCTTAATACTATATAATAAATGCAATGCGCACCGAAGGTACTATTAAAGCACTAATAATCGAGATTGCCAATGCTCTTATATATAATATAACGTACATATGCATTATTACGCTCTATCGTAGGCTTAGGCATATAGTATATAGTAAGGGCAGGGCTCTTAAGTAGTAGCGGCAGTAGCAAGGGCAGCAGCGGCAGCGAGAATAGCAGCGGTAGCTTATTACCTAGCAGGCGCTAAGAGGACTAGGATAGGGTTCCTACTCCTAAGGGAGCGCTAGTAACCTAGCGCAAAGTCAATACGACGCAGGATATAAGGACTCCAAGGGTCTTACTTTGCAAGGGCGGCTAAGGCTATAATAAGCAGGAGTTCCTTCTATATTTAAAAATTATTAATATAAAGACGATATTTTAAATAATAAAGGAGGGTTATTTTTAAAAGAAGGGAAGGAGAACCTCTGCGATAGAAATACTCTATAAGAAGCCTAATAGAGCATTAGCGTAGAATTACGAAGATTCTTAAGCGCGCTTATTGCCTATAGCAACCCTTCTTATTCTAAAAGGAACGACCTTTAAAGAGGCGGCATATAAGATAGAGCCTCTTTTCTTTATAACTGCTATTCTTTCCTTTGTTTTATCTATATAGCTGTAACGGCTGCACCCCCAACTGGTGCAATTACCTAGGAGTACGGCGTTTTAAGGTTTTGCAATCTCGATTCGATATAGGGTTATTTCGAATCGACCCTAAAGGTGCAAAAGGATATTCTTATATAATATCACGTAAATAGGCAAAGAGCCTTAAGCTGCTTATATATATAAGGAAGAAGGGCTCTCCTATAGGAAGGGTTCTCTAACTTCTTCGTTTCCTTTGTATTAGACCTATAGAATACGCCTTTTGCACCACTTCTTGCTACCATACTTGATCTTGCACTTCGGCGGTTCTATGTCGTTATAATAGCTAATATAACGGCTGTACCCTTAACTGATGCAATTACCTAGGAGTACGGCGTTTATGGCGTTTTAAGGTTTTGCAATCTCGATTCGATATAGGGTTATTTCGAATCGACCCTAAAGGTGTAAAAGGATATTCTTATATAATATTACGTAAACGGGCAAAGAGCCTTAAGCTGCTGATATATATAAGGGAGAAGGGCTCTCTTATAAGGAGGGCTTTCTAACTTCTTCGTTTCCTTTATATTAGACTTATAGAATACGCCTTTTGTACTACTTCTTGCTCTTATACTTAATCTTGCACTTTAGCGGTTCTATATTATTATATTAAATGAAGAAGTTCTTCTTTGCTAAGGACGGCTTTTAATAATATCCTACCCCTTTTGAAAATCGATTTGCGGTTATTTTGACTTTCGATAGAGTTAAGATCCTAGAGATCTCTTAGACAAACTAGGAGCTTAAGTGTAGCTTATTAATTAGTATAATCGAGGAACGCTTTTATTAGCTGGATTTTCTTAACTACTCCTTTTATAAAAGTACTATAGGCAGAAGTTAGGAAAGTATTACGCTATTAGAACCCTTTTTTTATAAAACCCCTTTTTTGACTAAATTACTATTGAAACCAAATTTGGTAAAATGAATTCCTTATTAGCTGGAAGTTAGCAAATACGGAATATACCTAGTTCGTTCGAGGAACCAGCTTCTATAAGGAGTACCCTTACCTTAGCCCCTAGGGGCGGACCTTCCTTTGCTACTAAGGGTAAGAGACTATAACGCTATAGCTAAGCTAACTAAGATAATTAAGACTTTTCGAACCCAAATATCTTATAAGGAATAGTCTTAGGTTTAGAGGAATCCTTATAATACTAAGATCAATCTAATTGATAATTATAAAGCGAGATTAGTAGGATTGCTTAGGCTATCTTTAACTTAAAGACCCTAGCTTATTAAAGCTAAGAAACGGCTTAGCGCGTATATTAGACTATTAAGTGAGAATCTACCTACCTTTGATAAAGCGAGACCTAGCCTCCTTTAGAAGTTGATATAGATATAAAATAGATGAAAATTCAGCTAATTGAAAAGATCATTCCCTTTGATAATAGGACCTTTTTAATATATAAGTAGTAGTTAGCTTTAGTCTAAGATCGATTATAAGTTAATACAGACTTATACTTAAATAAGCGAGCTCGCTAAGCTCTTATTTAAGGATTTACTATAGGATAAGCCTAAATGTACTTTAAACCTTAGTACCTTTTAAAGACTAACCTCTTTTAAAACTATTAGGAAATAGTAGAATTGCTAAGCAGTTACTTTTTAATTAGTTAAAAGGTAGACCTATTCCGATCTACTTTCTATTACCTTTATATAAGGGAAGCCGGTTATTCTAAAGAAACTTTCTCTTAATTTCAGGCCTGATTCTAATCTGCTACGATCTAGGGAGAGGTCTTAAGATCTAAGTGGTTCTTCTTTATATAGAATAAGATTACCCCTTAGCTTAAAGCTACCTACGCTTTAGCTAAGGCCTTTTAAGGGAAGGATTATACTATTATAGTTAATTAATTAAACGCTCTTAATATTGAATATTAAAGCAATTAACTCCTTAACCCCTCGACTAGAAGTAAGGCGATCCTGGTATTATATTAAAAGATATCTAGTTCGCTCTTTAATAAGACCGCTTGCGGTTCGAGCGCTAGAAGTACTACCTGAGTTTCTAAGACGCTAGCCTTAAAGCCGACTACCCCTTTTCGCTAAGATATGCTAGCTAAAGCTAGTCCTTCTACTTTACCCTTTAAGCAAGCTACCTACTAGACCTATAGTAAAACTGGTTACTATAAGATTGAGTGTCCTTTTATAAGTAAGATTAATACCTTATGTTGAGATAGGTGATACAGCTATCACTCCGATGTATTATCATATGACCCTACTGCTTAGTCAATAGGATATTGATACATATATAGCTATAGGGAAGAAAGGGGTAACCTTCCTTCCCTAACTCTTATTAATATATCGACCATCGACCTTTAAAAGTTTCCATTACCTACTGCGCCGACTCACTTAAGCTTAATAGATTATAAGCCCTAGATAGACCGATAATAGATTATTAACTTCCCTTAGAAAGCACTTGCGCCGCAACTATTAGTAGGAAGTTGAATAAGACTTATAGTAAGAGGCGAGCAATCGGCGAATAAGAGGTGTGATTCCCTATTCAGCTAACCCGTATTGCAAGAGGTGTGATTCCTTACTCTATAACCCTTTGGTACTACAAGAGGTATGATTCCTTGCTTTACTGTATTTCATAGGAGGTGTGATTCCCTGCGTTATAGCCCAAAAACCCTTTTTGATAAGAGGACTTCCTCCTTATTTAATACTTCTATAACACCTGCTATTTAATCATTTTAACTTTTCGATAGGAGGAGTGCCCTTAACTATTTAATTTATTTGATTTTAAATGCAATTCTATTCGAAACGGCAATAGCATCTGATTCCGATCGAAACACTAAGCCTAAAGACCTCTAACTCTCTCAAAAGAACTGGCAACAATAGTTTAACGATTTAGAGCTTTACTTCAAGAGCAAAGGCATCGAAATGGCGATTCAAAAGATACTTATTAAATACGCAAGAATAGCCCCCTATACTCCCTCTACCGATTCGTCTACTTCCACTTTAATAGCTAATATAACTGCTAAGGATTTGCCAGATATATTAAATAAGCTTAGCCTAGGAGCTTCAGTAGATAATAACCGAAAATCCCAAAGGCAGATTTTAAACGTAGAAAAGGAGAAGGAGTATAAGCTAGCCTTAGCTAAATGTAAGCTTAAGATCAATAGAGGTTTAAGCGACAAAGACCAAGATTTTATTTAAGTTTACAATAACGCGAAGATAAGATAGGATACTTTAAAGGCAAAATACTCTTAGACAATTGCCTTTAATACCTAGCATTTGCTATAGCAGATTACTTCATTTTAGTATAAAAAAGACAAAGATAGCAAAGATATAGATATAAATATAGACTCTACTTAGTCTATACTACGTAAAGTAAGGAGGAGAATAAGAGCCGCAGATCCTAGGATAGCTATGACTTTTAGGGAAACTCAGCTTTTTAGTTTCCTATTTAATAGCCTCCCTCCTAAGTTCGCTATTGCAAAACAATCTCTTCTTATCCAACCCAACCTTAAGATCTATAAGAAGATCAACCTCCTTCGAACTGTCAAGCAAGACCTCAAAGGATACTCTAAATTAGCAAATACCGCGTTATAAGGCAACGACAAGCCTAAGAAGAGGAAGGAGCGCAGGACGAGCCCTCAAGCTCATCGGGGATGCTACTTCTATAATAGTGCTTATAATATTACTAATTATAAAGTTAGAAGGCAACTGATCGATATAGTCGCCAGCTTTAATATTAAAAAGCAATCGAAGCAGAAGTTAAAAAGCAAACTGCCCTTATCCCACTAAAGGCCGCAACCACTAAGGAAAGGCAAAGGAAAAGACTATTTAGCCAGAACTTTAGCAGATACCTCTAATAATAATAGTAGGTCATCTAAACCTAAATCCACTTCTAATAATTTAAATAATAATTATAATAAAGATACCTACGTCTTAAAAGCCGATCTCTATAAGATCCTTAAATCCAATTAGTATAATAATACTAATTGTATAGCATATATAACTAATAAACCCTACCTATTTAAAGGCCCGCTTACTAAAATAAAAAGGCGCTCTATTAAGGTTGGTAGTAGAAGGTTATATACGGACTCAATAGGTATAATAGAGATAAATGTCGCTAGCGTTTCTTTCCTTTTACAAAATGTTCTCTTTATACTTAGCTTAAGTATTAATCTCTTATCTAACCGCAAGATTTATATAAAGTTGAATTATATTAGAGTTTTCAATAATCAATTTATATAATTTATAAATAACAACTATAAAGTGATCTTTAAGGCTAAAATCAAAGATAGACTTTACATTATCTTAAAGGTGATATTATAGAAATTGACTCCTAGGCCAGACCTATAAGTAAATTCCTTTAAGGAAAGTGCACTCTCTGCCTTAATACAATTAAGCGAGGATAAGGAGAATAGATGGACTCTTAAGCTAAGATCGCAAGTAAAATTCGCGAAAATGACTCCTAAGCCAGGACTACGGGTAGATTGCAAGGTATCCTCGAAGATGACTCTTAAGCCGGGATCATAAGTGAATTTGGCAGAAATGACTCCTAGGCCAGGACCGCGAGTGGATTCTGCAAATTCGCTAATAACGACTCTTTAGCCGGGATCGCAAGTGAAATTCGCGGAAATAACTCCTAGGCTAAGACTGCGAGTGAAATTCGCGAATTCGTCAGAAACGACTCCTAAGCCAGGACCGCGAGTGGATCTCGCCATTTCTAGGAAATCGACTCCTAAGCCAGAACCGCGAGTGGATCTTGCGGTTTTACTAAAAACGACTCCTAAGCCGGGCTTGCAACTGGAAAACGGCAAAACCTTAAACTGCTATCACTAGTCCTTTCTAGCCGCCGATGATAAAGTATCAACTAATAATAGGCTACTAAAGCTATTAGAAGCCGAAAGCCTATTAAGGTATTAGCTAATGTATAAAAGATTCGCGCATCTAAGGCTAGAGAAATTGAGGGGCCTGCATAAGGTCTTAACCCTAAAACGGAAGATCCAAGTACTAAAGGATCGCCTAGTATGCTAAATTTGCAAGCTAACAAAACTTCAAAATCGGACGCGAACTGAGCTTAGTCTATAGAAAGATTTGATATTAGCGCTAATATCTATTAATACTGCTAGACCATTTATAACCTCAATCAGAGGAAATAATTGGTTTTCTTAAATAGTAGATAACTCCACTTAGCAGATATAGACCATTTGCGCTAGGACTAAATCTGAGCTTATAGAAAAGCTAAAAACTTAGAAAGTGATAGAGGAACGCTAGACCTAGTTGAAGCTAATAGCTATTAGGTCTAATAACGCATTAGAGATTAAAGCAAAGCTTAACGAATAGGCAAAATAAGGAGTTTATTACAAACCAACTATAATATATAAAGGTTCCTATTAGAATAGCATCGCTAAGCGAAGCATCTAGTAAGTAGAGACTGACTATTGCGCTCTACTATAAGATGCTAACCTACTACTGGAATTCTAGGACCTTGCGATTAAGGCAGACGCATACCTGCGAAATAGAATAGGTAGTGGACTAATAGTTAATAGCACCCAAATATCGCCATACAAGGCATATTTCAGATAGAAACTAAGCTTAGACTATATCCGCGTCTTTAAAAGCGTCTGCTACTCCTATATTAGCCCAAAGTCCTAGCCCGCGGGTATAAAGAGCAAGAAGCTAATAGACCGAGGTAGAGAGTATATATTTATTAGGTATATTGAACAGATAATAAAGTAATAGATAGTATATACGCTAGATCTAAGGCGAGTAATTATATCCTTAGTAGTTGAGTTCGATGAATCTCAAAATAGGAGGGAGCTATCCTTAAAGCTCCGCATACCTGGAGATTCGCAAAGTATACCACTTGACAGTAATACTATCAAGCTGAACTAACAACCCCTTTCTCTTAGCTTAGGCATATTAAGCATACCTACTGATCAATAACCAGCTGGTCGTCCAAAGGCCGAATAGACCATTCCTATCGTTTGCGAACTGTCTAAAGTATAGAACAACTTCGATATTGTCGTCCCTTTAATTAAAGCGCTTATAGTAAAGGATATTCCTGAAATAGGTACGAGTAACGACGAGCCTCTACTACTAGAAAGCGGTTCCTTAAATGACAAGCCTACGGAACCCATAGCCGAACCTATGTCCTTAAAGAGGAATAGAGACCTAGAACCGGAAGACACCTTAAACGAACGCAAGTCTAAGCGTATCCAGGCCATAATAGCATATAGGATCTACGAGCTCGAACTTTAATAAAGCTTCGACGAAGATAATGCGTTCCTAGCCGCTAGAAGGATAATGAAAATCTCTCTTCTAAAGACGTACGACGAAGCTGTCAATGACCTAGAGAATAGAGTAGTATAGAGTAAGGCAATCTATAAAGAGATAAGCTCTCTTACTGCAAATGGCATATAAATAGAAGAACCGACGCTAAAGGACGTGAACCTAGTATTAACAAAGTAGGTCTTTACAATTAAGATATATGCAGATAGAACCCTAGAGCGTTATAAGGTAAGGCTTATAGCTAAGGGCTTCTTCTAATAGTATAGAGAAGACTACTTCGACATATTTGCGCCGACAGTTCGCATAGACACCCTTTGCATATTCATAGCGATAGTAGCCGCTAAGGACCTTAAATGCAAATAGTATAATATTAAAAATGCATTTACTAAAGCAATTATAAAGGAACGGATTTTTCTCTCCTAACCTAACGGTATCCCTATACGCACTAGCCACTTTCTTTATATACTCCGCAGTATCTACAGGCTTAAACAATCAGCTTATAATTAGAACCTCTTATACAGCTCTACTCTAGTGGAAATAGGATTCGTTCAAAGCCTAGCTAACCCTTGTCTATTTACCTATGCTAAGCGTAGAATCAAGTTGCTACTATATATTAATAATATTGCTACAACTGCAAAAACAACTACTCAATTGGATTAGTTCTTTATAACGATTCGGAAACGTTTTAATACTAAGGATCTGGGGGGAATTTATAAGATCCTCAGCATCTGTATTATAAGGAACCGCTCTACTCAAGAACTCTAGTTGGATTAAGAGCAGTATATTAAGAAGATCCTAGACCGAATAAGACTCTCTACTTATACTCCTAACTTTAAGCTAAAGCGTACTCCAATCAAAGGAAAGTATAATAAGTTAGAGCCTACTAATGAAAATAAGTAAAGAGGAGATTTGAAGAAGTACTAATAGGATATTAGAGCGATTATATATACTATAGTATATATAAGACCAGATATCGCCTTTATCACTAGGCAACTTAGTTAGAACTTAAAGGATCTGACGATTCGATATAAGAATGCAATCAAGCGACTTAGAAGGTACCTTCGATCGATAATCATATAGAAAGTGAGATACAGACTAACGAAACATATAAGCGCAAAGCTTAAGGTATATACCGATTCCGACTAGGCAAATATAAAAGGTCGGAAAAGTATATCTAGAAGCGTAGTAGTGCTATATGGCGGACCTATGTCGTAGGAAAGTAGGAAGTAGAAATCAGTAGCTATCGCAAGCACTAAGGCCAAATATATATCAATATTATTAAATTGCAAGTAAGGATTATAGATCGCCTAAGTTCTAAAAGATATAGGTTTCGCTAAGTATATTAGATAAGATAGGAACTGTATTAACCTTTAAGTAGATAATATAAAGGCAATTGCACTCGCAAAGAATCCACACTTGCATAAGCGATCGAAATATATTAATATTGCCTACCACTTCATCTGCGACCTTATTGCAAAGAACAAGTTATCGATTACCTATATCCCAACCGATCGAATAGTAGCAGATGGATTTATAAAGCCATTAGAGACAGTTGCAAAGTTCGAAGCGTTTAAAGATATACTAAGGTTGCAGAAGATAGTAAGGGCTTAGCAGGCTTAAGGACGACTCCTAGGCCCAGACCGCGAGTTAAGTCACATAGTCTTATAAAGGAACATCTTTTAGGAAATTTGACTCCTAGTCCCGCCTTACGAGTGGAAATAGTGATTTCAATAGAGGTTACTATTAATTGATTATTTTTAATTTAAAGAGATACCTAGGAGTTGGATTAGCGCAAAAGGATAATTATTGTTTTCCCAACTGCAGGTCAATTGAAGTAAGGTTTAAGTAAGGGTATTAAGATAGGTAATACAGCTATTACTCTAATATATTATCATATAACCCTATTGCTTAGTCAATAGGATATTAATACATATATAGCTATAAGGAAGAAAGGGGTAACCTTCCTTCCCTAACTCTTACTAATATATCGACCATCGACCTCTAGAAGTTTCCATTACCTACTGCGCCGACTCACTTAAGCTCAATACCTTAGAAGATATAGAGGAAGCTAATCCGACTTTAGACTTAATTAAGAATAGGGTTAAAATAGAGGAAGATTAGGAAAACGAAAAGGCCTAGGAAAAGACTCCTACTTAGGCTTGCGAAAGTGCGACTTATTAAAGCTAGATCTTAACTCTTTAATAGGAGGGAAGCAATTCTTAACCTCTTATACTATTAGTATAAATGGACTTAAAGTATCGTTATTAGCTTTAGTAGATACTAAAGCCCTTAGTTACCTATTTTTAAATTGTTCTCTTTTTATACATCTTTCAAGAGCAATTAGCTTTAAAATTCTTCTTCTTCTAACCCTTATTCTTATCTATAGATTTTAGAATACTATTTGCATATAAGCTATATACTATATGCGCTTTTACTTGATAATTAATAGAAGGCGTATTTACAATTGCCCTTAGGTTATTCTCGACCTTAGTTAGTATAACGCTATTATTAGAGTTAAATAGATACGCCGATTCCAACTTAAACTTGATTTAAAGGAAAACCGATTTATATAGCCTTTATATTACCCCCTATCTCCTTAATTCGTAAAGAAAATTGTTATTTGTCTTTCTCCTTTTAAAGGACTTTGGATCCGATCCGATTATTAAGCTAATATTAATTATAGAGAATAAGAAATAGCTATAGATAAAGCTCAATAGATTAATAGAAGATAGTTTAGCATCAATTTAATAGTCTTAGCTAGGCGCAAGATCCCTATTGCTATTACTAGGCTAGTGCCCTTACCTATAATTAAGCTGGATTTAGGAAAACAGTCTAATACGAATCGACTATATTCTGACCCTATTTGCAAATGCTTTAAAGCTGCGGTTTCTATTTGCGAAATTAGCGCTAACGCCTTTTATTATAATATAAAGCGTAAGGAGACTAAGTTCTTTTAAATTAGTATTTATAAAGTGGATAGGATTTTAAAGGAAAGATATAAGCTTAAGAATCCTAATATTAAAAAGCTAATTAATAATTAACTTTTAAAATAGTACTAATCGCTAAAATAAGCCTTTTTAAAAAGGGATATAAATACCCTCCTTCCCTATTAGTACTACGATTATAAGATATAGCTGGAAGGGCCTTTGCTTAACGCCTATTCGCCCTTCTACTATTAATCTACTAAGGAGCTTAAGGTTATAAAGGAGTACTTACTTAAGAATTTAGATAAAGGCTTTATTAAGATAAGTACTAGCCCTTTTACTTTGCTAGTACTATTTATAAAGAAGGCTAATAGTAGCCTCCGATTTTATATAGACTACTAGAAGCTAAACGCACTAACTTAGAAAGACGCTTATCCGATTCTAAGGATAGACGAGCTTTTAAGGCGAGTATCTAAAGCTAAAATTTTTATAAAACTGGATATTCGGGCCGCTTTTAATTGAATATAAATAGACCTTAAATTAGAGGAATATACTACCTTTCGAATAAGGTACGGATCCTATAAATGTAAGGTTCTCTTATTCGGCCTCTATAATGGACCTAGTACTTATTAGCAGTATATGAATGATATTCTTTTAAATTACTTAAATGATTTTTATATAGTATACTTAAATGATATTTTAATTTACTTTAAGAATATTAAAGAGCACTAGGGTTATATTAAAAAGGTGCTAAAATAACTCTTAAAGGCTAGCCTTTAAATAGATATTAAGAAGTGCGAGTTTTATATTACTTAAACTTAATATCTTAAATATATTCTAATAATAACTAAGATCGAATTAGACCTTAAAAAGGTCGAACTACTGCGCAATTAAAAGTACTTGAAAACTATTATTAAAGTGAAGTTCTATTTAGGATTTTATAAGTTCTATTAATAATTTATTCGCAACTTTAGACTAATCGCTAAACCCCTCTTTATTTTAACTTAACTAACAGTACTTTAGAATTAGATAGAAGAGTGCTAAATTGCTTTTAAAGAGCTTTGTAAGCAATTGCTATTAATTTAGCGGATTTACTATTTTGACCCCGACTTGCTTATAAAGCTGGAAACTAATGCTTTTAATAGTATTATCGCTAGAGTACTTTCTTAATAATACTCTAATAAGCAATAGTACCCTATCGGCTTCTATTTGTACGTACTCTTAAGTTATAAACCTAATTAGGAAATATATAATAAGGAACTCTTTGCTATTATTAAATCCTATTATAAATAGAGACTAGAGCTTATATCACTTAAAGAGCGAGTTAATATTTACTTAAATTACTGCTCCTTTAAGTACTTTATAACTATTAAAGTTCTAACTGCGAAATAGTACTAATAGATAGAATTTTTATTTAACTTTAATTTTCGAATTGTATATACTCTTAGTAAAGACAATTAAAAGGCTGATATTCTTAGCTGCTAAGAATAGGATATGCTAGTTTATAAATAAGCGAAGCTAGATAGCCGATTCTAAGTTTTGCTTTCTCTTACCTAGTTAGATACTTAAATTAATATTAAACTAGCTGATAAATTTCTTATCGAATCTACTAAAGGCATCCTAGCCCTAATATTAACCGATACTCTTAATTCGACCTTAAATCGATTTAAGGATTCCTTTAATTTGATTAAAAAGCTTTATTAAGATAATTGCAAATCCTTTTAAGAGATTCGCGCTAACCTCCTTAAGAACTACTCTTTAAAAGACGGATTGCTTTGCTTTAAGGAGCGTCTTTATATACGCTATAATACTCCTTTATATACTCGTTTAATCTAAGAAGCTTATAACTAACCTTTAAGCGCGCACCCTAATGGCTTAAAGACCTATTAGCTACTTGCTTTTAAGTACTATTAGGTTAGGATAGGTTCGGATTATAAAAGATTTATTATAAATTATAGACCTTATTAATTCTTATATTCGAAGATAATTAAGTAATTAGGTCTTTTATAGCCCTTCCTTATTCCTAACTATCTTATATAGCATTTGTATATAGATTTTAAGGATTTCCCTTTTAATAAGTATAGCTTTGATCGAATCCTGGTTTTTATAAACTAACTTAGTAAGAGCGCTATTACAATTTCTTATTAAAAAGATATCAACACTTAAGGAACTGCCTGACTATTCGTTTAATAGATTTATCGATTCGGCTATACTTTAGAGATAATTACCTTAGACTAAGGCCCTTAATTCGTCTCCTTATTTTAAAGAGAGTTCTGCTATATTATTAGTATTAAGATCAAACTCTTTATAGCGTACTATAAGGAGACTAACGGCTAAATGGAGATTATAAATAAGTATATTAATTTAAGGCTAAGGCCTTTTATTAATTACTATTAAGATAATTAGAGTAAGCTGATTCTATTAATAGATTATACGCAATCTACCCTCCTTTACGCTTCTATTAGTATAATCCTATATTAGCTTAAGTATGGAATTGCACCTTAGATAAGTTAGGATTAGATCTCTTTAAAACCGTTTAGTCTATAAGAGAGATTGAATTAAGCAAAGGTTAAGCTAGTAGTAGAGAGGATATACTTAGCTTAAGAAGTAGCGAAAGGCAATATGGAATGCGCTTAAGAGAAAATGCGTAAGTTTACAAATCAATATTAAAAGGAGATTGATTAGAAACCTAGAGATATAGTCTACCTTTTGATAAAAAATCTTAAGAACTACTGCTTTAGCTAGAAATTAGCTAATTAATAGGATAGCCCTTTTAAGGTTTTTAAGAAGGTAGGCAATTTATATTAAATTAAGCTGCCTATAGGTTCTATAATATATGATATCTTTGCGCTAAAGCTACTATTTAAAGATCTATAGAACCCTTTGCTAAGTTAGGAATAACCCTAGCCTACTATAGAAAAGATCGTAGGGTAGGAAGAGTATAAAGTGTTTAAGATACTAAGTATACGCCTATCTTAAGAGAAACTAGAGTACTAGGTCAAATGGACTAATTATAACCTTAATTTAAGTTAGTATTGCGCTTTAAATTTTACAAGATCCTTATATAAGATTTGCGACTTTCATTAGGCTAATCTTATAAAGCTAGGACCACTTTAAAACCTATAAGCTTGGCTAAAGGCTTAGGAAAGCGGTATAGATGATTATAGTTACTTAAAAGATAATAGGCTAGATATAAAATAGGTTAATAAATAAATTTAAAAATATAAATAAAAAAAAAAAAAGGAGAAAAATAATAAAAAAAATATAAAAATAATAACACTAGGCCTACTGCCTCCTCCCTTTATAACTCCTTTAACCCCTCCTCCTTTACACTTAAGGAGATAAGCTCTAACTCTATTCTAAAGCTAGAGCTCGCCTCCTATCTACGCCCTTGCTTAAAACGACCTTAACCTCCTTTTGCTACTGCTAGTACTGCCTTATTAGCCGCTGCGCTTAACGCTACCCTTATTACTATAAGCCCTTCTCCCCTTATAAGAGACTTTGCTACTATAGCGGTCCGCTCTACTAATGCGGCGATAGACCTTAAGAGGCTTAGTATAGTTCGGTTGGATTACTTTAACCTTGCTAGCTAAGACTTAATAAAGTCGCTATGCTCCTATTAGAAAGTTAGCAATTAATTTAATACTAATTTAAGTTGAACTTATAGCAACTGTCGCTTAGACCCCCTTTAGCTGGCTTGCTATAGCCTTAGCTATAGAGCAGAGCTTTATAAGGCTAGCACGCTTTAGTTAGGAACAGCTAGTTAAAGCCTCTACACTAGCTACTAATAAGAGGTTGATAAGGATCTAGGCGCGCTGGACCGCCTTTTAATAGAGCATCTCGCGGTTCCTTGCTAAAACCGTATGCGCGTTATTATTATCTTTATCATCATTTCCCTCTTGCTACTAAGGAGCCTCCTCTTGCCACTCCTTAAGGGCTGCGGATAGCGCTGCAAACTCCTTATTAATATAAGAGGGAAGCTATAAATAAGTATTAGCGCAATTAAAACTTTAGACTCGATTTAGGGTACTTATAGGGATGCACTTCGCCTTTTGCTCCTAGTACTAGTAGCACTTCTTACTATACTCTAATTTAAACTCGCATTTGTATGCGATATTGCGTATAAGACGCTATACGCACTAGTAATAATAAACGCAATAGGCTACTATAAAGGCGCCCGATAGTAAAGGGATTAGCACTACGTATATTAGATGCGATTCGACCTTAGACTAGGGTAAACTTACTTATAGTAGTTAGTAGTAGTAATGGTAATTGTTTCTACTACTATGCATTAGCCCTGCGCTATAGTAGTAGGAGTAAGGGACCTATGCGGTTATGTATAGTTATTATACTAAGGAAGGAAGATCCTATAAGGGAAAAATAAATTTGAGTATATAACGCGACTTACGCTAAACTAAATATAGAATAGTACCATTTGTATAATAATGCGCTAAGTACGTTATTATATAAAAATCGTTATAACCTACTAACGCTTATAGGCAAGCGTTCTCAAAGGGGGGAGGTAGTATAACGGCTGCACCCTTAACTGATGCAATTACTTAAGAGTACGGCGTTTATAGCATTTTAAGGTTTTGCAATCTCGATTTGATATAGGGTTATTTCGAATCGACCCTAAAGGTGCAAAAGGATATTCTTATATAATATTACGTAAATAGGCAAAGAGCCTTAAGCTGCTAATATATATAAGGGAGAAGGGCTCTCTTATAGGGAGGGCTCTTTAACTTCTTCATTTCCTTTGTATTAGACCTATAGAATACGCCTTTTGCACCACTTCTTGCTCCTATACTTGATCTCGCACTTTGGCGGTTCTGTGTCGTTATAGCTAAGCGATTCTAGGAGCATCGCCTAACTAGAGGGTATATTATACAGAATGGGCGGAGTCTCTACTTATTCTAAAGACCCTCTACGTGACTCTGCTTAGTTATAAACTCTCCCTTTTCTTTCCGAAGTCTCCTTACTATATATATACGAGATAATAATACAATCAATCATCTTCTCCTACTTCTGCGAGCCTCCTAAGCGACCCAATAAAGGCCCTCCAGCCGACCGCACCACAGGTGCGCAGAGCCGACGGCCTCGGGAGACGGCCACCACCCATCTCTCTTGCCGAGGGCGGTCTTGCTCTCTCTCTTCTTCTCGGACTGCATAGCTCTAGATGACGGGTGCGGGGTAGATGGACAGCTCCTCGTGAGAAGGGCAGGGGGATTCCATCTCGGAAGCGATGTCAAAACAAGGTGTCAAGGGTTGGAATTGGACCAAGTAGACGGGGGGAGCTTCACTCTTCAAAATTGCAGTGTTTGTATCTACGCGCGAGTTCCTGGTGTGTGTGTGCACCCAGGGCGAGGGATGTACCGGCTGGACGTGACAAGGCAAGTATCCCGCGCACAATCTCCCTCGAAAGCAGCCTCCCCGGGCCCTCCTCGATATCTCACCTCGCCTTGACCTGCGGCTATGCCTCCTGCACCAGCAAGAGGCTCCTCTTGTAGTCCTGCGCTCCAGCCCGAACGCTCTCTCCGCGAGGGCTGACTCGGTCAAGACCTCTTCGCTTATCCCCCCCCCTCTACATCCATCTCTCTCCCTCGGCATCGAGCATCCAGCCAAGCGACAGCTGCCCACGCCACAACCTGCGCCTCTCTCCCGTCCTGACTCCTCACTACGCCAGCGACAAGCCGTCCGTTCCAGCTCGAACTTCCTCCTGGCCAGGTTGGACGTGGCAGAAGAGACGTCCACGCACCCCCTCGGAGGTCGGCGGACCACCTGCTTCGGGCATGGCCCCCCGGACGGGAACCGGCCCTCCCTCCCGGCGCCGGCTCGGGTTCCGGACGGCCTGCTCCCGCAAGCTCCCGGGGATGTAGATGCCCGCGATCGCCCTCGAGGTGACCTCGTTCGAGGCCAGGATCGCGTCTTGCGGGTGCAGCGCCGCCAGCGTCTGGAACTTCGAGAGGCTCTGCGCGAAGAGGGGGTTGCTGCGGGTCTCCGGACCGCGCCTGCCCAGTCCGGCGGCACGGGACGGGGAGCCGTCTGCTTGGGATGTCGCGGTTGTCGGCCGGTATGGGTTTCGCCGAAGTGGTGATTGTTCGCGTGACATTGGGGGAGGGGTGCGCCGAGTAGTGAGGCTGGGCTGTCGTGGCGGAGAGAGAGAGCTTGATCTTCTCTTCACGGCAGCGCCGTATCTCTGCCGTCTCGTCGGCCGCTGTAATGACTTGTTCCTTCGGAGGGGCGGGACGTGCGCCAGGTCCACAGGGTTCCGCTGTAATGGAGAGTTGGCCGCCATGTCCGTCGCCTGCGCGTCAATCTCAGCTTGAAGTATACAGGCCCGTTCCAACCCTCGTTCTTGGTGATCGGTAGCTGTCAAAGGCGCTTCCGGTGCTCCTATCGACTTTCTTTCTCTTGTGAGCAGAGCCATGGCCGAGAGCCGGGCTGCGACAATGTCCGAAGTCCGGATCATGGACCTCCCCCGATTTTGACGCTCGTTGGAGTCTAGACGGCGCCCGGATGGAGGCTGATCGTCAACGACGGCATCGGTCTCAATTGTCTTGCGGTTCTGAGGACTTCGCGGCGGCGACGTCTGCACCGCCTTCGGGACTTGCTGCGGCCCCTCCGCGTTGACAGC
Source organism: Diplocarpon mali (assembly GCA_024741835.1). Lineage (NCBI taxonomy): Eukaryota > Fungi > Ascomycota > Leotiomycetes > Helotiales > Drepanopezizaceae > Diplocarpon > Diplocarpon mali. The sequence goes on along the minus strand of JAENRP010000056.1, from coordinate 157,214 downwards.
GGAAGAGGTGGGAACTTGATCTTCGAGCGCTGATGTCGTGGTGACTTGCGTTCCTCGGAGTGGTGGTAAGGTTCCCTCTTGGTGTTCCTCTGCCGTAACCGTACCTGGGGACGGTGTTCTACTGGTCAGCGACAGCGTCTTTGGTGATAGCACGCCTTTCTCCAATTGAGAATCAAGCTGAGACGCGCTGCTGGTGATCAGTGGTGATGCTATATCTGTCTTCTCAGAAGGACTCGACGGAGCTGGTAGCTGCTCTTTCTCCCTCGACTCGCTTCGCTTAATTTCAGGGGGCACGTCAACAGCCGGCTGAGGCTTTCCCACAAGATCGGCACCAGACGAGTTCAGACGCTTCGGTGACGTGATCTTCAGTCGTGGGGACGACGTTTTCCGAAGGGCTGCAACATTCACTTGTGGGAGTGAGCTTGGAGCTGGTGGCTCCATTGCCAAGACGACATCTTGGTCGGGGGGGTCGGGTTCGCTAAGGGCGAGGCGTATACTGCTTACCGCCCGGTCTTCTCTATCGGCCGATACGACAAGAGTCTCATCTTCCGGTAGTGTGTTGGTACCTGGCTGCTCAATTCGCGGGACCGGTTCGTGTTGTGGCATGTTTGGTCGCTGTGGCGGATTGACCTCCTCGACCGGTACTTGGACGGGGATGGAGTCACGTGATCCATTCGCTATCACCTCTGATCTAGGATTCCGGGCTTCGGTATATAATCTTATGCTGATATATTCTTGCTTGGATTCCTCCGCGGGTGTTTTTGGCCCAGCATCGTCAGGTGATTCAGTTGTTGATCTGGCAGGATGCTTGGTAACCTCCTCCGATCCCCGGATGATGTCGGCTGTATTGTCACCACATCGGCTATTTAACTCATCTCCGTCTGTGAGCTCTGAGACATGGTCTGTGGCAGGATCTCCTCGCATGCTTTCTCTGGTATCCTCTCCTCTCGGCGCCCACGTTCTGGGAAACTCCTGGCATGGTGCCGGATGCTCCCTCGGCAAATCTGCCTTCTCAATTCTCGACTGGTATTCTGCCTCTTCGCCAGAATCAGAGAGTGTGTCTCCGCGCTCTTGTTCGGGATTTGAGATCTCGCTTGCACTTAACGTCGCAGCACCTTCGACGCCTCGTGTGTCCGGCGTGTGGCTGATCAATATATTCAAGCGGCCGGAACTGACTGTAAAGGATGGGGGAGAGCTCAGCGGATCCCTTCCGTTGAGCTTCAATGGCCAGTCTGGTGTCCTGGGCGATGACGGCCGTCTGGACGACTTCGTGACTCTTCTTGTTGTTGCTGTAAGTGGCCACGATGGGGAAGCCGAAGTGGAAATGCCGCCGGTCGACCGAGAAATTGGAATGATCATCAGGGCTGGCTTTTTCTTACGCCCGGAAGATCCGACGTACATGCCTTCTCGTTGGCGCAAAGCAGGCTGGGTCGGTGAAGGTGCGTCGGAGTCTTTGGCGGGATCGAAGTTGATAGTCATCCCATTTCCTGGGCGGTACGTCGAACTCATCCGGGATGGAACCTCCCTTGGACCCTTCAAGATAGATTTTTCATCCAGATAACTATCTCTTCTGCGTCCCTTCGTTCGTATGATTCTAAAGTAGATCACCAAACACAGAAGTACCGTGATCACAATGGCCCCCACGATGATTCCTGAGATCTTTCCAGGGGTGAGCGAGAAGTTTGGTGGGAGTTGGAATGGTAGAGGTTGGCTCTGCACCAGAGTTAGACTTCATTCACAGGTAGTTCAAGACGTACTCCCGAGATTGTCGTTGGTGTGACGGTAGAGCCAGAGGGCATGTCCCGGGTCGCAGTCACAGAGTTCAAAGCTGCCGATGCCAGGACGGACGAGACTTGAGCTGCTGCAGACCCGGTCGCCGATGCCAGCGCACCTTGAGCTGCTGCGAGGGCAGAAGATGCTGAGGCCTAAAACCCTCGTTCAGCATACCTATGGCCGTCTGTACCCTACTGTAGATAACCGCACCTGAATAGAGTCCACGCTGGCCTGCAGCAAAGTCAAACTGGAACTCAATATAGCCACATCGCTGCTCGAAGCCAACCTGGCGCTGGTCAGAGCAAGGCTGGCCGAGTCTAGACTAGAGATGCCTGCGAGTATAGACACCCTCGCAGATGAGAGAGCATCGCTTGCACTCGACTGGGCACTAATCAACGCTGAATTTGCACTTGCCACAGCGCGATTCGCAAATGTGACGTCTGCAGAGGCGGAGGATGTTGCAACGTCTGCACTCTTGACGACGATTTCAATCGATTGGGAAGCGGAGTTTTGCGCTGCTCTGACGCCGTTGGAAGCCGATATCGATGCTTCCTGCAGTTGCTGCGAGAAGGTCGCATTGAGTCTGACGATAGTCCTGGATATCTCGACCGTGGCCCTATCGACATAAGCGTTGATGAGATTCTGACAATCTTGAACGCCGGCTAGCTGCGGGTCAGCTTGTCGAAGCCCGAGAGCGGGAGGGTCGGTAATGAGTGCGTTGCGAGGATTTGAGGTGGTTGATAAAGTTGTTTTCGATGAGGAGGGTTGAGCATGAAGATGATGGGCGGCTGTGGCTTCTGCCTGACGAGGAACTATATCAATCAATGCGCGAACTTTCTCCAAAGAATCATTGGGATGACCAGCCATGACATTTTAAAGATTGATAGACCCCATTGACAACAGCATCTGCGAACTCTGGCTTGACGTTTGTCTCGACCCAGGAATGTTCTTCTATTCATGGATAGCATTAAGCGCATGATTGGGAGTGACGAAGAGGAAAGTATGCTCAAACTGTAGAGCATCTGCATCACACATCACGTTTCACAATGCAGCTGCGATGTCCTGGACTACCGAAACGCTACCTGGGCCAACCGCAATCAAGAATTACAAGCGAAGACGTCCACTCGCAACAGAGAACAGAGAGGCCTCGGAATCGTCAGGACGACGGATTGTACTTCCATCACTTTCGTGAGGGTGGAGTGTATCGCAGCCAGTCGCAAGCGCCGACAAGGTTCCAGCAGATCAACCCGGTTCGCGGTCTCCCTGAGCACTTGTAGAACTAGCACTGCGCAAGCAGTCGTCGAGAATGATAGACCGAGTAACGGTACCCAGACCAAACAAGCACGTTATTCAAGTGCTCCTGAAATAATCCCAGCTCCTCCCTGAGTAGAGAGATGACAGTAGACATCGCGGTGTCTACAAAGCAGCCGGCTTTTCAAAGCCCAAAAGCGATTCGGAGAATTTCTCAAGCGAAAGACTATAGAGCACTGATTCAGATAGGCCTGTTGAGAATGAGAATCGCTCTCCCGGATCAAAGAATTGCTCGTCTTCCTCTTCGCCGAGTCTGGTAAGGATAGTACTCAAACAGCTATAACTCGCGATAGAAGGGGAATCCCATCCCAGGCAACGCATGACACAACACGACATTGCTCTCCCTCCCAGGTCGAGTGCAAGAAGTGCCTGCTGTTCTTCTCCAGTCATTTTATATTGTTTACACCGCTTAGGTGAATAACTATAAAGGCCTGCTGAAGGGGAGCAAAGATGTTACAAGGCAAGACGAAGGAGAGGGAAGGGCAGTGTTTGCAAAGAGAAAAGAAGGCCTCATGAAGGCTGGGAAAGATCAAGTGCAAGAAACTCACGAGGAGTTGTGTTTTTGCAAGTTTGGCTCAAGGGCTTGATGCTTTCGAGGATGGCTTATTTAGATCGTACGAAGGACAGAGTAGGTACATAGCAATCTCAATAGAACTCCTGTGATAAATGGAAAGAGAAAAAAGGATAGAGGCTCTCCTTCAACACGGCATGAGGCTACAATCATCCATAGTCCTCAACTAACCCAGCTAGATGCGGAATTTCCTCGCAGCGACTCGTCCTATCTTCGAAAATGCCACTTGGCAGCACAATATGTCATTACATACGCCCGTTAGTTCTCTTAGGAACTTGCCTGGTCAAGCCCGCCGCCCTCACTTGACAGACATTCCTCTTCATAGCGCCTTGCAGAAAATGTTCGTCTATTGCACACCTATGGTATCGAACAAGAAACCCCATACACCAAACAACATTTCCCTGTTGAACGCCCGTCTCTGTGTCAAGTCCGTCGTGTCCACTTCAGTCGTTGCCTGCCGCCTACCGCCTACCGCCCATCATCCAACACGCCCCCAACACTAGAATACCTCGCGTTCGGGAATTGTACTCGCCCTTCGTGCTCCTGCACTGGCGCCGCTCCCGAGTAGCCTGTGTAGCCCGTCGGCTCATCGTGCACCGATGGAGGGACGTAGCCGCCGCCAAAGCTGTCGGCGTTATACCGGGTATGCATGGTCGTCGAGCTGCCGCCGGCGTAGTGACTGGGCGAGTTATCGTGAAGCTCCTGGTCAGGCTCCTCGTGGTGGTCCGTGTTGTGCACCGGCGCGTACTCGTCGTCGTGGGGAGCGGTGGAGAAGGCTTCTTTGTCGGGGTCGATGGCTTGCGCGTTGAAGGGGGCCCGCGAGGCGCCGGGAAGGTAGCCTTCGCGCTTGTAGTAGACGACGCCGTAAAGGGACATGAATGTCGTGCAGCACCAGAAGAGCCTGTGAGAGAGCGTGAGTCATGTTCCCGCGTACCGCCTTGTGCCAGCTCCGGCTTGCCGCGGAGCGAGGACATACCAGATGAAGACACCGAATGCCACAACCGCCTTGCTGGCCCCGCAAGCTCCCTTGCATTTGCCGCTGGTGTTGTAGCTAGCCTGTGATGCGAAGGCCGAGATCCAGAGAATGCAGAACAGGGTGTCGACGAATGCCATGGCATACGGATTGGCCAGCTTGCGGGTTCGCGGGAAACGAGGCGTCATGGTGAGGTATATCACGGCCGGAATCGTGAGGAAACACTGCGCATCGCCTGTCAATCTTCGCCCTCTCTTGAGCCTTGGGATGGGGTCTTTACCAGTCCGAAGTACCATCCAGGTCGCCCGTCAATGCTGTCCGCCTTGACCATGACGACGATTTCCATGATGGCCGACACGACGATGAGAACCATCGCCGTGACGTGCACGATCATCTTGATCTTCTGTAGATTGTGGACATCGAACTCGACCATCGTGGCGGCTGCGCTCTTCTTCCTCCCTTGTCTTGAGAGGATTAGGCGGCTCTGTCGTTTAGTTTCGGGTCTGAAGGCTTCTGGCGGTACGACGTGTGGACGATGACGGCAACGATTAGGAATCTATGATTATGGTTCTCGTGAGGTTGATGGGGAGAAAGGCGGGGGGGGGGAGGGTGAGTTGATGAACGAGAATTGTGAGGCCCCGTCTGCGAGGGCGGTCGAGAATTGCTGGATGCGTCAGCCTGGGCGAGGAGGCTCAGCTTGAGCGCGTGCGTCGTCCGGCCAGGATGTCGATAGGCGAGCGGGGAGCTGCAATCATAATTATAAATAGACGAGGCTGGCGGCGAGGCTGAGACACAACCGACTACCCATCATTTGCAGTTGTGACGGACTCTTCTCCGTTTCCCGCTCATCGACTTGGAAGAGTATGTTCGGCTGCTATGTTTGTGTGGGATGTATGTAATATCAGATCGGAAGCGGTTCAGATGCCCCAATCGTGATTCGTCCCCCGTGTTGACTTTCAGACTCTCAGCCTTGCCTTGCGTTCCGGTTGCCATGGAAGTGCTCGGTCTCTTGAGTCGCTTATTCTACGATCTCGCCAACGGATGAAAATAAACTCTCGTATTGCCCCTCGCATTCTCGTGTAGCCAAGATAAACAGACATCTGTGGTCCAATGGTATGTTTCGTTGACTTCTCGGCAAGATGAAAGGTCGGGCCCGACGTATCTTCCGCTCCGAGAAGTATATGTCGGAATATTGCTCTGGTTTCATTCGCATAGCTTCATTTTCCCTCATTGCACAGACTCGTTTGTACGTGCTTGCGTCTTGCAATCTAGTCTGCTGGAAAGAGATAACGCCAGCATTTCCCCCAAGTCAATCGTGTAGACAGTGCATCCCAAGCAGAGGATGGGACGGAGATCCTTCCAGCTCCCAAATTCCCCCCTGGGTCTATTATTATGGCGCTCATTTGCAGCATCCTGTACACCTGGACACTTTTCGCCGATTTCACTCCGTCAAATCTCCTCTCACATCTGTCGCGAACCCAGGCCTAACGGGCCGGTACTCCACGATCTATTTCCAGACATCGCTATTCTGGCTTCTTAGACGAGAAGCGAGGCACCCATTCATGAGCTTCTCGCATCTGTGCTGACAGCTAACTGATGGCTTGTCGAGTAACAAATATCTTCCCTACCAGGATAGCAGCATTCTTCTTCGAGGTGCAATCGGCTCTCGTGCCGCCCTTTTACTCGAAGAGATACAGTCTCAATTCCAGTTCCAGGACTGCCAATTTTCAGTCTAGCTTTCTCCACAGACGCTGCATCAACTGCGCTTGAGTGAGCGGTGATCGTGCTTATCATGACTCTGGGAAGTCTTTTGACAACCAAATTCCCGTCCGAGCTGCTCAGATTTCGTCCAGCACACACAGCATCTATCTCAATCCTGTACATACCCTCTCCATTCTTCTCCCCCAAAGTACCAATACGTCTCTATCGACATCTCGTTTTCCCGGGCACTCCCCGAGCACTCAAAGACTCACTCCATGCGCAGGTAGATCATCGCGGAAAACGTATGGCTTAACGTAGCTTCATGCAAGACCAGATACCAGACCTAGTCACCCGGTCTATGACGTGGATGCAAAAGACGTTGAGGTGCAGGATGTGAGAATATCGCCGACGCCTATGTAAAAAGCTAGGCTGTTTTCAGCTGTGAGCTGGGGGAGCGCTTACCAGTCGACTTTTGGTTCTCTTTTCTTGCGTTTGATAATTTGTATCTCATAAACTTTCATCTCAGAACTAACCACCGGTCGCTAAATTGTAATTATATCGTCACCTGAGTGATCCCACAAGAGCGCCGGAAGCTCATTGTACGCGCCGGCTCATAACAGCCCGAAGTTCTTCATGCATTGTGGGCCAAAATTCGGAGATGTCTTGGGCCAAATTTCCATCTCTAGTTCTGCTCTCGAACACTCAAACGTCCATTACCCACTTGGTTCCATTCCCTCTCTTCCTCGCCCCGCTGATTATAGCACTGGTCCAAATCAAGTCAGCGTATCGCTGGCATATCTCGGTTCTTTTAATCAAGTTCTCAAAGGCTAGAACAAGATCTCGCGCATGATTTCGGATCTCCAAACTGTTGTAATTTAGTATTCGAGAGATTACAATAAGAATAAGAACTAGTGTCAGGACTTTCCATAGGTTTATATCAAATTCAAGCTGTATATTTTCGATTATAAGAACGTAGATTTCAGTACAAATCAAAGCAGATTTACTGTATCGGGCTCCTACAATATTTTGTTTTACTCAGTTAAGCGTCCTGCGCCCAGATCTAATCCCTGCTGATATACCACAATACTTCGCCGCTGTACCACCGTATTGATAACATCGCGAAATCAATAACCGCTGCATTAGGCTGCTATTAAGAGGTACTATTTATTCATTGTTGTTCATTAATATCAGAAATTGCAAGAACCGCAGGGCAAAGAAGCTCGAAATCCCAGGCCCCTTTCGTGGACATGGGGTGTAAAAGAAAACCGCTATACCTCTGGGCTGTGTAAAGAGAGAGAAGTGACATACCAAAGTAGGATTTATGGCTTTTCAACCAGCACAGCCAAAATATCGTTTCCCACCAGAAAATCATTCTCCCTTTCACGAAATTTATTCCAAAGCGGATCAGCGAGCCGAATCAGTCCGTCAGTTCTCGGTCGATCGAGAGGCGGGGTTGATGATCGTCAAGGTACCCCGCATGTTGATGTAGCGCTTCATTTGCTCGGCGATGACTTGCTTTCGTCTTCGTTGCAGTTATCCAGTCACACAACTACTAATTCATTCGCATGATCATCTGAGAAGAATACGTCACATAGACGCGATCTAGGTTGTGGTGTCGCAAATCCGAATCGAAGGATCCGTCAGCTGTGGGATACATATCAACGGCGTCGCGTCAATTATACCGATACCCCCACCAACTGCCAGCAGCTGTGAAGTATATCTTCACTTGAACACCCAACTCATCCCCACCAAAACGCAAGCAATCCACCATGCCCAAGGTTCTTCCCGTCTTGCCCTCCCCCATGAGCCACCCGATCCTAACCAACCCAGATCACGACCCTCCTCTTCGACTGCGACAACACGCTCGTCCTCTCCGAGTCTCTCGCCTTCGAAGCCTGCGCCGAACTCGCCAACGAAATCCTCTCCGCACACTCCATCCCCGACCGCTACACCGGGCCCCAGCTGCTTTCGGAGTTCGTCGGCCAGAACTTCCGCGGCATGATGGTCTCCCTCAAAGCCAAGTACAAGTACGACATGCCCGACGCCGAGCTCGAGAAATACGTGCTCGCGGAAGAGGATAAGGTCATCGCGAAGCTCAAAGCCGACTTGCGTCCCTGCGTAGGCGCGGACCAGGAGCTGGAGAAGCTGGCTAAGCAGGGCCAGTACAAGATGGCGGTTGTTAGCAGCTCGGCCCTGCGGAGGGTCGTGGCCAGTATCGAGAAGGTGGGCCAGGATAAGTATTTCGGCAAGGATGTCTTCTCTGCGGCGACCAGTCTGGAGAAGCCGACGAGTAAGCCTGACCCGGCGATCTATCTCTTTGCGATGGAGAAGCTGGGGGTCAAGGCGGATGAGTGTATTGCGGTCGAGGACAGCAAGAGTGGTGCGACGGCGGCGTTTAGAGCGGGCATTAAGACGATTGGGTATATCGGTGCTTATGAGCCCAATGAAGAGGAGAAGATGACCAAGGTATTGACTGATGCGGGGTGTGTGGTTGTCATGAAAGATTGGAGTGAGTTTGGTAATGTCTTGGAGGGAATCGTCCAAGGGAAGAGCCAGCTCTAAGACTAGGAAAAGTGACGGGGTGAGAAATGAATGACCTGCATACATCAAGGGCCATGGTATTCATAACGATACATCCGCTCTACGATGAATACCAAGGCTTGCTTGCTGTTTCTGTAATCGTTTTATTTGGCTGTAGGATTGGACTTCTGCGATCAATAATATAGACGTCGGAGCAGTACTTTAAGATTATCTGCTACCAGCTCTGTAGATTGTGTCCTCCTGCGGGACCTTTCCAGAGACGAAATGCCTACTACAGTCTATATCACTCCCAATTTTTGCATCCCATTTCAGCTAGTTCCTCGATGTTTACTTCGTCTACGCCGTGCCACCACGAGAGCCACAAATCCTCGCTACCCCTTTCTTCCAATCCCACCCAATCCTTCGGCTATCAGTTCGAACGCCCAAAAGCCCCTCATTCACCTGCAGAATACCGTACCATACCGCAGACAAATCATGATCCGAGTATTGGCATTACTCTGTATTTTGCTTACCATGTAAGCACGTAGATGTCTCATACCTTGCTAAACTCCAGGCTTGATCGCCGGACTGCCATCTTGAGCGCGCCCTCTGGGAGAAGGTTTTTCGATGAGTTCTCACTTGAGATCGGCGTGATCGGTGTGGCTTGCACACGAGGGGCAGCTAAAGAATAGCATCAACCCAAATAGAGCTTGCTAACCAGAATAGCATCCGCCTGCGCATGTTCTGGACCAGACAAGCACAGAGCAATAATTTTGTGCATGGGGCTGGTAGAGAGCCCGAACGCGGACGCGCTCTCTCTCGACTACCCTCGTCAATGCCTCTGCCAAACGCAAAGAGAAACCTCTTGATTGTTTCTGCTTCGCGTGGCTAAGAGCGCGGTTCTACGCAATCGTATCGTATCAATAGACGTGATGCGCGTTGCGATCCGATCAGGCGAGGAAGAGAACTCGCTGTTAGTGGCCAGCGCGGTACAGATTGGCGAGGATGTCGGATGATGACGAGCTTCTGAATGACAGCAGTTTCTGGGCCTCTTTTGCGAAAGAGAGATGTAGCATAGACGTGAGAGATACTTTCTCTACAGCTCCAGAGCGGGGAAGAAATAGTCCGTTGTGATGGGTGACAGCCTCCAGGTGCTACATAGTAGAAAGGTCGAGCCTCCGTGCCATGCAGCATGTAGGGACTCTTCTGAGATTCTGTGGATGATCTGTGCAGGCTTATGCGGAGTAATTAAGCTCCAGCCGTGCGGTCGCGCGGCAATTATATTCTTCTCACAAAGCAGTATGTGTAAACCAGCATATAAGACGATATATTCACTCCGCCTTGCTGGTGTTTGAGGCTAGGCTAGAGCATAGTAGATGGAAATCTCCACGGTATGTGAATTGAAGTCTGCTCTCTCTGGATTCACGTACAGTATTTAAGAGCCAACTTCCAGAACAGAGATTTCTCTTCACGGCAGATCTGCGTGCAGAAATTAACCACCTATGAAGCCGAGGCAATACTCTCTCATCTTACGGTTCGTGTAGTTTAGTATTTTGAAAGATGGAATAGAAGGTGGAGACGAAGGCTAGTAGCTGCTGCATTCTACTCGCCTGACAAGTTTGAGGGCTTTGGGTTTCGGATCTCGGTTCATGTCACCACGAGACATGCTGGCTGATGACAGCAAGAGCATTAATATGACAGCAATAGTATTTCGTAACGTATTCCTGATTCTTTCCTGAGTCTATCCCCCTTCCAGATCGCCAAAGTAGCGAACCATCCTTCTTGTGCTTCTTGCAATGTCGGTTCGACGAAAATATGGACAAGGTTTTGATATAAGTCTACGATCAAACTTGTGCTCCAAAGCTAGAATTTGGATTGATTTACTGCATTTACAACTTGACCGACAATCTGGGAGTCCTCCATTCTTGTCTTTGGAGCGGCATATGTCAGAGTCACTTTCTCTATGATGACTTTAAGAATGCTGAAGAATATAGGAAGATGGTTTCTCCAGGAAGAGCAAAGAACTGTTGGATCCAGTACTGGGACGCCGCTCTTGGCTTTTCGGTCCACGACCAGATGCTTATCAGTGCGAATAAAGTCTCCATCCTACTGCGAGCCGGTGGTAGCTATCATTAGTTGAATTGAACTGCTTCAAGAGCTGAACTTGATGGTAATACAAGCAATAAGAGGTTCAGAACAGAAGAACTTGTTGGTTTCACAAGGTATACACGAGAAGTTTTGGTTGTATCGATTAATTGTTCTGATGATTGTATACAAAGGAGAGGGAGAACTCGAATACAACGTGTATATGTATGCCAGGTCTACCACGTGATATAGTCTATGTCTCTAACTCCATGGTCCGTGCTTCCAACTCCATATAGATATATTCCTGCAGAACTCAACGGGTTCTGTATTAAATTCGGCTCTAGAATTGAGAAAGAAAGCAAGATATCGGGTTGTGTTTTTTTTCCCCTCTGATACGATGTATTCAATTTTGTGGACTGAATGGATAAGGTGCTAGAAATGATATAAAGTCTGATTTTAGCTAGGCTTGCTCCTTACTCTAGTAACTGGTTCATCCTGTCGTTTGAGAGACTCATTTTGTAGCCTTCTCCGGGACGTATTTGACGAGCATATCAGATGCAAATCTACTATGTTGTAGAGACGTGATTGGCCCTAAGCAGTATCTTCTGAAATTTTGAAAATCTTAAACTTGGATGGATCCACACATTGCCTAAAACCTACCGTTATACTTATTTTTTATTCTAAAGAGAATTGAGCTAGCCTAGCAGAAAAGGACCCAGCGCTTCCTAGATATTTGAGATTCTAATCAGTGCCGAGGAAGATATCATTACTAGCGCTGAAACGTGCGACTGCCGTAGTTGATAGATGATATCTAAATTATCATGAGTTTCGCAAAGAGAATAGGTCTGAACAAATATATGAAACAATAACAAGATAAGCCATTACTCAGTAGTCCTTAAATATTATAAGCGGCCCATGATGACACTTAAAGCTAATTTTGGTTGTAATTTTAAGTAACAAAATCTACAGAGCATAGATGTGAAATAATACTAAGTGAATTTATTCAGAATACCTAGAAGAAACCAAAACCATAACTTTGTAGAATGTTGAACAGTGTGTTTGAGTGGCAAAATGGCAATTACAAACTTAACTACATGACAACAACTCTCAATGAAGCAGTTGGATTCTTAGATTATAAGATGACGCTGCCCAGCATTTCATCGCTGATAGGACAGATAATCAACTCAATCATTTCAATAGATAAACGAGATTCAACCAATGCAAGATAACTGGACTTGTTTGCAGCATGGGGAGAAGTGCTTTGTAGTCTTCCGAAAGTCTTGGAATTAAATCAACTCTCCATAAAATGAAAACAAACCAACAAACCACAAAGCTGGCTAAATTCATTAAAAATGCGAGACCAGTTATAATCATGAAGAAGCGATGGCATCTTGCAGACTCGCAACCTTATGCAAATCTTCCACACAAATCTCTCACACAGGTCCGGGAGCAGGAGGATTCTTGGTGTTGAGCAACAATTACATTACCATAGTTACGGAAAACCTACAATGGCCTGGATTGATTGAACATCATTCTACTATATAACTTCACCTTGTGCATAGCGCTATTAGCTGGGATAAATGGCAGCAGATTTGAGAATGACAATAATGATATACCTAACTATTAACTAATATCGCCTGACAAGACCTGGCCTCTCGAGGAAGAAAATCGATCGGTATTTAGGTTCTGAACTTGTGTTGTGTAAGGATATCAGAATATGGTCTTAATGAAGGCTTGATTACACGTTGTGTACTATGCCTGCTCATGTTTACTTTGCTGTATGGTTTCGAATCTTAAATTTCTGTAAAATGGGTATTCTTCCTTTTATAGTATCCTTAGCTGCCAAGAAGCTTTGAAATTTTGACATGAAATTTCTAATGATCTTTTTCCAAATTTGGAATTGAGGATTATTCTCATTAAATTTTAATAATAGAAAGATTTGATATTATTATGCTTGGAGATAAAGATCTAGTTTTCATTGAATTGAGAGTCGTGACTGTAGATTATATCAGATATTGAATACTTTCTGTTATCTATTAACATGGATGATTTGTTAACCTGCTAATAGTTTTTTTATTTGCTTCAGCAGAAGGTAAGCATTAGATCAGCGCTACCAGATAACTGAAGGCATCCAAAAATTCGATAATTCGGGCTCTGTTAAAGCTAAGAAACGTTTCAAAAGTTGGGCTGGACCTTCAGAACTGGGGAAAATAGTCAAAATATAATGATTCTCTATATTGCCATATCGTATCTCTACTGTATTTGGATGTACCAATCGTTAAAAGATAGTAGGGTTGTTGAGAATCCCGTTTGAATATTTGTGACTGTAACGGCGTATTGCAGAGAGGCATAAGTCAAAGGTTACGAATCAGCTCTGGACATTGTAATTAGAATAGTAAATATCTTAAGAGCTAGTATTACCTCATGATCAGCTGACGTGCAATAAACAACGATATTGTAAGCAATTTATTAAGTGTAGTTTTTGTTCATAGTTTATTGGATATTTTCAATCTTAATATACTTTGAAAATACAAACAGAACAATAGTTTTTCTAATAAGTGCCTTGCTTTTGCTCCTACGGTGACTTGGTCCGAATAGTATGACGATAAATCTTGAATCGATAGCTGTTGGTACGCAGATTCCTGGAGAACACTTGTTCCCCTCACTCCTAGGATCATCCTATTATAGCATATCATATGAGGTCGGGGAGGTTTCATATGAACCTTGGAGGGTTTGGCAGACCGAGGGCCTCGGCGACTATAGGCAGAGGCTTAGAGGAGTACAGGAGGGGAGGGGATTCAAATATATAAAGATACTATCTCGGCCTAGTATAGAAGGGCAGACACTTTTTAAATACATACAATTTGACTGTGTCATCTACTCCATTTTCATATGAGAATATCGATACCGATTCGGAACCTACAATAGCGAAAATAATTAGGATGACTAGTCCCTGCAAGTAAGAGGCAGAGAGACTTCAATATAATTTCATATCTTTCAAAATAGCAAATGATCAGGTTGTTTAGTAGTTAGCTAGTTTAATACAAAAGTTTTATTGCAATAGTGATGCCAGCTGCTGCAGGATAAAAGTTTGTAAGAAAAAATGCTGCGGCATGAAAACATATAAGGTCTGTTGGTGAAATGCGCAAGGTAATAGGAGCGCGAGACTATGTAATAGTAAAGTTTACAGCGAACTATCTTGCATAATGTAAAAGCTACACGAAGCCTCAAAACATGTATTCTTCCCTTGAAAGTCTTACCATGTCCTTAAGACTTTACGCTCAAATAGCATGTCTGTGTTTCAGTGATAAAAGCTCATGTGAGGTCTGGGTAAATAGTGGTTATACAAATGTAGCTGCTCTTCTGCAAACAACCATCGTTGAGGTCAATGGTCATTGAATTTATTTGTTTGGCCTGCGATGTCATTGAAGCAAACTCAAGCCGTTGTTGTGCTTCCTTAGCGAAAAGGAAAACTGGGAAAAGGGGGAAAGGTCTCGCTAAGCTCGCTACCCTGCATTCACACCGCAAATCAAATATTCCTCAATTTCTATCTTGCTCTCACCAGGTGATAATGATATTTTTGCATCTCTGTGTAAGTATCTGTTTCAGAAATGCAAGGCACCAGTCTTTTTTTTTTTTGGTCCTTTTCTTTTAGCAAGTCTCCAAGTCACGACAGTCACAACATGCCAGAATTCGACTGCCGTAGCGGGGAACGTCATTTGTGAGATCCGCGAAGCTTTCGGGTTCCACGACAGCAAATATACCCCACCCATCAGAGTCTCTGCTATATAAGTACAAATTATTTTTCCTTCACATCAATGACAGCTCTCTTTCATTTGTAAACCAGATCTCAATTGCAGAATGGCATTCGACGACAGCGCAGGCTCCTCTTGCGCGCCCGACGAAGAAACGCCTCTCCTCCGCGACGACCGCCCCAAGGCCTCGCCATCCAACAGCCCAGATGCGCAACAGGGCACCACGGAACAAGTCATCCTACCTCAAGAACTCTCTCCGAAACGGCTCTACCTCACTCTCAGCAGCATCTACGTCGGCGTCTTCCTGGGGGCGCTCGACAGCACGATCATCGCGACTCTCTCCGCGCCCATCTCGACGTCCTTCAATTCCCTCTCTCTTCTCTCTTGGCTCGCATCCGCATATCTCATCGCCAACGCAGCATGCCAGCCGCTGTCTGGCAGGCTCACAGATATCTTCAGTCGCAGGACAGGGCTTGTGTTATCGAATACATTGTTTGCGGCGGGGAATCTGATATGCGGGCTTGCGACGAGCGAATGGAGCATGATTGCTGGGCGCGTGGTAGCGGGAATGGGAGGAGGCGGATTGATGGCTATAAGCACCTTTGTCGCGAGTGATTTGGTGCCGCTGAGAAAGCGGGGGTTGATACAAGGAATCGGCAATCTGTGCTTCGGCGTTGGTGCGGGACTGGGAGGAATATTTGGAGGATGGATTAATGACGTTTGGGGCTGGAGGGTCGCTTTTTTGGCACAAGTGCCCTTTGTCATTGTCTCTGGAATACTGGTATGGTGGGTTGTTGATGTGCCAGCAAAGAAGTCCGAGAAGTCGAAGCTCTCGCGAGTCGACTTTTTGGGCTCTTTTACTTTGCTGGTTACCCTCGTCCTCTTGCTATTGGGCTTGAACTCTGGGGGAAACGTTGTCCCCTGGACACACCCTCTGGTTTTGGTTTCGCTCCCTCTTTCCGGAGTTACCCTCGTGGGCTTCGTATATATCGAGCTCTATGTTGCCACTGAGCCAGTCATCCCAGTTCGGCTCCTGCTAAAACGTACAGTAGCAGCAGCTTGTTTGTGCAATTGGTTCACCACCATGGTAACATTCATGGTCCTGTTCTACATCCCGATCTTCTTCCAAGTCAAAGGCGTCTCAACAACCGCCTCTGGAATGCGACTCATCCCACAATCTGTCGGTGCCTCCATTGGGTCTCTCGGCTGTGGCCTGATAATGAATCACACTGGCAAATACAAACTCTTGTCCATCGCCGTCCTGACCAGCTTCTGTCTCGGGACCGGTCTCCTCTCAGCGATGAGTCTGTTTTCTACCCACGACTGGCCAGGCTACATCTACCAGGTCAGTGAAGTTCAGGCTAGAAAATTCATAATACTGGGAAGCGAGGAATTGCCTCCTGAGCGTTTGAGGGGCTTGGGATTTACCTACTGATATGGCGAGTAGTTCCTCATCGGCTTCGGGTACGGCGGTATGCTTACAACCACTCTCCTGGCCGTCATCTCAGCAGTAGATCACGAGCACCAAGCCGTCATTACATCCGCCACGTACGCCTTCCGCTCTACTGGCTCTTCGATCGGTGTTACAATCGCTTCGGCTGTGTATCAAAACCTTCTCGTATCATCGTTGCACCAGAACTTTGACGGCAAGCCTGGTGCTGAAGAGGAAATTCGCAGGATTAGAGATAATTTTGACGAGCTGAAACATCTTCCTAAGGGATGGCAAGCAGGTGTTTTGGAGAGTTTTGCGGGCGCGTTGAAAGGAGTTTTTCTAACAGCGCTGGGGATTGCGGTGTTAGGGGCGGGGTGTGGGTTGTTTATGAAGCAGCATGTTTTGCATAAGAGTCTGGCAAGGCGGGATTCTGGGGCCAGTTGATAAGGGCGTTAGTGAGGCCGGACATGTGCTGTCAAATCATATCCTATGAAAATACAAACTAGATTCAATAATTCATAATGCCTTTACTGCCCGGATTCGCTGGTTTTGACTTCACAAATTCATGTGGCCTTCTAGAGACTCGGAAAAGCTGGGGCTAAATGTACCAACCCGTGAATTCGAGCTATAGCAATGTATGTGGCCTTGCCATGTCGGCTACCGCTGCTTTGAAATCCAAGAAGCCTCATCCTGGATATTACCTCCAGGGCTGACAGTTCATGTCTCCCATGAACTGCAACCAACTGTTCTTCAAATAGTGTCTCACAATTTCCAACATTGCCTGCTGCTCCCTAGCTCCAATTTTCAC
This sequence comes from Diplocarpon mali, assembly GCA_024741835.1. Classification (NCBI taxonomy): domain Eukaryota; kingdom Fungi; phylum Ascomycota; class Leotiomycetes; order Helotiales; family Drepanopezizaceae; genus Diplocarpon; species Diplocarpon mali. The sequence goes on along the minus strand of JAENRP010000056.1, from coordinate 140,285 downwards.
TTTATATTCGGCAGAGCTTACTGTTTTTAACTTGACTCAGATTGTTTCTGTGCTTCTATTAAATATCTGTTCCATATTAAAACTTTGAGCTATTGTTATAATTTTAGTTACATGTAACAAATGCATATTCAAAAAGCACTGACCGCGGGTTACCACTTGCGAAACGAAACGTAAAAGAGTGGCTGGAAGTAGGTAAATCAGGACGCTCTCTCTCGAAATGCTCCGAGTTAGGTATTTTGCCATTTAAAAAACCGATATCGTGCTTTGCGAAGGGCTTGGCTGCATTGAAATCAGGCAGTATCGTACCCTGAGCAGTATACAGCAAGACGGAATTTGAAGCTTTGGAACTATCCGTTGACCTGGCGCGTGATATGCTCCACTCTTTGCCTGTAATTGCGAAAAAATATTTTTAATCTGGCTCTTCTTGCAATTAAAAACCTTATCGGGAACTTGACAGGATTGTCCAGACTGAAAGAGGTATTCTGGTCGATATTTACAAATCCATAGAGTTAGATCAACCGCCGGTCTGATAGAGGTAACAAAGTATTTCAGGTGAAGGGACGAGTAGAAGGATCCGTTTGAACATAGAAATATCATAGGCTTTGTGCTTTGTGCTTTGTCCAAATGACAGTCAAAATGACAATATTAATAAGCTATTGCAATCCTAAAGCCAGCCATGCTCAAGGAAAACGTGTATACAGAAACATTGGAAAAGGCAGTGAACGTTCACGTGACATCAATACTTGACAAAAGGCCAATACGCTGTAGCCCTAACTTGAGATTAGTACAGTATCATTGTGAGAGTTTTGAGTTTTGAGTTCTGGTAAGGCAGGTAAAGCTGATGGATGTTGATAACATGTGGTCTTTATATATGGAATCTTTAGCGAACCGTATGCCAGAATTCGACTTTGCATGTCTTCTTGTGTTACGAATATGTGAGCAGCAAGCTTATTATGTTTTTAAAAGCCATAAGCCGCTCCTGGCGTAGTGAAATGATGTCGCTGAAGTTGATGGATTTTTGGGTCCGACCAAGTTCGAAGACGCATTGAATGCAGTCATAGTTGGGAAAAGAATCTGCCACTCGGTGATGCGCTCTTATCATTACCTTAAATAACCACTATAATTCGGGTTCGAATCTCTGAGACACATAAGTAAAACTTGATCAAAGTAATAACTGCAAAGCTGTACTGTAATGAGAAGACTCGAAGACCAACCCAGCAGGTTGCTGCATCGAGCTCCAGCGTCTGCCCATGACTACAAGCTTGGGTTTTGCCTTTTGAGCTCAACAAACTAGATAATAGGACATGTAGCCATCTCAATTCTTCCTGACAAAACACCTGCATGACATTATAGTAACATAATGGATGGTTTATGCCCGTTGAGAAGAAAAAGATCCTTTGAAAAGTCTTCAGTTAGCTGGCGATTAAGCATTAAAAATTACAAAAAATTCTGCCAAAGGATGAGAGCAAAGGCAGCAGGTTTCTTTCCCACAGAGGATTAGTTTGAATCTAAAACAAACGCCATCAAATTTTTCAAGTTTATTACATTCTGGGTAGCTTTTTCGTTCGGTGTTTCGCTTAGCTAAGCTAGGGCAGAGCCGTAGCAAAACCGGGACTAATTTATGTAAGCATTTGACTACCTAAGAAATTCTTTGAGCGAGAATTTCGGAAGACAAAAGGAAGAAGCTTAAGCATATCAGTTAACTCAATAAAGTATACTGTGTAAGCCGTTCATTACTTACTGAAGTGGTGCACTCAACTTATTGGCGCTCTGATTGGCTAGGCAAGACGTTTGTTGACTTTAGGTTGGCTCCAATGAATGTCAGGTCGATGTTTTCTTTGTTTGGTGGATACCATAGGTTCAAACCTGCATGTTGATACTCTACTAACAAGGGCAATAGCCACTTAGAGTACAAAATTGCATTTTTAGGCTTTGAGACAGTGTTTGGACGCTGAAATCATTACAACTAACTGGCGAATTGAAAGCCTAGGCTTTATCTTTAAGCTATATTAACTCCAAGTTCATCAATAGCATTTGAAAAGCGAATATACTTCGTACTATAGGTAAATAATATACAATTCTAGGCTATATATACTAGATACTTGGTAATGCTGCTTTTACAATTTCCTTAATATTTTGTATAGCCTCCTCCTACTGCGATTATAGCTTTATATCTCTCTAGCATTTCCCTAATTAATTCTCTAATCCTTTCAATTGTTATTGATTCCTACGCTTCTTTTATAGCTTTATATAGTCTCTTATAGGATTGATAAACCTTTAGATATTTACCTTTAATATAATCTTTCATTTTATCTTATACTATCTTAATTGGGTTTAAATTAGGAGAATTTGTAGGCTAAAAGATAGGGGTAATCCTAATTGCTTTAAATACCGATTGAGTATATTTAAAAGTATGCCCTTTTGCATTATCCTATTAGAATTTAAGCTTAGGATATTACTATAGAATCTCTTAAACCTTTAGGATAATAATTCTAAAGTATAAAACTTTATTTATCGTTTTCTAATCCTTTTTCTAGAATAACCCTTAATGCCGACTGTATTTCCCTAATATTGTTCTTTAAAATATTTATCTAATCTTCCTTTAATATCGATCCTCGATATAATTAAAGTAATATTCTTCTTAAGACCCAATTTCTTATATAATCTATTCCTTTGTATATTTCTTAGGATTAACCTACATTTTATTACTTTATAAGACTGAAAACCATTGCTCTTTAGTCTAATCCTTATGCTCGAGAGCCTATTAAAGTCGAGAGATCTGATTTATATACATAAGGACTGGTTTTCGATAAGCAATTTATCAAACGAAGCCTTCCTTCTTAAAAGCTGTAAGAATAGCATAAAAGCCAACGTTCTAATAAAGAATCAAAGGAATATCAGCCTAAGGAGTATATCGATTTGCTCTCAAGGCTATAACCTATTAAATAAGGTATTTTCATTATAAAGTATTTAAATGAGCTTTATAGCCTTAAAGATAATATTAAAGAGTCAATCAAGTCTATAGAGCGTATTAAACTTAATATTAAGAAAGGTTTAATTAAAGGGCGATCTAATCTTAAGTCCAACTGGTATTAAAATAAAGAGTCTGATAGCGTACTCGTTTATTATAAGAGGTCTATTTTATAAGTGTCTTTAAAGTTAGTATATTAAATAAAGAATCCATATTAAAAGCGTTGATTTTTAGTATAAAAAGCGGCAAATCGTTATAGATAAATCATTAGCTATACCCCTTGTATATAAGCCCTATTAATAGAAACCAGTAGAATTACGCTAAGATAGCACTTGTATATTATTTCGGGCATGTACCAAGTAGATCAAGTTGAGTTTTCCCTTCTCTTGAAATAAACGTGGCATTATATTATGTAATAATGACTGTTGTTTTCCAAGTGGCTGATACAGCCTTGTAGTTGGCTGTAGATCTGTGGGTTTCAAACCATGGTGTCTACAGAATTAGCAAATCGAGAGTATTTAGTAACACGGGAAAGTTCCCTTACAAGTCATGAAAAGCAACACAAGAATTCATACCCAACCTTGAAGAAAAAAATAAAAAATAAATTGAAAGGTGGCCAAGTCACGAGAGCGAGCACAGGAATCTCACCAGTATCAAAACAATCCACATGCATCTACTACATTGCAGCATACGGTATGAATACCAGAAAGTAGAGAGTAGAGCGCAGATGGGCCTGTTGCCAAAGTTGGGTAGCGGATAGCTCCTCTACCCAAGATCAACAATACATAGCATCAAGTATCGCCACTGGAGCTTCGCTTACAATTTCATTTCCGATGTACACATTTCGTCGAATCACCGATAAATAGAAACAATTCATGAAACTCGATCCTGTTCATCCCTACTGTATACCCAGCGTTGGCAGGAACCTTACTATCACCATCAAGCATGGACTGAAAGTTGGACCTAGCTTGACAGCAACCACACGGCTCTCATCTCCTGAAACCTGCACTCGCGCCGTAAATAGAAAACCGCCTTACCCAGTATATGATGGAAACTCCACCGACCGACGAACCCGATCGATCGATCGAGTATATCGGGAGAGGTAGCAACAGTTATACCCGCAGTATAGCCGAGTGTGCCTGTCCACAATGACACCCGGCGAGTACTTCCCGTCTCAATGAATCCGAAACGAGACGAGGTCGTCAGTGCGCGTATTTTATAAATAGAAACCATAGATTCCACTGCTGTAGGCGCGATGCAGTATTCTGTGGCTTCAGTACGCGAAATCGGGGCTTTGAGGGAACATGATAGTGGAGTACTCGCTGAAAGAATATGAAGATTCATCAACAACACTTGTTCATCTCGCCTCCTTGCATCTGGCTCAAAATAAAGGCATGGAAGTGACACGAGAAAGCGCCAAAAGCGTGTTCTCATGTGTAGAGAAGCATAATCTTTTTTGGATGAGATGAGATGGAGCAGAGACTATACCTATGACCGTAAAGTAAAGTGAAGTGTAGTGAATCCCGGTTTTCCAGTCGGAACACAGGTGCAACAGCTACCTACAGATCTGATATCTATGCGCTTCCACGAACCCAAAGCAGGATCTCGACAGATGATTGAGTGTTTCTGCATCCTGCTGAACAGAACATCCCATCCCGCAGAGACCAGGACGGGATATCGGTTCCAAGGAAATGCGAACTTCCTCCTCCGACAAAGGCATGTCACGCTCCAGATCTCAATTCACTCTCCTCGTGGAACACTTTCTTTGTCCCTCAATAGAGCAGCCATAGCCACTGTCCTTTGCGTAGCAGCCACTTCTTCTCTCTCCTCTACCAATCTTCGATATCTTCACAGCTAAAATCACCGAGCTCTTACAAGAGAGCCTTAGCTCCTGCTAGAGCGCTCTGCCCAGTCAGACTCTTATTCTCTTACAGTTACAACCGTTCCAAAAACCCTGGGACATGATTATAAACACAAGCCCGGCACTCAAGAGTTTTTCCTCTTCTCTAGATGGGACAATCTAGTTCTCAGAGAATACAAAACGAGCCAAACCTATCATTCATCGTAATATCTGGATGCGGCTGGCTGTTTTCCAACCTCGCAATACGGGGCTCAGCCCGTCTGCCGGTTATGGTCGCTTGTTGTCTGCTGGGTCGGCAAAGTAGTGGCGCGTATCCCGTCAAGCATCTTGGTACCCCGATGTCCAGAGTAAGCTGATGCTGTATTCTGGATCTATCACGGGGCGTAAGAGGAGATCGCGCCACGGAAAATTGAAATCTTGGTATGAGTGATTTGGGAACCATATTGGTCTGGCCGCCAGTTCACAAAGGGTCATTATGATTACGGGCTCAAAGCGTGGATACAAGTACTTCCTGCTTATGCCATTCCCTCGCTTACTTCCAGCGATAACACATCTGTTTTATCGCAGATCATCTTAAGCGTTCCATCAGGTAGCTATTGACGCTTTGTATCGTTGCGCCGCTTGGGTTCGCATCCGGCAATGAAGTAGAACACCAACTTAGGCGGCTCCTTATAAACTGCTTGTCAATCTGCTCAGGCTGGAGTGAATGGTCGAGAAGCCGGCCCCGGTCATCGAAGAAGAGGCAAGAGAGTGTAAGAGCAACGCCAATAGATAGATCTTTCCCGGTCTCGCACGCCACAATTATTGATTTACTAGTACCATCATTCCGAGAAAGAAATTTTCGAACGAATGCAATGATGAAGGGCAAGGCCTTGCGAGCATTTCGACTTCCAACTTTGTGAGGCCCGAGCCCAACATCGATTCTATTTGGTGATGTCTGCCACGTTGATTCTGAGGTAACCGTGGGTAGCAGAGCAATTATACAAGCCTCCGAGGCAGCGCTTGTCGCAGTAATGGGTGCCACGAAGAGCACGGAAGTCGGCTTCACTAGCCGTACTCCTTGCTCAAAGATACCTTTCGATTTAGCTCTTTCCACCAGACTTTGGATAGTGTCCGGCAACTCATTCTCTGGACTCGAGAGAAGAACGTCTTTATTTCCCCAGAATAGTGACGGCGTCAGACCATGTGCCCAGTTCTCGGTATCGTCTCCTGCACCCTGTATATACCCGCCCTCGCTTACCTCTCCGCCAGCGACTCTCCGTGACACTGTACAACATACCACTGGGTGATAATCTTCGAAGACTTCCGATGTGGGCGCAATTTCAGAGTCAGGGGTGATCCAAACCGGCCGTAGAGCCTTCGATATGTGGGGCCGCAGGTCGTCGAGCGATATTTTGAGAGCTCGGAGCGCATCTACGAACGTTGGAAGGAGGGAAGTCATTTGCGCATGCTCTGACTGAGACACGACTTGGGGAGGGGTGTACAAGTTGTGCAGTTGAGGTTCATTGGGGAATAGGACTCGGTTAAGAACGGCGCACCAGACTGGTATGGTCTTGGAGAGAGCGTCGGGCATTCCTTATAAGTGTTAGCTGCTTGCAGCCGGTTCGGGAATTAGGATATACGTTTGCCTCTTCTTGTCGAATCGACGATAATGCAGCTGCCAAATCCTCAGCCATATCTTTTCAAGAAAAATATCCAGCATACCCGTCGTTCCTCCCAATTATTTCCAATAAATGCAAATTCAACCTCCTCGAGCTAAATTTCCAGAAGCCTGTATGACCGTCTGTACTCTTGAAATATGCGCTGCCTGATTTCATCTCAGGCTCAACATACCAGCTTCCGCATCGTTCGTTGGTAATCAAGGGCCTCGCATAGGCATCTGCGACTTGTCGTGCAAATGCTGCATCGTGGCGGATCGACTCGAGACGGTTTCGGATCGATAGAGTCGTTCTTTTGAGATCTCCGAGTGTCTTGGACAAGCTGTGGTTTGATTGCTCCGAAAATATCAACTCAGAAGTCGTTGGAGCTGGCATTGTAGCATTTGTGATGTCGATACGATTTGGGACAAGGCAAAAAAAGTGAAAAGTCGGAAAAACAATTGCCCGCTACCCCTGGCTAGTACTCGGCTAATTTAGACTTCACCCCTTAAGATTTTGATCTTCTTGCTGCTATTTCATTCCCATCTCTTTCAATACTTTGCCTCTTTACTGCCTCGCCATATGTGGCTGATGGACTCTACCGGGTGATCCCATCTGTCAATGAAGAACATTGAGACCTCAGCAGTATTCGAAAAAATAATCGGCTGGAGCTTATGGTTGAACGGCAACTATGTGGGGGGTGGGGGACGAGAGGAATGAGAGTTTTCGGCGGAGCTTGCTTCAGAATGAAGAAGAAATCAAGATACGTCGGGGGATCGGGCATGGGGCTAACAGGGCTCGTTTATGAGTAAAGAATGGTGAGCCGCAAATTGCAGTCAGGTCTATGGTTCAAGGATTTCCAGTTGGAAAAGAATAAAATCTAACGGGCAACTGATATGGAGTTCATTAATCCTTCAGGGCGCGTCTAGTCCGGAAAAACTTCGCAGCATCCTAAGCGTTGTCTGCGATATACAGCCCGAAGTGATCGAGAGCAGCTGTATTCCTCCTGCTAACATTCAGAAACAGCTCTGCTCCTCAAATAGCTTCATGTTTGGTCCATAGTGGAAGCAAATTCCACGTGGTCGTAGAGCGGAGCTGTTTCTGAGCGTATACCTAGCAGCCAAGACGGGAACACGAAAGCAAGGGGAGTTTGGATCTGGACCTCGATTCCTTCAAAGCACCTCCCAGGTTGTGAAGTCTGGTGTTTCAGAAAGGGGTGCAGCTACCGTCGTTCCTTCATCCTTTTCAAATGTGGGCTAAAACGTAGAGTCTGATCCCGCATCTAATTCGTCGGCAGCTGAAATAAACACCACATTAGTGGCAATCACGGTTGAGTTTACACGGTAGGTTTTCAAGGTTAAACATTCTCTCACGTGGTGTTTGTTTACTCTGTATCACGCCAGCGTCGAAGGACGTTGGGAGTATGGCGAGGAAAGATACCGGCTATCTGGATCACTCGCTATTTTGTCATCTCGATTAACCTCGCAAGTATTGGTAGTAAATTGCAGAGGGCAGCAATGACGCGATGGTTTCGTGCATATTACAGGCATTCCCTCGGTTGCCTTATCATACTTGGTAGCCCAAATACCTTGACAAGAGCTTGGCATCTGAGATGAGGCTGGGCGACGACCGAGTATGTTGATTCTGCCTTTTCCTCCTCCGAGGTACTCTACCAGCCACGCCCACGCAGGGTTTCTTTACCAAAGCTCCGAAAACACCAGAAATAGAAATCAGCGTGTCTGCCCCCACAGCAGATGGGTGTGTTACCGGACATATCCCTTCCCCACGCATCCGCTGTTAGGCTGGGCGCCAATGGCGAAGCCGCTACCATTACTGAACTTGCTGTGCAAGACTTGCGAACTGCCTGTTCGAAGTGGTCGACCGGTATCAGAGTTCAAGCCCAGTGACCAAGATGATCATCCTGTATTTCGCAGCCCTTGTCCAAAACTCGCTGGGTGGAATCTGTCCGGATAAGGTTGGTCCAGCACTTCTGCACCGAACTTGGCGAGCTTGTCCCGGAATCGCTGCTCGAGTCATTGCGTGCTCAATAGCTACCGGGCCAAGCTGAGATTGGCGTAGCTTGCTTGTGTTAAATAGAAGCAGATCTCCCCCCTCGGCTTGTCTTTCTTGTCAGTCCATCCCCTTCTTTTCTGTCAGCAGACCTTTTAGCCGCGCTTCTCAATTTGCTCTCTCTAGCCCTTGTCCAATCCTTGAAGCCGGCTCGTCTACTGCTTCGGGGAAAAGCCACACAGGAAAAGGGTTCAGAGATGACGTCCGGCCAAGATCTTGAGGCCGCAGCCCAAGACTCATCATCCTCTTCGCACTCGCCCAAAGCCGAGATCGACACAGCCAACGACTCCGTCCCCGCGAACGCAGACACAGATGTTGCCCGGGACGAGAACTTCTATACGCGAAACGGTCTAAATCTCGAGTCTTTCAAGCAGCGCAGCTATGGCCGTGGTATCGTGCAGCTCGATCGGTCCATGAAGGGGCGCCATTTGCATATGATTGCAATTGGTGGTTCTATCGGTGCCGGCTTCTTCGTTGGTTCTGGTGGTGCTCTGAGTAAAGGCGTAAGTCATCGTCGTTCTGGTTTGACATAAACTCAATACAAATTTGCTGATCACGAAGTGTAGGGCCCCGCGTCTGTCCTCATCGATTTCATTATTATCGGTGTTATGATGTTCAACGTCATGTATGCGCTCGGTGAACTTGCGGTCATGTTCCCGGTTTCGGGAGGCTTCTACACATACTCTACGCGGTTTATTGATCCATCCTGGGGTTTTGCTATGGGATGGAACTACGTCCTTCAGGTACGCAGTAAACCCCGCGCCAACACCACATGAGTTCGTGCAAAATAAGCGAAGCGAACATGTGGGGAACCCTTCTAATTATATCCAGTGGGCTGTCGTCCTCCCTCTTGAACTTACTGTCTGTGGGCTCACGCTTCAATACTGGCCTGGAGCTCGTGATGTTTCACTCGCGGTTTGGATCACCATCTTCTGGGTCGCCATTATCTTGACAAACTTCCTCGGGACGCTTGGTTATGCCGAGGAGGAATTTTGGGCCTCGTGTATCAAGCTTGCCACCATCAGTAAGTAATCCCTGCCACACAAGCCCCACAAAATCTGACATCCTACAGTCATCTTCATGGTCGTCGCCTTGGTCCTCGTTCTCGGTGGCGGACCGTCAGACGGTCGCTACGATGAGTACTGGGGAGCGCGGTTGTGGCACGATCCAGGACCTTTCCGCAACGGGTTCAAGGGCTTCTGCGGAGTCTTCGTCACAGCAGCTTGTATGTGCACAATCAACCATCTCCCTCAAGATGTTACGACTGCTAACTTCCCGAAGTCTCCTTCGCCGGTACAGAATTGGTCGGTCTCGCTGCCGCCGAAACGCCGAACCCAGTGAAGACACTGCCAGGAGCGATCAAGCAAGTGTTCTGGCGAATCACGTTGTTTTACATCCTCGGCCTGTTCTTTGTTGGCCTGCTCGTTGCTTCCAACGATGAGAATCTGCTGGGTGCCGACAACCCGTACGCCGACGGATCATCCCCCTTCGTCCTTGCCGCCAAGTATGCTGGCCTAGATGGGTTCGATCATTACCTTAACGCCGTTATCCTTATCTCGGTCCTGTCGATTGGTGTTTCTGGCGTTTACGGCGGCTCTCGGACACTCACTGCGCTCGCGCAAGAAGGATATGCGCCCAAGATATTCACTTTCATCGATAAATCTGGTCGACCTCTGCCTTCGGTTGCCGTCATTCTGCTATGTGGTGGCTTGGCCTACATCAACCTGTCTTCGAAAGGAGAGGAGATTTTCGACTGGCTCCTATCCTTGTCCGCTCTTGCGGCCTTGTTGACGTGGGGCTCGATCTGTCTCGCCCATATTCGTTTCAGAAAGGCGTGGGCGTATCACGGCCACACTCTTGACGAGATTCCGTTCAGGGCTATCTTCGGTGTCTGGGGATCGTGGGTCGGGCTCATCCTCTGCATCCTCGTACTCGCTGCTCAGGTAGAATCCCCTCCTAGTCTCCTCTCGCCCAATTCACCATTATCAAGAGTTATCTGCTGACACTCACCAGTTCTTCGTGGCCATCGCTCCCCCAGGGAACGATGACAAGCTCAACGACGTGGAAGGCTTCTTCGCCGCCTTCCTGACCATCCCCGTTGTGCTGTTCTTCTGGGCTATCGGCTTTCTCTGGAAGCGTACCCCCTGGCTACGAACCAAGGATATGGATGTTGATACGGGGCGTCGCGAACTGGACTGGCCTGCGATCCATGCCTTCAGAGAGGAGATGAAGACGTGGCCAGCATGGAAGCGCGTCCTACACAAGGTCTTCTAGAAGCATTACGACGGGTTGGTGTTTTGGGGGGGGGGGGGCACAAAATGACGGGGTGTTATTCAGATGCGTGAGGAGCATGTATCGGCCGCTGCTGGCAACATAGAATAGATTAAATGTAAATATTAAAGGCTACCTCTCGGTGAAACTTGAATCTTTAGTGCATTTTGCTACTCTAGGAATAGGGTAACTGGGTCGATATGGGGCACTAGGACTTGTTCCTCGTGAGGGTGAATATGTATCATGTGATAGATCTTGGCCAATAGTATATGCTGTTCCCTCTGCTCTCATACATTACGAAAAACCAGCATGGAATGATTAATTCTGACCAGAATGTGCACATCTTGTGATATCAGAATCAACTCTTGTAGAAATTACTGTTCTTTAGCAGGGCACTGACAGTGTTGTAGGTCACATGCATATCACGTGAGACATAGTCCGAGCTTGGCGCGATTCGGAGTAAGTAGCATTCTGCCTGTTTGTACTGGCCGAGCCAGACGATTTCAATACAACACTCTTGGACTGTACTCTCCGCATATGCAACCCCCTGTGATATCAACAGTCACTTCTTTCTGAGCTCAAATTTTCTTGCATCGCATCACCAGTCTGCTGGTGCTAGGAGGCGGTTTGGCCGAAGCTCTCATTCCCAGGTCATCAACCTCATCTCAGGCTCGACCTCAAATTACTCCCACTCAATCCCAGGGACCAGTCTGCGGGGCACAAGACGCCCACTGGTATCCACGGTCATGTGAGATTTCACGTGATGGATCACGAGCTGGCCTGAGCCGCTGATCGGGAGCATCACGAGGACAATGCATGACCAGTGCAGAATGATGGGAGCACCGGAAACGTGCAGATGACCCCGAGTGGTCGTGAGGCTTCTTGCGATTGTGACATGAGCCTCGAGATGGTGTTTTACTACGCATCTCCTGTTTCAGCCGACAGTACGACATTGCCTGTGATACAGGACATATCCTGATATCTCACGAGGCGTGCACTCGAGAAGAGTGGATGATGGCGTCAGCCTGTTTCCGACACGGGTATATCATGCGCGCAGGTCTCACAGTACTCGAGACTATTTTCTCATTTTGGAGTGTTGATGGTTCCTCTGACCCCCTGAAATGGCTCGCTTATGCCTTTCACGGGACCGCAAGCGAAGACGGCCCAAGGAATGACCAACTTCACGAACGCGACATCGTCTCCTCTGGCTCCCTTAAAGATACGGAGAGAGTCGACTGAAGCTTGTGTCGCGTCTCGCTGCCTCGTGCAGTGATCGCAGAACACAAACCCCAATCTCCCATAACCAACGAGCGTCGCGTCAAGTAAACACTCCGCCATGGACTACGAGTACGAGATCAGACGCAGAACCAGACGAAAACACCGGCACAGGCCGGACGGGCCGGCAGAGCACGAGCACAAACACTCTTCCTACTCCCCATTCTCATTCCGAGGCCGCTACCGTGGTAAACCTCAACCCTCAGTTGCGCAGCATGAGAGCTAACCGCCCCCCAGACCCTCCGTACCCAACACACTACCCGGACGCGAGATCCCGCGCGAACATCAACATCACCACCGTCCCCGATGATGTCAAGCTCTCGATCTTCGACCGCCTCGACCCCGCCGACTCGGCCTGTCTCGGGCTCTCCAGCCGCCACCTCTACCCCTCGCACCGCCGCCTCCACCGGGGCGTCGGCCTCTACGAGCAGGGCCGAGGCGCCACGCCGCTCGTATTCCGCCTGGCAGACTGGGCGCCCGCGAGCCTGATGCTGGACCCTCGCTCGGGCAAGTACGTCGCGCGCGAGAGGCACGAGAAGCACGGCGGGAGACAGAAAGATTATTGGGATGGGAGGCTGAGGCGAGTGGGTAAGCGTGCGCATCTGAGGAGGGGAGAGGAGAGGCTCCGGAGGGTGGGCAAGGTTTTTGACCTGCGGGAGAGTTACTACAGGAGGCGGCGGTGAGCGATGTACTCGGAATTTGCCCTGCTTCCACTGTCGCTACCTAACACTCTGTCGTTCGTCGTGGGCTTGGGGTAGCTGTCCATAGAGTAATCTCTTGACGAGTTGGGCATCTAGGTTGCTTCTCACAAATGAGTACATCACTCACCAACAGACATCCTCTCTCCTCAACCCTCGACAACTTTTGTTTTTCTAAAAGATATATATTCCCCCCTCCCCGCGCGCAGGCGTTGAAAAGCATACACGCAGGCGTCTTTTACCTGTGCCGAAGAGGTACAGACGTCTGAATACGTAATTTAGTAAGATAAATTGAATGCCCAAGTAGGGAGGGGTAAGATCTTTCCTCTACGCAATCAGTACGTTTACTCAGTGACCTACGCAGCGACTTGGTTTTCTCACATGTAAGCTTCAAACCAAGGTCTTTTGGACTGGTTTGAAGGCTATTCTCTTCTTCAACCTCGAGGGCTTTGCGTACCGATATGTATCAATATTCAGCTATCCCTCGGGGCGGCTTATGAGCGTGCCAGACCCGCGAGGAGGATCTTTATCACCAGAGGGCGTGTAGCTCGCAAGTGCAAACCCTATCCGGACGATTGGCATCCAAAGCCAATCGCTGCACGTCACATCTCGATCGAAGAACAGCCCAAGCCGCCCGCGAGAGCGAGAGCGACGGCATAGGACCTCGGCCACAGGGCTATCGGCGGCGTAGTCTGGCTCCCCTCCGAGTATAGCGGCAGCGCCACGCCTCCCGCTCCTGACCCTCCGCAGATCCAGCCTCGCCTCGGCAGCGCTGAGGCCGCGCTGCTATCGCGAGCCGAAACAAACAAATCCACGATGTCAGCGAGGAACTCCCGCCGGTGCGAGTTCTTCGCGCGGTTTTATTTGCTCGCACTTCAGTCCCGACTCCCTCGTTTCGGGTATGTCCATGGTTCATCTGACTGTTGAGGGTGCTTCAAACACGATCACATTAATACGATCAAACACGTAGGAATTAGAAAGCATAATCCCGTCCGTTCGTCCGTTCCCTCCTGTGCCGCTCCAGCCTGCATCCCGTTCAACAACCAGCATGCCATATCCCTCTCCCCCCATCTCCTCCGACAGGTTCCAGGTGCCTAGTAATTACTTACTGCGGCACGTTGGGGCCCTGGTTGTCGTACGCCACCGTACCAGGGAGCCCGTTGTTCGGATGGGTGTAGCCAAAGTAAGCCTTTTGATGGCCAGGGAAGGATTCGATCGTAAGCTGTTTCGTTTGTGATCTCACGTTAACTGATGCTCGCTACGCTCTGAGCGAGAACGTGTCTGCCTTGTGTGCGCAGAGATTATGGGAAGGAGAGGAGAACGTACGACGGTGAAATCTCCCTTGTAGTCCCAGCCCCAGGAGAGATGGTAGTCGGGCGTCTGCGAAGGGCGATGGCTGTTAGAACGCAATTTCTCTCATTTTTTCCCGGTGAGTTGGGGCTAAGAGGAGAGGACATGGAAGAGTGGCGGAGGGAGATTCGCGGGTGGAGTCCAGACATACCTCCTGGCATGGTAGATCATACCAGGCATTGTACAGAGCTGGGTTCGTGTTGTCGATGATGGTGCACTGCGAGTCCTCTGTCAGCACACCAAGCTTCTCGTGGGTACGGGGGCATATACATTCTGGCTGGTTCCGTAGTTATTGATGACCAGCGAGTAAGTCACTGGTGAGTTGGCTCCGCTGCTGCTGCGCTTGAAGTTCAACACAGACCAGCCGTTTGTGCGGGCCTGGAGCTGGATAGCTGTGGCGGAGACCGAGGCGAGCAGGCCGAGGGTTGGGAGGATACTGAACTGCATTTCTGGGCTTGGTTTGGATTTGGATTGGATATGTCACTTGAGCTGTGGTCGTGTTGTGCTGGTGTTGAGCAGGAGGCTTCTTATGTATCCCTCTCCACCATTCGGAGCGCTACCCCTGAGGCCTCTCCGCCCCAAAAATCGCTCCTCTCCTTGCCTCCACGTCCATTCTCGGTCCTTTGGCCTTGATACACCGCCGAGAGAGCAGCCGCTGCGACGACCCGATACTGACTCACGGGCGTGAGCATTCGAGATGTCGTTTCTCAGCAGTGAGCCGCTGGAGACTCATCACAACTCCGACGGGGAGAGGAGGCGCTGCGTTCTATACGAGAAGAGTGTCACTTCTTGGCCTTGAGAAAGAAGAACTGAGGAGGGGACGGAAGGTCAAGTGAGGTGGATACGAGGAGTCGTGGGTAGCGCAGATGTGGAGGTACATATTTGGATCGGGGTATGATGTATAAGCCAGGAGACAGGTGGTTTTCCGGTGAGCTGAGGTGAGACTGATGCGCAGTGGCGGTACGACGAGTTACCCCGTTTTCTCTCAGGTACGATGTTGTGTTTGCTCATCCAGATCCCAATTTTGGGTTGCAGGAGAGGCTTCCTGGGTTATGTTTTGTCGCTCCTTGCTGCGATTCTCACTGTATTTTCAGAGCAGCATTTCATTAGTTCCCGTTTTCACCAGCATAGAGCTTCACCGGAAGTACTCGCACCAAACACCAGAGGCCAGCTCAACACAATCTCTAACACGCTTCTTCCACCCCAGAGACCTGGATCACAACAGCGCCTCGGCACCGGCGCAACTAGTACAACGTTACCACGCTCGCGACCCTGCATCGCGATGATCAATCGATTCGGACCTCTGCATTGCCATGTCTGAGGATACGAGATTGTGTTCCTGATTGCCGGGCAGTGGGACGTTGCTGGGCCTGGCAAAGGTTGGGCCGATAGGTGGAAGCCGGTGGGATGGGTGAAAAGGCAAGGAGAGAGAAACAGTTGAGAGCGCAAGGTGAGGGTGTCGCAAGAAGAGTTTGTATTTGAGCAGAACAGAGCTTGTTCTGCACCGCCTTTATCACATGATGCAGAGGGCTGAAAACGAAGAGATCTCGTGACGGGAAGTCATATGATTGGCATATGCTGGACGAAGGATAAATACGAGACCTACGATGTATTTTAGAAACCGCACAAGCGCGCGCCGCCAACACAACCAACAACCTACGAATACACCTCCAACTTGGGTATTGTTCCCAACTCTCCCTTGAGGCTTGCCCAATTGTGGTGCTCCCTCCTTTTGTTTTGGTTTTTCAGAAGACCCTCCTCTTGTTGTGTTCTGCCCCTTTGTTTCTTTATTGACTTGTTGCTATTGTGTATCCTCGGGTGATTTGGATTTAAATCCAACGAATCTTTCTACTTTGCGCTCTGGAGCTGTACCTCAAGTACTATTCATAGCTGCTTACTATATCTCAATAGTCGCTGTTCCATAACTTCTTCAAGCGCAAGCAAAATAGGTCTCTCACACGCATACTGAATGTTGTTCCTAACATAAGCTGGAAGAATCCTTAATCCAGGTCGACTTTATATTGTAGCAAGAGGTGACGTAAAGTTGACACTGATCTGTAGGTCAAGTATAAGCGTTCCAGCAAGGATATATATCTCCATTTCTGTTTTGCAGATTCTTATTTGTTTATTTCTGCCATATATACGTGCGCGTTTAGGTATACGTTCTCTATTGTATTTTTGAACTATTAATAATTAGGACCAACCTCGTCCCTAACTCATTCATACTTCAATTTACTTATCATACTCTCAAGGACATTCCATCGCGCTCCGCTCTCCTTAGCCTTGCGAGTTTGTATTTACGCGTATTCTTCACGCTTTCCTAGACCGCCAAGTTATCTATAAAGTTATAAAAATACAACAAATACTTGGAAACCTTAATCTTCAATACATCTGCGGTAAATATTTGAGAAACAACTGAATATGCAAAGTAAGAGTATGAATAGCCATATTATAGGCTCTTTGATATGGTGAGAGCGTCTAAAACAAATAATCTACGCTAGTATAGCTTTTTCGCCTGTTGCTGGCTCTCTTATTTCAGGGAATGTCAGACGGGGTTAGACAAGTGGTGATGTCACAGCTGTTTAGTTGCTTACCATATGTTTCATATAGTGACCAGAAATAGAATTGGAAGTTTCCTTTTAATTCTCTTAGAAGCTAGAGAAAACAGACTTCTCATCCATGTTGCTCTAGGTTAACGCGGTGAAATCGTTCGTGCTGGTATGCGCTGTTCTTTTAGCGCTGCTAAAACCCAGTAGAGGAATCCTCGGACAGAAGAATGGCTCAAAGAAATGAGCAGATATCGGCCTTGGGTATCAGCGGCCGAAATCTGGTGTTGTCTGTGTTATTGCAGACGCTCGGCCACTGGTTCTCGTCTCAACTATTCCGCTCTGTGTGAATGCACATAAGCAAGTGTGAAATTACAGTCTTTTCGGGACTAACAACAGTACTTCGTAGGCAGAATGTGCGCAAGGAATTTTAATTCGAGTGCTTCCTAATGCCAAAGCCCAAACGCTGTATGTAAATCTTGATTCGATCTAAGCACCTACTCAAGATCATCTGTTGTTTACTTTCGCTACGTGAGTATACCGCACGCGATCAAGGTAAGCCGTCTACAGAGGCAATGCACGGCGTCTCTGAAACATTAGAGCTACTAAAGATTTTATATGTATGAATCTTCAAGAACCAGCAATTATTGAGGAGTCTGCCCTGGACATGATGGGAAACAAGGAGTCGTTCCCCTTGAGCCCCCACTCTTGATAAGCGAGAGCCCCTTGGTTGACATTGACTTTGTGCAGTAGGAAGACGAGGCCTACTTTATCTTTCTCTGTCAATAAGACGGGTAGAAACAGCTCGCTGCTTGCTTCCTAAGCTCATGGATTATATACTATGAACTGAGGTCAAGGATACCATTTCACTTATATAATGTTCGGGATACTCTTAAAATGGTCTTGAGAATGAAGTTGAAATGGACTTTAAGCGCTCTCAAACTAAACAAGTAGCTAATCCCCGCCATCATTCGAACAATTATCAGTTTCTATATCGTAGAATTCTTCTTAACATCAACTCTTCGTCGCAGGCCAAAGACGCGCTGTATAAAGGAATATTTCAACCTTGCAAACCCCCTGGATATTTACCCTTGAATACAACCTAATGCGGTCTTTTTTTTTTTTGGCCTGCGATGAAGTGCAGCTTGCGAGTAAAAGAGTAATTTTGGAGTGTAGGACAGCAATGTGAGTAAGGCTTTTCGTCAACGAGTGTAACTGCTCTCCCCAGCTCTCTCTACAAGCCCTGAACAAAAAGTGAAGAGCAGACAGGCTTTGGCATGTAGAAGTAAGAGTTGAAGGAGGAGGGCGGTCATTTTTGTTTTGTATTCAACCATCTTTTGAAGCACTCATGATTCGTGTTGTCAAGGTGTAGTTCCAGTCTAACATAAAGGTAATGTGCGTGGTTATCAAGTTGACATCTTCATCTCACTTCACGTTCTCAATTCCTTTTCTTCAAACACACAGACTAGCTTGATAATAGGATCATACAATTCAGCTACGCACAAAGATATAAACATATAAATTCACATTTACACATTAATTATTTCCTACCCCTCCCCTTCTCTCCCCTGTCCCTTTCTTTTTCCATGTGATGCACTCCCCTTCCCCTGCTGACCCCCGCCTAATAAGTAAATGACCATCTCGCGGGAAAGATTCCAAAAAGTAACTAATCTCTTACTTCCAAACAAACCAGCCTACCGAAAATCAACAGAACGTTAGAATGTCCCGCCCGCAACGCCAATCCTATCAACGCCGTGCCATGACAACCAGGCCTACGAGAAGCACAGCGGGTAAGAGCAGAGGAAAACAAGGGGTATCTTATCTTATATCATCACACCATATCCTACACTCCCTATTCGAAGTCGAAAGGTCAGTACCGCGGCCTCTTCACTCATGTCATCATTGAGTCAGCGCTCTTCTTTCTCTCGCCGCAGGCCTCTTCCTTCGACTGGCAGTCATGCCAGCCAATGATCCCAGCCCATTGTCGTCTCCGTCGCTGCTCTCGCCATCAAACATCTCATGGCCAACACTGATGACCTTGACCACGTCCCCGAGACCGACAACCAGCGTGCGGCGGCCCATCTTACACATGGGGCCCAACCCGCTGACGAGAAGGTTGTTACGTTCCGCGTAGCCGCACAACGGCGTTACGGTCCTCTCGCCACGCGCCGAGATAGACCATACTTCCCAAACATCGTCGTCTTCGCTTCCCGGGAATGGCGCGTGGCCTCGTCGGCGGAGGCCCGTGTGGGCTGCAGGGCGGGCGGCAGGAAGCTGGCACTTGCGGATCCCGAGGAGATGCCCAGCGTTCAAGGCATCCCACTCGCCAGGGTTCTCGATCTCGTATCGCTGCTCCACTGTTTCGCGCCAGAGACAGCACGTCTTACTACCGGGCATATTCGGGTCGCGAAAGCATATCGTGTCGCCATCATGCCGCGGGAGATAGGAGTGAAGGATGACAGTGCCACTGACGGCGTGGGTGTAAGCGATAGCGAGGCTGGCGAGCCCAACCGAGCCGCATTGGGGCCGGCGGCGGGTCGAGTGAAAACAGCGGAGTGAATCCGGTTTCATGAGCTCAGTCGTAAAGGTGTGTTTTACCTTGTGGGTGACGATGTCGACGAGATCCACGGAACGGGTGCGGACGGCCAGAAAGGAGCTGAGTGCTGGTAGCGCAAGGACGGAAGTGGTTGCCGGGTCTTCGGGCGGGTAGATAATATCGATGCCGTTCGAGACCCAGCCGTTTTTGAGCTGCGACGCTATGTGGATGCATCCCTTCCTTGACGATGTGATGACTCGAGCCGGCGGGTTCAGCGATGCTGCATTTGGCTTCTCAAAATGTTGACGAACGCAGACGAGAGCGCTGTGGCAGATGGGAACTTCGATACTCTCATTTCTTTCCACGTGGAGCTCGGACATATTCCCATTGTGTCGAATAACTAGAACCGGGTTGATGAACTCAGTCTTGTCGTGTCTGAAGCAAAATCCAGCTGGCTTTCTCCCCCTGACAACCACCTGCATCCACGGGCCCCATCTCCGTTCGGGAATATTCCAGAGATACACTCGATCCTGGCCAGAAAGCAGAGCCAGCCAATTCGAGTCGCCGTCAATAGCGATCGCCAGCACTGGAAATGGATCGATAGAAGACTCGTCATCGTGGACAGCGTAGCTTCTGGCTCTCCTGACATCCCAGATTCGAACGAGTCTGTCCAAACCAACCGACGCCACGATACCATCGCGCGAAGCAGTCAGAAGGAGCACGTCCAAGGAATGTCCATGGCTGAGAGTCTTAATGTTGACCAGTGGCTCGTCATCAGGACGTTGATCGCCTTCCATCTCCTGCGACTCGTCCCAGAGAAGATAGTTCATCAGTATCGAGACAGCAGCGACAGTAACGATCACCGTGATCATGAAAACCCTAAACTGGTTTCGCGCGAAATCATAAGCTGCGGGCAGGAACGGACGTACGCCGAACTGAGTTGGCGTCCGATCTGAGCCATCCAACACAAAAACCAGAGGATCATAAACCCGAGCGATGTAGCTGTTTGCATTTGGCTTGACCACCTGGATCACCTCGTGTGCTGTTTCATGATCCTGCATTCGAAGCCATGCTGTTGGCGTTCTGGCTTGGTTGATATCAACGGAAAACAGGGGCGCCTGAGACGAACGCGCTGGCTGGGGTTGCGACTTCACCAGGTGGACCATCCGGAGAGCCGTCTGAACGAAAGTCTCGTTGTCGAAAAAGTGCCACTGGGCAATGAGTATGAGGCCTGTCATGACTATGGTGCCTGCAATCCGGGTCGAGAAGGCTCCCTCCCCGCTCATGAAGGCATCTGTCCAGGTCTGCTTGGGCTGATCCCGCGGAGATGATGGCCGATTTCGTGTTGCAGCTTTAGTAAGCGAGTCGCTGAGTTCCGTCCTTCGGACATCGACGCTCAGAACGGCTGTAAAGAATGTGAATAAGTAGAAGAAGTCGAAGGACAAGGCAATAGCCGCAAATGTGCAGAATGAAGTAATCTGCGGCGAAACGAATTTTGACAGCACCCACAGAATAACTAGGTTCTGACCGGCCCCAGCGAGAGCCACATGACCCGTCTGACCCAATGCCTCTCCAATCCTGGAAGCTGTCGGATGTGACGATGGGGTCAGGATTACGGCGTTGATAAGTCGGAAGATATTTTCGAGGCCAGCCGTGAGGATTACTAGAGGGTACGCCTCCCTGGGAATCCTTGAAAGGTCAATCTTGAAAACAGCACATATGGTGAAGCTAGACATTATTGAAACCATGATTTGCGCCATGACGGCCACGATGAGCCCAAGCCGAGATTTCAAAGCACGCAGTTTCGACAAGCTAATGATGAAGTACAGAACAATGACACTGTAGATGATGCCGAGAAACAGATCGTCCTGGAAAGACAGCGGCTGGAACCGGAACTCGTATAACGTATTTGTCATGGACCGTCCGTTCTCAGGATAGAGGCGCCATCTTCCACCCGGCCGAAGTGCAAGATCTTCGGCCTTCCTCTCCCACTGTCTCCCCACGGGCGAATCAAGCATATGAACCAGTGTTATGACCAGCGCATCTGCAGCGACCAGGCGATGATTCTCGAATCGTTTCCCGCTGAATACGATGGAGTGGCGCAATGTCACATTGACAGAAGTCGATTGGCGCGAGCGTTCATTGACTGTTGAGATGATATCCCTATCACCAGCGATCTGATGCGAATCACACGACCAATACTGCAGCGGAGAATGGAAGAACCATGACGATTCACTCAAACCATTAGCCGCGTGGAAAGCATCTCGCATGTCCGGCGTCAGACTCGCGACTGGAACTGCAGGTCTGTAGTCTCCTCCGGACCGCCTCGGGTCGAAATTGACCGTTGGGCCGAGCAACTCATCCTGTATCTCCAATGCGCTCATCAACACATTCGGTTCCAGCGCCTTCATATAACTGCCTACTGCGTGTCAGCTCAGCCGAGGCTTGCCAACACAAGGTCCGCACCTACCGTGTACCCAAATCGAGCGCATCACCACATCCGGGCGCACCACCGCGCTGCCTTGGAATGGCTGGGCAGAAGTCCAGACGTGATGCGGCAGGTTCGAAGCGCCATTGACAGAGCTGTTCGTGTAGAGGAAGGGGAACGGGAATATGAGGATGGCGGCCGTGGCGACGGATATCAGCAGCGTGATGACGGGATGGCGCGCGGCATAGTTCCCGTACCGCGTGAAAGCCGAGCGGAGGGGGTGTCTGGTATCGAGCTTGGGCGGCTCTGTTGTTCTGTAAACCCGTCAGCATTAGCAATCCCCTTTCTGTCTTCCTACTCCCAACCCCCATTCTGCGGAAGAGGCGCGCGCATACCCTCGAAACGGATATAGCAGATACCAAATCATTGAAGCTGGATTGTCGGTGACCTTGGTGTCTAGCAGGAGGGAGGCCGATCCAAGGGCGAGAACTTAGGGAGAGTCAGCGAGGGTCGCAGGCCAGCATCGATCGTGTCGCGCTGCTGCTTCAGTCTTTATATCTGGCTGTCCTGTTCGAAGGGGAAGCGCGGATATGGCTTTGTGCTGGGCTCATGGTGCGACCGAGGCGACGAGCGTGAAGATTGCTGGAGGGGCTCGACTTGGATCGACTCGAGACTGGCGCTCAAGCTGTCATTGCAAGTTGCAGGCCAGAGCAAACGAATTGATGGGCGAGGAATGGACGTGGAAGTGTAGGAGGGGAAATGGCGCCAGCGAGTTTCGAAAGAAATTGGAGGTAGCGGTGTCTGTGTCGAAGCAAAAGAATGAAGCCGGAGACCCTGGAAGAACTCGTGTTGAAGATGGTAGATGGAGGTTGTAAGTCTAGAAGGTCGAAAACGGGGACGAAAAGTTGCGCAAGCGAGCGAGCGGGCACTAAGGGGACGGGACGAGCACCACACGATACGACACAATACGACACAACACAACACGACACGACACCCCCATGCGATACAACCCAATACAAGACTTCTGAAAAGCCTATGGCCAAGCGACCAACGATGACCTGGACGTAGAGAAGAGCAGAGCAGAGTATACCCAGCTAGACATCCAAGTGCCAGTTGGCGACGAATGCCCTCGGATAGATGGTAGCAAGTCGGGCTGCTTTTTGGTGAGGGGGATCGACGATGCAGCCGGGGACGAGAGAGGATAAACAAGAGAGACGAAGCATATCTCTCGCCCAGGATCGATCGGATCTCCAGAACGGTGGTGAGCAAGCAGTCAAGCACCAACGGGCTCAGCCAACATCATATCTCTTGGTCACAAACCAACTCCTCTGGTCCCGAAAGCCATCCAGGTGGTATCGCAGGACGCTTGGGATCGAGAGCCTCTGGATATCGCTGTGCACTCTGCAGGTTCCAGTCTCCGGCCTCCAGTCTCCACCTCGCAGGCTGGTCTCCTCGGGAAAGCCTCCGCCCCTCAAGGAAGAAAGAAACCTTCCTCTTCTGAAGGAATCTGCCCCTCTTCGGCAGTTTTCCAGACGCTGGACTGGGGATGGGCAAATAGAGTTTGAACTTACGAACTTCCTGCATCCTAGTCGCCATTCCCCGACAAAGGGCAAATAAGCCTTCATCCAGCATCTCATGAGTCATGATATGGCCCTACCCTTGCCTCGCGGCATCCAACCCGATATGAGAAGCTTTTCTTTTCTCAAGTCAAGAAATCAAAAGGTCGTACAATCGAACAGAAAGCACGGTTGGAAGTTCAGATCAAACCGAAGAAGGCCTTGTCGCAACCAACTGGGCGTGTCTCCATCTATATATATATAAATACCCCTACATTCCGCCATTTCCGCTTCGCAACCCTCACCTCCTCTGAGAACAACGTAAGATTTCTCCTGCGGATGGAACGAGAGAATCGCCCCATTCTGGTGCCGGCCCGCCAATCAGCGAGTAAGAAGAGAGACGGCAAGGTGGGCACGTTTCGCTAGCATCATGTTACCAAGTAGGTAAGCAGAGCCGTGGGATTCTGATTTTGGCCGCCAAACCTTATTATAAATATCTGTATCGCGGCCGAGGGTAGGTCCAGCCGAGTTTATCTCTGGGGTAAACCCAGCTCCTTTGCACAAGCAACTTCTTCGTACGAAGCACTTCATAGATAGCACTTGAAGTCTGCACTGCCCTCCCTCCACAGTTAACCATAGATTAAATGTCCACTTTGGCAAAGCGTAGAGTAACCTCTTGTTTTTAATTGGCTACATTCCTTTGCTTAGTTCGAAGCAGTAGCCACCATCTAGCCTGATATATAAAGCAACATAAGTACTTGTACTTTGTAGAAACTTCTAGAGAGTAGGAAGGGCTCGATTCGGCTAATGCTACTATATCAGCTACGCCCCCTTGAAGGCTACCCACATGGGCTTCGGTTATACTTTAGTTTTCGTACGATTTAAACATTCAGTGAAAGGCGGGATGGGGGGCCAGGGGTTGGCAAACTGTGTTATATATCGTCGCAATTCTTTCCCAATACCTCGCTTCTATTCTTATCCTTATAGCGATTAAAATGGCATAAGGCTGTGAGACATATGCGCATCAGTTGCACAAGTCCGTTTCCGCTGTTTATGGTTATTTGAAGCTAACTTGAAGAAATCAGAGGTCTCGTGAATCATGATATCTACACCAGAGGAGAAAGTAATTCAGAATAAGCGAAATGTGATTGGAACTTTAATTCAATCTACACTCATCTGTTATGTGATTATTAATTCAAAATCATTAAGTATAATCTCCAGTCTTGTTTAGCTAATCTGTGAGTAGTTTAAAATGGAGTTTCGCTTATCAAAATGGCAAGTATGCCTGAGGACAATAAAAAAGCTGAGCGTAGTGTGCCTTGTGACCTCGTGCCATCTAAATCGGTTGACTTCTAAAGATCTATTTTCACTCCGGAATAATTCTTTCTATAAAGTACATAGCACATCGCAAAATCACATCGCAATCTTACTCCTTTTCCAAGTACCGTGAGGTCTCCTACCAATATTGCTAATCTCGCTGCCTGACCTAGCACTGTCCTAGGTTAAATAATCTCAGCCTGCTGCAACTATTCATCGGGCACTTTGATGCAGTCGATTGTTCCCCATGCCTCGAATTTCAACTCTCAGCCGCCCTTCATTACGCAATGAATTTGTCAATAAGTTGCCAAGAGCGGATAGGACTTTTCACCACCAGAATTACTTTCGCAAAGATATTATCAGGTATTACAACTATTTCAATTTTTAATACTTGTGATTAAAACTGGTATTATTTATTTTACGCCTTAGCTAACGGTAGGTAATATCAAGAGCGGAAAGAAAATTATTAAGGATAGAAATAAAGCTAATCAAGTTGAATAGAATGGCTTGTACTCGGCGGATATTAGTCTATTGTAGTTGTGAAATAATGTGACACAGTACTATATATGAGTTGTTTAACGCTATAGTAGATCGGTTTTCTATTTAAAGTATAGCTTCATATCTACGGCTTGAAGATATATGCCCTTTCAATGCGCGATATGAAGCAGCAAGTGGCTTTGGCAAGCCAAGCATAGAAAAAAATATTTCAGAAAATTCGAGGCATAGTTTAAGAAGCAATCGACAATTCAATGCACATCTCGCAAGCATCAACAAGGCTTGCTGAAACTTGCCACCTGTGACAGGCGTGCTCCGCGAATCCAATACTCACTATCAGCCCCTGGAAAGCGATCTTGCACCTGTTGTCGAGACAGAACATTCTACTCCCGCGGGCCGAGAGTGCTATTGTCGTGGCAGAGAGCCCGAGGAGCAGGACAATGTATCTTCATCGAATTATGAAAGCTGCAAGGGTTTTGGCACGTCCCTCACCTTTTCCATGCAGAATTAAAATAATCACTACCCAACGCGACTCCAACAAGGCTGGCTTAGAAGGATCTGACTGACTAGCATAGTAAGCTGTAAAAACTAAATTCTTAGTAGTTGAGCAGAACTTGAAACAGTTGAACTGCCGGTAGCCTTGTAGAAAGGCATATTTAAGTGGCTTCAAATTATATTTGTTAATCGAGGACCTTGGACAGGATTTCGGTGCCAAGATTGGGCCAAGTCGGGTTGTAGTCGCTGAGGAAATTTTGATTAGGAGCTTAAAATAACTTTTTTTGAAGTCTTGCATGACACTAGCTCTGTCAAACATGTTTAGTAAACTTGACTTTAGTCCATCACTTAAGCAGTCATCTGACTAGCGTCTTAGTCATGTAAAACAGACGTAGTCTATGTTGCTTCTGGGTTTGCTTATGTTGGATCAATCCCATATTGTGTAGAAATGTGTTTCATTATGGGGGAGAGCAGGATTTACCCTTGAGAGTCCAATACTGAAGGCCGAATGCTATAAATTTTTCTGGCACGTGAGATACTTGACTCGAAATAAATCAAATAAGGAGTAGCATAGTTAAAACAATTCTTTGGGATCAAAAATCTATAAAGCAGACGACGACTCAATACCTGTACGCGGTGCCTCCTACGAACCTGCAGACTCTTTGGGAATTTGCAGAGCCGAGATTAAGTCCTTTCAATAATAAAGTAATCAAACCCTAAGTCCAATAATGCTAGAGCTTTCGAAAACGTCAAAATGAAAAATTTCTCTCTCTACTATACACCCTCTTCTACGAATACCCTTTACTTTTAACCTTTACTTGCATACTCTAGGATCATTTAATGTATACCTATAACTAGAGGAAAGGCGTATATAGAATTTAAAGGTGGAAAAGGTAATTAATAGTGTACAAGGAGGAGGAGAAGGAAAAGGGCATTTTAATAATTCTATATAAATTCGATGAGTACTGCGATCGAGAGCCGCCGCGCATTAGTAAGACGCTTAACATAATTAAATAAAACGCCGCTATTAACGTAAAGGGCATATCCCGGAATAGAGAAACTAAGGCGACTCTATTCATTAAGGTACCTCTTAAGAGTATACTTGCCTAAGGCCTGAATAACTATTAACTCAGGTATAAGTTAGACTCTTATCTAAGGAATTAGGAATCATAGGGATAATAGGCTAGATATTAAAGATAAAAGGTGTTTTAAAGCTAGTTTCTCCTTATAACTAAATCCGACTATAGCGTTTGTCGCTTATACTATATAGTTTAGAGCTAATATAGTATTTAAAACGAAAAAAGTTATCGCTTAGACTCTTATTTAAAGGAGTTGCCATGTATAAGTATATTAGGATAAATAATACGGTTATAATGGTTTCTTAACTAGTTTCTCCTTACATATAGAACTACAGAATAGCGTTTTCCGCTTATGCTATATAGTTTAGAGCTAATAAAATATATGAAACGGAGAAAAATCTTTGAAAAGTTCTAAAGCGTTTGATATTCCCCGATTGCATCTTTCAGTACGTTCAGAACTCCGGCTTCTTGCCCTGGTTTTGATCCACCGTACTCGGAATGAGAGAAACAGTCCGGAGCAAAGCGCGCAGCAAACTGGCACTTTGATTAGCTATAACGGACGCATTCTGCTTAACATTAGCTCCGATAGACCGCATTTGGTTCGGCTAGTTAGCAAAACGGGGAAATTACCGCTGCCCACTCCTGAACCGGAACTGGCCCGGCTGCAACCCCAAGCCCAGGTCAGCACGGAAGTTTTCTGGTTATCAAAGTTCATACTCACAGGTCTGACTTCTCATCTCTGCTGTTTTATTATCTCTGTCGCATGTCGATTCTAGTCTGGGGCTGGGGTAGAAGTCCCAGCCCTGCTTGGTCAGGGCCTTGAAGTCTTCAAAAGTCGATTCATTGGTTTCCACGATTTATTGTTTACAACTGCTCGGCTATCCTCACTGCGTAGAGGGAAATGACGACCTGGTACTTCTTCCGCACAGGTCTAGCACAGAATCCGGAAATTCACTACGGAAAACTCTGCTATGGAAACCACTACTAAGGCAACTATATATATAACCAATACAGATAGTCTAAGACCCAGGAGTCTGCGAAGCTCTCGCGCGAGAGCTTCAAGGAGCATATCACAAAGCCGCGACTTCTTCCATCTGGAAAATCATGGCTTATCCTAGCCTGATGAGCTTCAAGAGGAGACTTATAAGGCATAAGACAGTGTCTTGCTCTTGACTTGGAGTACGTCTGTAAGATTATACGCACGTGCAGAAGAACCCCGCTATTCAAGGAGAAGAGCCCCTAGATCACGAGTAAGACGAGCCAAAACTAGGTAAGTAATCTCTGTATGATTTGATCAATACAGAAGCTGAGTGACGAGAATTTTAGAGCCCGAGGAGTCCTATACGCTTGGCGGCTCATGCCTGCGCTTAAGAACCAGAACAGCAATATCAAGACGAAAAAAGACAGAAGGCCGCGCTGCGTCTGGAAACCTGCAGCGACCTCGAAGCACGTGGCTTATCTCATCTCTATGGTACTAGAACGCACTGTACCATTGTCACAGAGAAGTCTGACTAGTATCGCTGGAGCTAGTTCGTCTGCTAGACTCCTGCGCTCGATATCCTCGAGGATGAGCTCCAGGGAAACTTCTCTCGTTTCCCAGTCACGGACATGCGAGCTCTACACTCTCCTCTAGTACTGCCAACGAATAAAGAGACTCAAAGAGCAAACGTCGGACCGAGGGCTGGCGCTGAAGTTCTCGCATACGAAGCCGAAGCCTGGTGTCGAATGTATCACTTCACGTCTGAAATTCACACAGATCTGCCTCTCGTTCTCCAAACACCTCCTCTGGGTACGCTTGAAGTTTTGTCCTGAGACTTGATAATCAATCCAAGAACCTGCTGTTCCGAATGCCCTTGTTCGGGATATGGTGCGATGCCTGGGAATAGGACGAGCTGGTCTTAACTGGATATTTTTCAGCTGCTATACATCAAGTTCAACTAACAGGAGGAGCGAGGAAGGATATTCTTGACCAAGATTTGGATGAGCAGGTAGCTGTCACACTGAGGAAAGAGGGGAGGGGAGAGGACTTAAATGCCGGCGGTTGACTACCAGCGAGCCAAAAGCACCCGATGAAGTCCAGTATTGTGACGTGCTGTCGAATGATAATTATACGTACCTCTGGTATCTCCAATATCAATTCTTCATTGACAAACAAGCATCTTCTCTTTATGTCTCACGCCTGAAGTCCCTTCCCCCACCCCGCCGGTCAACTAATAATCACCATACCAAGGACACCCACACAACTCCTAGCCCCTATCACGCACCACTTACAAAACACCAACACCAACACCAAGCCCCATCCCCATACCCATACCCATACCCATCCCCATACCCATACCCATACCCATCCCCATACCCATACCCATACCCATACCCATACCCATACCCATACCCATACCCATACCCATACCCATACCCATACCCATACCCATACCCATACCCATACCCATACCCATTCTCCCTTCCCCAAACCCCAACTCCGCACGTCAAAAGGCCAGCCCGTGAACGCAAATCAACCCAACACAAAGCAGGCCTCGTCTACCGCGCTTGGCCTCGCTCGCTTAGGCGCGTCCGAATCAAAACAAACGAGATGGAACCCCGGAAGGGTGTCTCGAGCCGGACTTCCAGCTCAGGGCTTCAGAGCGCCATGCTCCTTACCTTGCTCCTCTGGAGCCTCGAGATCGTGTTGGAAGAACTCATTGCGTAGTCTCTTTAGCGCCAGCTACGGGCGGATACTAATTGGACGTCTCCAAGAAGCTGCTGGGCGTGCCGGCGCTATGTGCAGAACTCTTCATCCCGAAGAATCATTTGCATTAGTACAGAAGGCAGCTTGGTAGATTCGTGCATGGAGACTGCAATGCAAGAATTCGGCGATGAAGCATGCCAATCTTATATGTGTGGACAGGAGTTGTGAGATACAAGGGTGATTGTAAGTTCGAGTCACCTTATTAACCCACCAGCGTTGGATACCCGCCATTGAGCTATTCCACGAGCCTGCTGCATTCAGATCTTCCACATTCCAAAGCACACAGTTTACCATGAACTGGTTAAATTTCTATTCGTTACCCTTTCTAAGTACACGCCTAACCCAAGATCTTCTCGGCAGTCGAGACCTCAGCACCAACGTTGTCCGGCTCGACGTTAACGCTCTTGACCTTGCCTCCCTCAACCACAATGGCGTATCTCTTGCTTCTGTTGGTGCCGAGAAACCCGGCAGCTTCAAACTCGAGGTCGAGGGCACGGGTGAATTTACCTGCAGGGTCGCCGAGGAATCGGATGCCAGAGGATCCATCCTTGTCGAGCGACTTGCCCCATGCCTTCATGCTGCGTGGATCGTTAGCCACAACGTCCTACATAGGCCTTGGGAGGGGGGAGGCCCCGTACACGAACGCATCGTTGACTGCGACGACGAAGACCTTCCCGGCGCTCGCGAGCTTGGGGTGCGCGATGAAGCCGGGAATATGAGAATCAGAGCACGTCGGGCCTGGCAGACATCGTGAGCAAACAAGACATAAAGTCCCCTGCATGGGCAGATCCAGGTGTCTGGCGAAGCTGGGTGCGGTGGCTGGCCCATCTAGGTAAACATACTGAAAGCAGCCGGTACACCAATGATGATCGCAGAGCCGGATCCAATCTCAGCAGCCAGATCAACCGTGTTGTCTGGTGCGTTCTCCACCAGTGGGATGCTGGGGATGCTGTCTCCGACCTTGACCATGATTGCGAATTATCTGAAGGGCAGAAAGTTTGTTCAATTGTGTCCGAGAGGGTTGTGAAGGAGGGAGAAAAGACAGATGGCGGAATGAGGGGTACCTTACCTTACTTTATATACCTACCTCATGAGCCCCACCATGATGCAACAGGGCAACACCAGTGATCGCCCTTCTTCCTTCCTTATTTAGCACCCGCGGCTAGGCTCGTTCCGGGCTAGCGCATTCCGGTATTTGAAATAGCGGCAGCGGCCAAGCGAGGATTCGGTTGTGACTTTGGATGAATGAATGTTCTATATACTGTTATGTTTGACGAAGAGGTCGGTGATATAGCTAGCATTGTCCAATGGCAGAGCCCTGATCAAGCTTCGACTTCTGCTGTGTGTTACGGGCCTGCAAAAGCGGAGTTTTGCTTTGACAAATATCAAAACATAGACCAAGGCCACGAGGTAAGGCTTCAGAGACGTCCCAACAGGGTACCTGGAAGACAATGCCTCTGATGAGCTTGTCGCCTCTGACAGAAGCATTTGTCTCTGTCTCAGAACAAAGAGGTGAGATGTGAAATATCGCCATCTCAACCTTGCCAAAGATTGGTCTAGACCCTCAGGCATAAATTTGACGCAACAAACGATGTTCTATTATTCGCTTGCTTGATCTGACTGCAATACCCAGGAGTACTTGTTCAACGTCACTTCTCGGCATCGAAAGGCATCTATTCCAAATTGAATCGTGAATCGAAATGAAAGGTACGTATCTAATAGCTGCGTCTCCTATGGGCTCTTGTTTACATACTAGAATTACTCTTCACAGTCAAGAGGATTTCTCTGCCTCGCTTCTATATAGCCACGGTTTAATAAGTACTCCCAATTCCCCTGTCGTACGTGAACCTACCATCCGGATATCTTGGATCCTCATATCCTATAGAAGAAAGAAGCCTCAATGAATTTATCTACGTATGAGTAACGGAATACCGCTCACCAAGGTATAGCCGAGTATCACGATTTATCTGAGACTAACCTAGGGAGAGTTGCGCCAGGGCAGACACGGCTTTCCCAACAACCCTCGCTGCTTTTTCTATCCGTTGAAAAAGGAGAAAGTCCGCTTAGTCTTCTCTGGAATCAGCAGAGCATATGATGATGTTTCTCACATCTCAACAGGCTATCTTATGATGTCAAAATAGATCTATTAGTGTTCGTGAATCTTACTACTCTGTAATTCGCTGTAGAGCGATTTTACATATATAACCGTAGAACTGCTGCAAATTACTGTAGAATGACTGCAAGGGACTCTGGAACGAGAACAAGTGATAGCAAAGCAGCTACAAAAAGACAGGGCAATTCTTTGCACTTGTGGTTTCTCAAGAGTGGCATTGTGGTTTGACTGTCAAGGCTTTGAATAGATGCTGACTATGAATGAAATAAATTTTTATATTCTTGGACCTTAATTCTGTCGAGTTCCACTGTTTCCTCTGGTACCTCCTTCGGCTCGATACGCCCTCGACACCTCCACTAACTTGATACCTTCCACACCCCCTTCCATCTGATACCTCTCAATCCAACACCTCCCTCGATTCGACACCTCTCTCAATTTTAGTATTCCAGAGGAAAAATACTATACTTAGTAAGAAGTAATTGTCAGAGGTGGCAATTTGAAGTTGAAGTAGTTGTCGAGATTTTGTAAAAGGAGGAACGTGCAGGAGTGCCAAATGGATAATTTACAATTAACCATTTAACCTACTGTAGAGGGCTTAAAACGAAGAGATCTCGTGACAGGAAGTCATATGATTGGCATATGCTGGATGAAGGATAAATACTAGACCTTCTATTGTACTTTAGAGAGCGAAAAAAACGTCAACAACTCCAACTTGGGAGTTGTTCCCAACACCTTTTCAAGGCTTGCCCAATTGTGGTGCTTCTTCTTTTGTTTTGCTTCTCTGAGGCCTCCTCTTTGTGTGTTCCCCGACTTGTTTCTTTACTACTTGTACAGCAAATCATTATACGTGATTTATAGATATTACTATAACCGCATGCTTTGGTTCACGTATATATAGATGCTTGTATTCAACTAACAATCACATCCCGGTTTGGAACTCGGACGCCCCATCCCTGTAGGCACTTGACAACACCCGCCAGCCCGGATCAATATCAATCCTCTTTTTCTTGACACATCGACCAGTCTCATATTCGCCGGTCTCAACTCCAACTCCATCTCCAACTCCAACTCCATCTCTGCATGTCAGCTATTCCCCAGTCCTGCCGTGGAGAGCTTCCTACCACCCCAGCGACCTTGTCACCTACGCAACGAAACTTCCTCTCTCCCTCCCCCTCCCCATGACCTGCTGATGAGGCTCGCACGTCCTCCAGCCGCTCAGGCAGGGCCAGCAGACTATCTTTCCATCCTCACTTGCGCTCGTGTTTTCGATTTCACCTGATTCTTCTTGTTTGCTTCTCGTGTCTTCTTCATTGGGTTTCTATTTGTTTTACTTTTTGTCCCTGTTTTTCGCCTTCGTTCTCTTTTCGTTTTCTATGTATGACCTATTTATGGCCTTTTTCACACTGTCTTCTGTTTCGCCGTTGTTTAGATTCCCTTGCCTTTCTTGCTTGTTCGTCTTCTCGTGTCAATTGTTTACTTTCATTTCCCAAGGCTCCGGTTAAACGATTTTGACATGGCACGTAGATGGTTAGATTATCTTCAAAGTGTAATTATCGCAGGTTTGTATATCGGTTTGATTCCACCAAAGGAACTCAGAATATCATGCTAGGCTTTGAAAAGAAAAGGAAAGTAAGCCGAGTCAGCCGGCCTCCCAAATCAGGATAGCAGTGCTTTACTTACTGCAAGATTTTTAGATTCCTGATGCATCACAGACTAGGAGAACTCTTCAGATATCTAAAACTGCGCATCTATGCCAGAATTGTCGGGATTCAAACGTACTGCGCTTGGCAATAGGTAGCTGGTCTACACTTCTATATTGTACATTCCAAAGATAATGTCGTACTTTCAAAATACGCACCAACAGGATAACTATCCGAAAACGCTAACAAAAAATCTTGTACACCCTCTTCCACCGTGGCAGCCGCGCCAGCTCCTCCTTTTCCTGCTGGATCAGCAGCGGGGTGTCAACCTCCCTCCTCCCCGTCACCAGATCAATGGTATGCGCGCGCATAAACGGCGTCCTGTACCACAGCTTGTACGCTACGTACATGAGGATGACGACCGGCGCGGCCAGGTACGAGAGGAAGAAGCTCTTGGCCACGCCGCTAGGGCTCAGCGAGGCGTAGCCCACGGGCCAGATGGCTGTCCAGAACTGCGCGACGAGGACGAGGCAGTTGAGCACAAAACCTAGCCAGGAGCCCCAGACGCCGGCCTGGGAGGTGAAGGCCAGCTCGTCGAGGCGGTGCCCCTGCCTCCGCCAGGCGGCGCGGAAGCGAATATGTGCTAAGCAGATGGAGCCCCAGGTAAAGATAGAAGAGAGGCCGGAGAGCGAGTAGAGCCAGTTCAGGGCCGTGTTGGCGGTCTCCTGGCCCCCGGCGACGACGTAGCAGAGCAGGCCGAGGAAGGAGGCTAGACAGATGGACACAAGCGGGCGGCCCTTGCGGTCGATATATGCGAAGATCCGGGGCGCCTGGCCTTGCTCGGCGAGCGCGCAGAGCGTGCGGCTCGAGCCGTAGATGGACGAATTCCCGACGGACAGGACGGCGATGAGGATCACGACGTTCATGACCGACGGCAGGCCGCTGATGCCGGCATTGTTGATGGCGATGACGAAGGGGGAGGCCTTGGCGCCAGTGCCCGAGGCGCCGAGGAGACGGGCATCGCCGTAAGGAACCAGCACCGAGACGATAGTCAGGGAAACCATGTAGAAGAAGCAGATGCGCCAGAAGACCTGCTTGATGGCCGTTGGCAGGACCTTGCGCGGGTTCTCGGCCTCGGCGGCAGCTAGGCCGACGAGCTCGGTGCCGGCAAAGGAGAAGGCGGCCGTGACGAAGACGCTGCAGAGGCCCTTGAAGCCGTGGTTGAAGGCCCCGGACCGGATGCTACCAGGCGGTTGGTGGTTATCCGTGTAGCCGGCGTAATCCGGACCGACGCTGTTGCTGTCCCAGTAGCGTCCGCCGAGATACCCGCCTCGAGGCCCGCCGCCGCAGTTCAGGATGATGCCGAGGATGATGAAGCCGATCACCGCCGTGATCTTGACAATCGCAAAGACAAACTCAGCCTCGCCGTAGCCGCGCACGCCGAAGAAGTTGATGGCGACGATGACAACGAGGAAGATCGTGACCCAGGCCGCGGCATTGGTGTTGGCCGCACCAGGCCAGTACTGCAGGGTGATGGAGGCGGCGACGATCTCAAGCGGCAGAACGACGAGCCACTGAATGGCGTAGCTAAGCAGCACGTTAACAATC
Source organism: Diplocarpon mali (assembly GCA_024741835.1). NCBI lineage: Eukaryota > Fungi > Ascomycota > Leotiomycetes > Helotiales > Drepanopezizaceae > Diplocarpon > Diplocarpon mali. The sequence goes on along the minus strand of JAENRP010000056.1, from coordinate 105,593 downwards.
AGCGCTTCTGTTTTTTTTTTTTTGTTTTTTTTTTCACGGCATTGAAGCAACTCACTTCCAGCCCATCGCAAAACCCCAAGCAGGGTCCAGGAACCGCGTAGAGTAGGCCGAAAAAGAGCCCGCGATAGGGAAGGCCACGGCCAGCTCCCCCAAGGCCTGGACCGTGCAGAAGATCATGATGCCGATGATTCCAAACGCAATGATCAGAGATGCAGGGCCCCCGTTGGAGAGAGCCGCCCCGGACGTGACAAAAAGCCCGGTACCTGTCGTCGCAGTCAGACTCGGCCTCGGAGAAAGTCGCCCCTGCACCCAAGCTGCGAGACCAAGCACAAGCGCCTGGGATGGAGACACGAACCGATAGAACCGCCGATGGCAATCATCTGCATATGCCTGCCCTTCAACTGGCGGGAAAGCGTCGTGTTGGCCGTCGCCTGCGCTGCCGCCTGGTGGTCGTAGCCCCCCTTAGTCGGCACTGACGTCGCCGTGACCGACGCACCGGGGTCGCGCCTGAAGCTGTCCACGAAGCGCGTCGTCCATGGTGCTGAAATCCTGCTCACGCTCGCTGGTGATGGAGTGGTGCCGGTGTGGTTGCTGGAGTTGTCCCCCCCGGGTACGTAGCCCTTCTCGGCGTCGACGTCCAGGTCGAGTCTCCCTGGCGGAGGCGACATTCTGACTCGGGCGGCGGGCGCGAGTCGCTATTGGGCGGTGTTCCACGACTGGACGGAATGATGGAGTCTTACGTAGATGCGGTTGCGGGTTGGGCGTCGGGCGTCGGGCGGTGCTCCGGGGAGACGAGAATATCGGCTGGACGAAAGAAGATGAGTAGGAAAAGAAGAGAGGCGAGGGGAGAAAAAGAAAAGGGAGACTTACGAGCAGCAGAGGGGGATTCGAGAGTATTTGAGCCGCCCGTCCTGTGGAACTAAGCATGTCCCTAGAAATTAGAATGTAACATAACATCCACATACCGTTACCCACCCGTAGCCATCGCAAGAACCCCTCCCCCCTACGCTCCCCTCTCTCGCCATCATCCTTCAATCCCAGATAAGGATATACGATACCGTACGATACCATGCCATGCCATGTCATGCCATGCCGTACACACGCCCCTCCCTTATCATCGATCACTCGTTTTCGCAGCCCTCGCCGTCAACCACCGAGCCCGTTTGCGCGCCAGACGCTCCACTCCCCTACGAACTGGCAAATGAGATGCGCGCCGCGTATCAGTCTGCGAGCCTCTGACGACATGGCGGAGAGTCGGAGCTGGAGCTGGCGTAGCGCGCGCCCATCGTGGGGGAGACGCTGCTCTAAGAGCTTTTTAGCAGGACAAGGTCGGCTCGTTGCATGCGGTGGCGGGGTGGCGGTTGGACCTCGGTGGAGAGTAGTGGTGGCGGGGGCGTGATGGACGTGTGGTGGTGGTGTTGTTGTTGTGGTGGTGGTGGTGGTGGTAGTGGTGGTGGTCTTTTCGGTGTTCGAGGGAGGAGGAGGAAATGGTGGTGGTGAAGGTGCTATTTTTGATGGTCGTGGTGTCGTGGGAGGGAGGAGATGACTTTTTTCCGTGGAGGGACAGATTCCTGCAAGGTAGCGAGGTCGGCAAGGTACCTTATCTACTGGAGATAAGCTCTCAGATGCGAGATCAGCCGGCTGCTGAGACGAGGCTAGGCAGGGCTGGGCTAGGCTCGTTTCGGTCAAGCGGGGGACATCCGAAGATTCGGCGTTGGCGTAGCGACGAAATACCTGCACAGTATGACAATATGTTGCTTGTCTGACTGTTTATCTTGGTATCCATCTCAGTATCGAGTTCCCTAGGTATCTATCTAGCCCCTTGTCTATGACGAGTTGCCTGATTGCATTCTTGTCAAATCCTTCATTACAGTTTTGGGCCGTGGAGGACGCGATCTGGAGATTCCATCTCGACTACGCTTCCAAGCCAGTTTACCATGGCCGTTCACGAACCCGAGGACGAGGACGGGCGGTAGGGAATTCAGCGACCGTGGATTGGCGGAATTCGTTTCGTTCGTAGGCAGTATGATCACAAAGCCCTGGAAGTAAAAAGCTCACGTGGAAGTTTTCCCTTTCCATAGCCCTTCTTGGTCAGCCCGCCATGACCTAAGAAATGATAGAATTAAGCGTTGTATACTTCGTACCATAGGTGAATATTCCACAATTCTAGGCCGTGCACTCTGGATACTCGGCAATGCCGCTTTTATTCTCTACCTTAGTCTTTTGCATACGCTCCTCTAGCTGTAATTACTGCTTTACACCTGTCTGGCATTTCCCTGCTTAGCTCTCTTATAAATACAGCGTATAATAGCGTAATCGTTTGTCCTAAGAAGTGTGTCGTTTTAGAGTCTTTAGCGTAGGTCCACTCAATGTGGATTCCATAATTAAAGCGTTGATTTTTAGTCTGAAAAGCGGCGAATTGATATGGTTATATCATTAGTAGTACCCCTTGTCTAAACCCCGGCTAATAGAGACCCTTAGAAATTACGCTCAGACTACCTTTGTGGAATACTTACCACTTGTACCAAGTAGTTACCCACCTGTACCAAGTATTTACCACCTGTACCAAGTATTAACCACCTGTACCAAGTGTTTACCACCTGTATCAAGTAGATCATAACTCAACTAACCAGAAGAGCCTCACTGATTGGTAGTCTCTCTGCTACTGCGATCAGGCTAACCATCAGATGGCTTGGCATTGTGCGAGTATGAAGCTTGTTAACTACTTGGAGTATGGTGATTGATTATCAGCAGCTACCCCAGGGAATGCACCGCCAATACCTGCTCTTATTTTGAAAGCGTGAGTATATTCTCTACTTGCAGCACTCAGTCTCAATGAGATGAATTTCAAGACGTTGTATTGTCAACACCGAGGCAGCCTTCAGCAGCAACTAAGTACGCAGGTTTTTTGGTCTTGATTTCTGTTAGAATAAACGAGGATTGGCTTATGTAATCGTACCTTGTATATATACTCCGGCAGCTCCATAGAACTCAGTCTCTACACTTTTGGATTCTGTCAATTTCATTGATAGTATTACTGGAATACTCATTACCGATTGTGCGGTTTGAGTCATCGTCTCCTGATCCGGTGTTCACTATAGTATCGAGTTCCAGGTTTGTAAAATCATTTTGCAAGACTGGCCTGGTTTATGGTCGCTGTCTTTGCGATATTATTCCCAAAGGAGTACGACGAATCTCGCATTGAGATTTGAATCTCGGGCCTGTAAAGTCGGCAGTTGGAGAGGCTAGTTGCATTATATAAGGGTAGTAAATAAGTAGATATTAGATATTGTCATAATATCTTGTGATTAAATAGACTCTATGGTTCAGCTATGAATAGCAGATCTATCGCGTGAAATCTACGAGTTTGCTTAGTGACTCAAGATACTCTACTGAACGTCACTGATCTGCGTTGACGGAGTGGTGAGGAATAACCTTCGATGCAGTTCTGCGACAAAGTTTTCACAGAACTGTGTTAGAGGTCACTTAGGAGTTACGAGACAAGCCCTAGGCCTCACGGCACACATCTCGCGGCACGATTGGTATAATCCATCGCATGCTCAAGAATGTCAACAACCACCATGTGGGCGTGCTCTCCATCGTGGGTGATCTGCAGCAGCTCTCCAAGGTCAACTCTACTTTCATATGAGCTTTGTTTAGCCTGCGACGAGGGAGAGTAGAATCCCGCTCGTCGGTAAGCATACGGGAAATCCTACCGACAATAAGGATATCAGCGGGAGACCCTGGCAAGGATTTCCGAGTATCCGATATTAGAAAAGGAATCCCTCCTCCGATGTCGCGTGCGAGCCTTTCTTAACATATACATAAATACATACATATATGAGTAACTCGGATTACTCGTACCATCTCTAGCAGAATCGACTCGAAGGGACGTATAAGCCGGTCGATGCGCGTGATCTCGTACTAAGCGTTAGAAAGGCATCATTGCGGGGTGAAATCTCGTTATGTCTTCGTTCTCCCATGCGTATTTTGTCGCAGCCAGTGGAATGAACAGCCACTGAGACGTGCAGAAATAAATCATGTTCATTATCCAGAGACGCAACCGAAGGCGTTCAACTACGCAAGACCCGAATTTGGCCATTCATAACTATATATGCAGGTAAAAAAAAAAAAAATTTATGTTTCTATATGTGAATTTGAGATGATGCATCAGACAACTTTATAGCTATATAGCCTTGAGCACTTATCCTTCCAATTACTGCCTCGCGGTCGCGCGCACGACGAGTCGGTGTCTCGATCCTCGGTCTACGAGCAAAGGGGAGGAGGCGTGCCAACCGATTTGCAGCTTTCTCTCGCTCGTATTGATAACCCGGAGCCTGTCCTCCACTCCCATCCCATTGCCAGGGACATTCACGCCCTTCCGAACCGCTCTGCGCTCTGCGGATCACCGAGGAGGGCGAGACGTGAGGTGGAACTACGCGCGGCCGGCCTGAGGATTCCTCCACGCGCAAATCCCTCTTCGACCAGGATCGCGAAGACCATCCTACCAGCGAGAATACCAGCAACTCCTACATTGTCCTTCGACTGGCTTCGCGCCCAGGCAGCCCCCCTCTCGAAGCACACACGAGTCTGCCAGCCAGCTACGTGAAATCAGGGACCGATGTTTCTCCCCAGAGAGAGAGAGAAAGAATACAGACACGAGTGAGCCATCGACAGCATCACCACGGTCCGGCGCGAGCGTATGGAGCGCTGCCAGCGCCAAGTCAGCCTTCGGACGCTGTACGTAAGGGCGGATCTGCAAATATCGGTCGCGGACGAGCGAGATCTGGAAAAGTTGGCCGGACACACCCCAGATTATCTTTTTCGAGCGCGACGGATCAACAACCCACCACACGCACCAGGGTAGCCGATACACTTTGCAAGGCTCATCGAATAAACTACAGAGGCTCGGAGCCGACTGGCTAGAAAATTGTCCGGCGCGGGGTCCGCTGTCCCTCGGAATATATCAAAAACAACACGGCATATCCTACTATGGCGCTTGATTTAGGGTTTCGCGTCCTCCAAGCAGGCGGAATTCCTGCTCGACCTGTGGGTTTCCACCCAGGTTCCGATCCACCGGACTCGAAATAAAAAAAAACATCTGGAGTTGCGAATCCTAACAACGGGACTCTCTCGTACCTCCTTCCTATCGAGTCCTGGCGAACGTTTGCATTTAAGTACAATAGGGCGATGTTGCATCTACATCACTTCGCGAGCAAGTGGCTCGTAACCTTTGGAAAACCGCCCGTTCTGCAGAAGGCGCAGTCTTGTTATCCCACCCCTCGATTCCAAGCTCTACGATTCGCGACGTATTATTCGCATCACGATCCCCATCTGACCTTTGTTCCTCGGAAATCCCCCGTATCGAACGGCGCCAGACGAGTTCAGAAGGGGAGCCATATTCCAGCCCACGGGAGCTGCACAAGCAATCTAGTGAGCGAGCTTTCTTTTTGAAGCTGCGAGATGTTGTCCTTGCTTGCGCGAACTGCGCTGGTCCTATCACTCGCCTCGTCCGTTCTGCCCGTGGTCCAGGCGGACCGACTAGGTGCAGTGACCAAGCCAAGAGGGTACGATTCCAGAGTCATTAACCAGAGACCCGTCGAGGAAGCCAAACAGAAACCGAAGCGAGGAGATTCCGACCAAGGACCCTTGAAGAAGAAGAAATGCAATCCTGACGTCTTGCCATGCCCCGAACATGCGCATTTTAGATTCTTGACCAAGGCTACCACGCGTATGTGTCTCACTCGGGCCTGGAGTTTTCAAGTTCTTGCTGACCGAGAATAGCTTTCCTGGTGAATAATCTCCCCGATGTCAAGTACGATATCGGAGAGATGTATTCGGGCCTGATCCCCATTAACAAGCAAGATCCGGACCGCAGCCTGTTCTTCGTTTTCCAACCTACCGACGGGCCACGGGTTGACGAGGTCACGATCTGGCTCAATGGCGGGCCTGGTTGTAGCTCTCTGATCGGGTTTTTCCAAGAAAATGGAAGGTTCACCTGGAGTCCGGGCATGTCTGAGCCTGCCTACAACCCCTACTCCTGGGTCGGTCTCACCAACGTCCTATGGGTCGATCAGCCGGCTGGCGCGGGCTATTCGATGGGAGACCCCATGGCCGAGAGTGACGAGGACGTTGCCGAGGAGTTCGCGGATTTCTTTTTAAACTTCCAGAGGACATTTGGCATCTCGAATTTCAAGATCTATCTCGCGGGAAGCGGCTATGCTGGTCGGTATGTCCCGTACATCTCAGCCGAGATGCTACAGCGAAAAAACAAGAAGCACTTTGACGTCAAGGGTAAGTCGACGGCCCCCCCCCCCCTCAGCGAGGAACATGCTAAACCTCGTCAGGCGCCTTGATGTACGATGCAACCATTGGAAGCCACGATGTCATTCAGAGGGAAGCCGTGGCATATCCGTACCTCGAGGCCTGGAACAACGTTCTCGGGCTCAATTCATCCTTTAGGGAACAGTTGAAGGCAGTCGATAAGAGATGCGGACACGCCGAATACCGCGAGAAGTACCTGAGATTTCCAGCAACTGAGAAGCAGCCCGCGACCGCGGCTCTGGCCGAGGAATGCGCCATCTTTCGTGTTACAAGCGATGCTGCCTCCAAAGTCAACCCTTGTTTTAATCCCTATGATATCAGATTGCAGTGCCCACTTCTTAACGGTGAGGCCACTGGATCTCGCTCGATAGCCCCGTACTAACTTGTGCGACAGACCCCCTGGGCGTCCCCACGAGATGGTTAACTACCCATGACTCCTACTCCGGCCCGACTCCCTACTTCGACCGAGATGAGGTGAAAGCCGCAATGCACGCCCCCGCCACGTTCTGGCAAGCATGCACCGAAGATGTCATCCTCGGCCATCCACACGACAACCCATCCAGCGACTCGATCCAAAAGGTCCTTCCAGCATTGATCGAAGCCACGAACCGCGTCCTCGTGTCCAACTCCGCCCTCAACTACATGATGATCACCGACGGGGCCTTGCTCTCCATCCAGAACATGACCTGGGGCGGCAAGCTGGGATTCCAAGCCAAGCCCGAGACCCCGATCGTGATCACCCTGCCGAACCTGCAGTACCAGCAGTCGTTCGGGGCCAGCAAAAAGGACGCCAGCTACGGGAGTGAGCAAGGCACCATGGGCGTGCAGCATTACGAGAGGGGGCTGATGTGGGCCGAGACGTTCTCGAGTGGGCACCAGCAGTCGCGTTCTCAGCCTCGATCGTCGTTCCGGCATCTGCAATGGGTTCTTGGTCATATTCAGGAGCTCTGAGTACTGGCCCGGGTGGAACTGTAGACCTAGAGTCTTAGCGGGGCACGTGTCTCGAGATCTCTCTGCCCTAATATAGGCCTGGCAGAGCAGAGCGCCGGCCCTGAGTCCTGCGGTATTCTTTGGAGCGTTAGGAAAGTCTTCGCCGGGGCGTTGGAAGTATGG
>JAENRP010000056.1:1443-88358 GCA_024741835.1 Diplocarpon mali | reverse complement strand
AAAAACGACTTGTTTTATAAAGAAAAGTTGAGCAGTCTGCACTAGAGCGCCCTGGGACCTTCCCCAGAGATTCAGGGCATAGAAAGGCGGATTTATTCTAAGCTCGCGGGTCCAGACTCGGGGAGTCTATGATTTCTAGCTCGGAGTGTACCTCTCACTCTCCAAGGGATCGGGAATCAGTCAGGAGAAACCCAGGGCTGGGATCGGCACCCGACTCTCCTCGGTCCCAATGATGACTTGTAGCCGTCTGATATCATTGCTCGCTTCTCATTCCAGTGTGGCTCTCTCGACTTGGTGAGCAAAAAGATATACAGACCAGGCGCGGGAGAGTACGAGAAGCTTTCAGGTCAACGCTACCAGAGCCGTCCCTGGAAGTCACACCAGCCAGACTGGAGTTGACGTGTCGCCGGGACGTGTTGGGGTCTGTCGCTGGCCGTTCATCAGAATGATAACCATGATATAGAATATCGTCAGCAAGGCAATCGTCCCTGCTTGGATCGCCGGCAACCTATACCAGGGTCTAATCCTAGCGGCGTGCCGGTGAATGAATCAAATATACCACTCCACCTTCAGTCTACTAGGCTACGACCGCGATCCGCCAGGCCGCACAACTCCCGCGTTGCCGGAATCCAAGCTCGAGCTCTCTCTACCTCCCACCCTCCCCGATTCCTTGACCGTTCTACTCCCCGCCCCCACGCACTCAGCTCTCTTTTCCCAGGCTCGCCACGGGTCCAAGGCCGGTCGGCAACCTCTCCTAGACTCGAATCTCCACCCAGTCCCTCCATCACGACGTCCGCCGTTGCGCCTCGGCGTAAACACTGCATAGCTACCTTGCCGGCTCCTCCGAGAGAGGAGGCGACAATCTCGGCGTGGGGGGACCGGGTACGGGCGTGGTATATACGCGGCTGTCTCGGAGTCGGTTCCGGCGAATTGCCAGCTTTAGCATGACGGTAGCTGGATGGGTGGCGTGCCATCTTGGGCTCAGACGTAGGCGCGAAAGACAGCGAAAGACAAATCTCACCCCTCCTGGGGCGGCTTATAATCCTGCCAATCTAGCACTTCTGCTGAGATCGGTTCCTCTTGGGACCCTGCGACAGCCTCTGGTGAGTTCGTGGCGGGCCTTGGAAGTGTTGTGGAAAGGGGGAGTGTGGTGGATGATGTGGCTGAGTAGTGATTGGGGGCTGCTTGGATGTCGCATATGAACAAATGTGATTCAATTAACGTGCATCACTCGATTCGAGATTGGTGGGAGTTTCTAGTACTAGTCGATTAGTCGCTTTAGTAGAGGCTTGATATTTTTGCCGTGGTCGCCCGGGGAAATATTGACATTCGCTTAAAAAGTGGGCGGAATCCCGTTGCAAGCGGCACGCGATTAAGGGGAAGGCACCTCTAATTCTCAGAGGGGTATGGAGCAAATAGATCGCATTCTAACCTCTATCTACTGACTAACTCACGCCTTGAGCGAACTGCGGAATCATCCTTGGAATTCTGCCCTTGATTTTCCCTCCAGACAGCCAGGATCAAATGAAGAAATAAATTATTAGAAAAGAAAAAGATTCGGTCTCGATCCTAGGGAATTCAAAGCGTAAATGCTATTACCATAAGAGAAAGAAGAAGCGCCGCCACAACATTATTCGTCGTCATCTCGGCGGCACTCGAAGCCACCTGGCTAGTAGCCTGCTCGCTCGCATCGCTGGACCCTGCTTTGAGCTTGAGCTTGAGCTTCGGCGCAGTGTAGTTTGATGGACTTTCGGATAGGATTGGTGCATTGTTTTGATCGGCGGTGATATTCGAAGCAGTGTAGTTAGACGAAGTATAGTTCGATGTCCCATTATTGAAGATTGATCCATGGTTTGGCACCGGCGGCAGTGGACGATGAGGTTTACTATTCTCATCCGGAGTAGCTGCTGCCGCGTCTGGCTGTCCGGCTGAGTCTGGCTTAGCAGGGGACGCGGTATTCTGGTCCGCAGGGTTCGCAGGAGGGCTGTTTGCATTGTACGGCGCATTATTTTCATCGGGGGAACCAGCTCCGGCTCCGTTTGGCTCGGTAGGAGAGCCAGTATTCTGACCTGCGGAATTCCCAGGGCTGTCTGCATTGTACGGCGCATTATTTTGACCAGAGGAACCAGCTCCGGCTCCGTTTGGCTCGGCAGGAGAGGCAGTATTCTGGCCTGCGGAATTCCCAGCTCCGGCTCCGTTTGGTTCGGCAGGAGAGGCAGTATTCTGGCCTGCGGAATTCGCAGGGCTGTCTGCATTGTACGGCGCATTATTTTGACTAGAGGAACCAGCTCCAGCTCCGTTTGGATTGGCAGGAGAGGCGGTATTCTGGCCTGCGGAATTCGCAGGAGATTTGTCTGCATTATACGGCGCATCGTTTTGACCAGAGGAACCAGCTCCAGCTCCGTTTGGATTGGCAGGGGATGCAGTGTTTTGATTCTTAGGGGGGTTATCTGCGTTATACGGCGCATTGTTTTGACCAGGGGTATCAGCTGAGTATGTCGGACCATTATCTGAACCGTTTGGCTTGCCGGGGGATGCGGTACTCGGGTTTGTAGAAGGATTGCCTGCATTGTTCGGTGCATTGTTTTGACCAGGAGTATTAGCTGGGTACGTAGGAGCATCTTCTCCATTTGGCTCGCCAGGTGCGGGAACACTGCCTCCGCTGGGCGGCTGCTTATCTTGTTCATACGTCCCGTAGTTATCCTGTGGACCATAGGTGGGTGCGGCCGTTGGCTCAGGTTGATTCACTGTGTTCGGATAGCATGTTGAGCATGTCTGGAAGACGAGCGATTTGTGTGGCGTCGGTGCACCTTCAGGGCAGCTGCGGACCAGAGTCTAAAAAATTGTTAGAAAACGGCGAGAGAAGATTCTCGGGTTGAGGTCTTACTCTTGTTACGGTAACATCTGAGCTCGGCAAATCGTAGCCTGCAGATGTGATCTCGCTTGGATAGCAAGCTATTTTGGTCAGCAATGAGTTCTTTCTGATAGAAGGCAATGAGACGTACGCTGGCCAGCCGTCGGCTTGTTGCAAAGGCCGTTAAGCTCCTTCGTGAATGTCTGAGTACGGTAGATAGTTTCTAGATAACTGTCAGTCATATTCTTCGCAGCCATACACTCGACATACCTGTCTGACCGTTGTGAATCTGAACTTCAACCGTTATGTCAACTATGACTGTCACAAGCACACCAATGACATCATCGCATGGAGCTGTTGGTGCTGGCGGTGCAGGACTGGGAGGGCAAACAGTAGTATACACCTGGATTGTCTCGGTAGTAAGTTGGCCAACCGGGCAGTTCTTTACGGTAGAGGGACAAGCCGTGACCGTATAGCTGATGGTCGTATACACAGTGGATGTGGTCAAGTCAGATGGGATAGTGGGGAGTAGAGAGACCGGGTAGACTGTTGTGTACAGTGATGTCGTTCTGGTGACGACCTGTCCTGGCTGGCAGTTGGGGACTGAGGGAGGGCAAGAGGTGATGGTGCTTGTAATTGTGGTGAATGCCGTACTCGTCGTGAATGAAAGCGGAGGTGATGGTTTAGTCGTAACATCAGGCCTGTAAGTTGGAATGGGATCCGTCGCAACTGGAGGGACAATAACTGTTTCCGAGGGGAGAGGTGTTTCCCCCGATAGAGGGGAAGGATTGCTTACGGGATATTTGGTTGGCAGGCCTGTTTGGGGGACTCCAGAGGGTGGTACGACAACAGATGGTTTTCCAGGCGACGAATTCAAGGTCGGAATCGGAGCCACAATACCAGAAGCGCTGGGAACTTTGCTTTCGGATGTCAATGTAACTTTGACGGAAGGCTCATTAACAACGGGACTCGTTGCTGACTCAATGACTGTCTCGCTAGCTTGAGAGGTAGTCTCATTGATGATAGGGCTTGTGACTGGAGCATTCGTCGCTTTGCTGGTTTGGACAGTAGGCTTATTGGTACCAGGATCTGAGACTGGAGCATCCGTCGCTTTGCTGGTTTGGACAGTAGGCTTATTGGTACCAGGATCTGAGACTGGAGCATCCGTCGCTTTGCTGGTTTGGACAGTAGGCTTATTGGTACCAGGATCTGAGACTGGAGCATCCGTCGCTTTGCTGGTTTGGACAGTAGGCTTATTGGTACCAGGATCTGAGACTGGAGCACCTGTTGCTTGGCTCGGTATTGGTGCTCTGGAAGTGTCCGTGACGATAGGAAGACCACTGGCACCGATAGCGATGGATGTCGACGGATTCCTGAGGCTAGATTCCGTGTTTCTTGAGACGGTAGGTGTTTGGCTTGGATTTTCGATAACAGATGCGCTACTTTCAAGACCTGTGCCTGCTGTGATCGACGATGAGAAACTATTGCTCGCTCCAGGAGATCCCGAAGCGACACTTGACTCTGAGGTCGAGGACGACGCTCCAGGAACGACGATTGTGTTCCCTGGAGTGCTGACATCAACGGGCGGCAAACCTGAAGAAGGTAGGATGCTTTCAATAATCGTTGTTGGTGCGGGTGCGCCAGGACTGCTCAGTCCTGTAACATCCGTGCTCTGGGCGATAACTTCTGATAATTGCAGCGTTGTGCCCGTTGTGAGAGGCTGAGGAGCGGTATTACTGACGATGGCTTTAGTTGTATCCGGAACTGGGGATTCCGAAGATTTGAAAGTAGAAACACCAATGAGGGTACCCGTGGCGACGATATTATCGCTTGCAGAGTTTGTCGCAGGCGAAGGAGATGTGATCACTGCACTGATTCCTGGCGTGATGAACGCGGTATTGCTAATAATAACGGTCGGCGTATTTACTGGAACTGAAGATTCAGTGTTCTGGGAAATTTGAGCTACGGAGCTGCTAGCAGAAGAAACCGGGTTCGCGCTTGGCAATTGGGTGATAGAGGATCCTGAGCCAGGCTGCTGCGTAGCAGACGTAGAGGCAAGATTTCCTGACGCGGACAAGGATGTCCCGGGGGGCGTCGAAATGAGGGATAAAGAACTTGAGGGTCCTGCGCTTGTCCCTAACTCGGCACCTGAGAAAGCACTCGAAATTGAGACCTGGGCAGTCGGGCTAGACAATATGAGCGAAGAGCTAACTGTCAAGACGTCGGTGACGACCGCAAGACCTGAGCTGCTTGGCGTGATTGATGACTCTATGATAGATTGAGATGGTGCGCTCGGATTGAAAGTAGAAACAATGGAAGAGCTTCCGAAAGAAGCGCTTTCTGATATGCTCTTACTTTCGATCGAGCCTGTAAGAGTAGCGGAAAAGGGTGAGGTCTGCGATGCAGATGGGCTAGCCACTTGCGAGATACCTGGAGTAAAGAGCGTACTTGGTAATCCAAGCGACACGCCTGACGAGACACCACAAGAAAACGTCGCATCTGTACTCCGCACCAAGTTGAACTGATACTCAGTGTAGCCTGGAGGCAAGGCTCCGTTGAAAGAAACCCATACATTGCCGACCCCAGAATCAGGAAATCCAAAGACCGCACGGTTTCCAGTGTTTGGGAATAGAAGATTAACCCATTCCAAGATGCTGCTGTCTCTCGGGAAAGCATCGTAAATACCACCTGGACCCTCAGGACCCAGATGGAAGAAGGCACCTCCAGCGTCAATTTCGGATTGTGTAGTGTAGGCGGCTAGGCCACGCGCTCTCAGCCGTGTGTCTGTAGCGATGTTGAATATGAGAGCTTCTGCACATTGGCTGGTAACAGAAATCCTGCCATCAGATTCGAGAAACAGATACACTGTGCTCGGGCCAAAGGCTTGCCGCTTTCTCTTTCCTGCGAGCCCGACTGCCGTGGCTAAGTTAATCAAGGGGTTAGTGGTTGTGCCACCATTAAAACCTCCTCTTATGCTTAAGTCAAACGTGAGGAAGAATGAAGTCGGGCTTTGTGAAGCAGCTGGGCTAGACTGGATCTGTGTTGAGCTCCTGATCGTTGTGGGGGACTGTGGCGGAATAGTTGACGAAACAAGAATATTGGATCTTGTGCTTCCAGATAGTCGCGATAGGCTTGACACTGGGGAGGACCTGGTGAGCGTAGCTGACGACACAACATTCTGGGCAGAGCCCGAAGGTCCCACGGAGAGACTTGCACTGGAGCTGATCTGTGTGCTGAGTGTAGGCGATGTCTGAGATGCGGAGATACTTGACCTCAGGGCGCTCGATGATGCAGAAGCCGAAGACACGCTGTACGCGCTTGACAATCTAGAAGACAGCGCAAGAGAAACCTGCGAGGACCTGTCTGGCGCCAATGTACTCGCCGATAGAACCGAAAGACTGAGAGAAATTTGCCTTGAAGAACTTGCCACCGAAGCGACACTGAGAGAGCTGAATAAGGCAGACGAGATAGCTGACAAAGTTGCAGTTCCTACGGTTGTTTGGACAAGAGATGTTGGCGAGGAAGTAGATCCAGAAAGCGTTGAGCTCTGTAGGCTTGGTCCCAAACCCGAAGATGAGGAAGACAAAATCTGCGAGCTTGCGGTGGCCTGCTCTGAGCCAGCGATTAAGGATGATGTCGCAGACCGTCGATCCGAACCTTGTCGGCTTGATCCCAAAGAAGAAGATAAAGCAAATGCCTGCGAAACTGCAGTGACCTGCACTAGGGAAGAGGAGGGAGCGAAAACCTGCGAGCTAGCGGCAACCTGCCCCAAACTGACGCTTGATGATGTGCCTAGCGAGATCGAAAATGAGGGTGATATTGACTGAGATGAGCGTGATAGCAAATCAACACTCCTGCTTTGGACCGAAGGCGATGTCGAAGGTGTCTGGATCGTTATTACGCTTTCTGAGGAGCTTGTGCTCGAAGAAAGAAGGCCGGAGGGTATTGGCAGTGAAGTCAACAAGGACCCACTGCTAAGCGAGATGGTTGGAATTGAGAAAGCCGGGATGGAAAAACTCAAACCAGAGGACAGGGATGAGGATATGGTGGTTCGCTCTGCGATGATGTTCGTGGAGGAAATAAGTGATTTGCTGGAACTGGAGAAGAAAGCGGAAGCTGCCGCTCTGGAATCTTGAGAAGAGGATAGCGATGGAAGAACTAGGGCGCTGTCGATTGTGGAAGCTGACGGTATTCCGGGGCCAGTACTGCCAACGCCTGTGGGAGATGTGCTCGAAAGTATCGCTGCTGATCTCTGTTGTGTAGTTTGACTCACAGAAAACAACGAATCAGACAGAGACTTTGAGGTGGAAACCACTTGAGAAGATTTTAGACTTGGCAAGGAGCTCGTGATGTAAGAAATAATAGTCTCTGTGGCGGATGGCGATATGACTACCAGAGACGAAGATGGTCGCTGAATTAGTGTGTCTGCTGTAGCTGAAATGCTTGCGCTCCGGCTGACGGAGTTTTGTACAGCACCAGATGGAGTAGTCGTTTCCTGAGATCTTGAAACGCTCCCAGCCCGAGTACTCAAAAGCGCGGATGACGCCGTCGAAGTTATCGAAGAAAACGAGCCGGCGAGTGAGGAGGCCTCCAAGATCTGAGAAATAGAAGGTAGTCCACCAGATGTTGTCGATCTGCTCGTTTGCTGGCTCTGCGTTGCAGATGATACGTATGCCGAGGATGTGGGTGTGCTCAAAATTTCCTCACTAGTCAAAGTCTGTGATAATCCAGGTGTGGTGCTTAATGATATTTGCGCCGCAGAGGAAGCGGAAATAACGCCCGATGGCTGCACACTTCTTTGCGGATCCGATATCTGTAGCTGCGACGTGGAGGGTCCTGATGGCAAGGAGGTTCCTGCAAGCGAAGACACACCAAGTGGTTTAGAAGTAGTAATCGAATCGCCGGAAGAAAATGAAGAAGGCTGCAAGCTACTAGTAAGGCTTACAGTCTCTTGTAGGCGCGACGTACTCTCCTGAGATGGTGACCGGCTTGATGTGAACGACAAGATTTCAGAGGCCGACGAAACAGAAGACGGCTGCACACTGGCCAAAATCGAAGTCTGCGACAGGGAAGTAGAACCCTCTGTCGAGACTGGCCCAGTAGTCTGGCCATTCTCACTTGAAGTCGAAAGCGAAGAAGACGGCCCGTAAACGGTGGATCCTTCCTTCGAAGTCGTCAAGGATCCAGCGCTCAAACTCTCGAAAATAGACTGAGGTGAAGATGAGCCAGATATCGATGCCGTAGACTCCACACTTCTGGGGACGATCGATGATTCTGATACCATACTATTCTGATCCCTGTATGAAGTTGTAAAGGCACTTCGGCTGTACATAGATGAGAGAAGAGATATGGAGGAAGAATATATGACGTCGCTCAGGCTGTTTAGAATTGATGTTTCTGATGTGCTCAGGCTGCCAGAAGAGGAGATAGCTGAGGGGCTCGTGCTTGATGCCGTGAAGGGCTGCTCGAAGCTTGATGTTGATGGTTCTTGTGAGACACCTGATATTGAGGAAGACGGCTGCGTCGAAATACTCTGAGCGAGAGCTGGTGTCGTGGAGAGTATATCTGTACCAGTTTGAGATGCGGTGCTTACTTGGGGCGAGCTTGAATCTCGCACGGTCGTCGAATAGGGGCCGCTGGGACTATATGAAGTAGCTTCCGGACTTGACTGGATTTGTGTCCCACTGAGGCTTGCAAGCGATTCACTTGGTAGCAGACTCGTCGCTGATAGCGTCTGGCTATATTCACTGGAAGGTGACTCGCTAGGCACACCCGATGAAGCGGTCGAGAATGCTTCGTAGGAAAGACTATTTGAAGTACTAGCACCGAAAGAGATCGTATCAAGTTGGCTCGAAGTACCCTGTTGCGAAGGTACAATACTGCTGTATATGCTGTTGGTCTCCACACTCGACATGGCCGATGACTCGCTCGTAAAAGTAGTAAACTCCTCGAATGCTGAACTCAATTCAGTCGACGGCTGGCCGGATGTTGACAGCAGAGAAGAAATGAGTACAGTCTGTGTCGTCACCGTGATCTCGGGTTCCAGGGTCTGGCTTTGAACGAGGCTGGACTGATCCGAAATTGTGCTTGATGGCAGCGCTGACGTGAGACTCGACGACTCCGAGGAGGATAATGTTGATTGGGTCACCGGGGGGGTGGAGGGGGCGGAGGAGTATTCGGAGCTTGATGTCAGGATACCAACACTTTGCGCAGATCCTTGGTCCAGAGAGGATGATTGGATAGCAGACGAAACATAATCAGCAGAAGAGGTCTGTAACTCGTGAGTACTAAATCCTTGGAATAAATGAAATTACTTACTTGAGAACCAGAAGATCTGCTCTCAGCACTTGAGAGCGATCCCTGACTAGACGCCACGCTGCTGTATGTCTCACTTGTACTTTCACTCTGGGTCGAATACTCACTACCACCACTACTTATACTCGATTCGAAAGACACCGTAGGCGTTGGCGTAGTTCCAAAAGAAGATTCAGATCCTGTGGATAGCGAGGCACTTTCAGATCCAGATTCCGTAGGCAGCGAGCTGAACGTGGAGCTTCCGGATCCAGATTCCGTGGATTCCGAAGTAACCGTCGCACTTCCAGATGTAGACCCTGTAGGCGTAGGCGTAACTCCAAAAGAAGAGGCAGATTCTGTGGATAGCGACCCCATCATCGCATCGACAGATCCAGATCCAGATACCGTAGGTAGAGAAATAGCCGCACTAAAAGACCCAGATCCAGATTCCGTCGGTACCGAAGTAATCGTCGCACTTCCCGATCCAGATTCGGATTGGGTTTGGGCGGAGGATGTCCCATAGAATACAAAAGAAGATGATAAAAAGGAAAAGGACGTACCGATAGACTCTCCGCTAGATACACTTGTTAGTGACGAGGCTGACCTCGGCAATGTAGTAAACCCGCTGCTACCACTGAACACTGAAAATATTTCGCTCTGACTGGTGCTTGCACTCGCTGGGGCGGTCGTAGAGAAGACTATCGTCTGAGTCGCGATGGAGGTTACAGATGATCCGCTTTCGTTGATCGTAATGCTTTCGGAGAACGAGAGACTCGATGAGGCAGTGGACGAAGCGGATGGCATGACACTCATGGTTGAGGACCCGTCGATGGTTACGCTCTGGGGAACGCTGACGCTACTCAATGATGCCGACTCTGAGAAGGAAGAAGTAACATATGCGGATTCTGAAGATGAGGCAAGCGAGGCGCTATCAGATGAGAAGGCCGAGGACGGAATACTACTGTAAATGGAGCTCTGGCTGAAGGACTCGGACACATCAGAAGAAATCGACGCGTACACAGAGGCCGTTGAGGAGGCAAGCGAATCGCTATAAGACGAGGAGACGGAGGCCGGGAATGAAGACAGAATGCTGCTATACACGGAGCTCTCGCTGGAAGATCCAGAGGCCGTCGAAGAAGGCAGCGAACCAGATACGGATGCCGATATAGAAGTAAGCGAATCGCTGTAAGTCGAGAAGGCAGAGGCAGAGGCCGAGAACAGAATACCGCTGTCAACGGAGCTCTGGCTGAAGGGGTTGGAGGCCGTGGAAGAAGACTGACTCGACACCCAGAATGTACTGAGGTCTACGGACTGTGAAATCTCGCTTGACTGTGGCTGGGTGGTAGAGCCTGCGAGTGAAAGCGTTGTAAGACTGGGCGACTGTAAAGATGTTTCGGACGATGATGGAGCCACACCAATCGAAGAAACACTTTGGGCAGAAACACTCGCAGTAGAAATACCTGCAGTAGAGACGTCTGTAGTGGAGGCGCTTGGAGTAAAGACACCGGAAGTAGATACACCGGATGTGGAAGCGTCCCGGGCAGAATCACTTTGGGTAGAAACACCCAGAGAAGAAGTATCTAGGGTAGAAGCACTTGAGATGGAGATACCCGTAGAAGCACTTGGCGTCGAGACGTCCGAGGTAGAAACGCCCGAGGAAGAGACACCCGTAGTAGAAGCACCTAGGGTAGAAGTATCCAGGGTCGAAACACCAGAGGAAGAAGCGCCCGAGGAAACAGCCGCAGTAGAAAGACCTGCCGTAGACTCTCCTAAGCTAATTGTACTGGATCCTGGGTCGAAAACACTCGATACAGAGGGGCTTGCTGTAGATTCGCCTGCTGTACTCGTACTAGATCCCGGATTATAGAAAGTCAATGTCGATGAACTTGAAGTAGAAACATCCGCCGTCGGCCCTCCTAGACTAATTGTGCTAGACCCTGGATCGTAGACGCTCGACGTAGGAACATCTGAGGTGGATATGCCCGTAGCATATAAACCTGAAGAAACACCTGTCGTGGAGTCTGCTAGACTAATCGTGCTAGACCCCGGATCGTAGATGCTCGACGTAGACACACCTGAAGTAGACACATCTGAGATGGAAGTACTCAGAGTAGAGACACCTGTCGTAGACGCTCCTGAGATAGCCGTACTGGATCTTGGGTCGTAAAAAGTCAAAGTAGATGCACCTGAAGTGGAAAAGTCTAGTATAGACTCTCCTAGTATAGTACTTGATCCCGTATCATAGATACTAGACGCGGATGCACCCAAGGAAGAAACACTCGACGTAGACTCTCCTGATGAAATCGTGCTAAATCCTGCATCATAAACACTCGACGTGGATGCGCCTAGAGTAGAAACGCCCAGCGAAGACGTATCCAGCGTAGGAACACTCGTAGACACTCCCGGTATCGTGCTAGATCCCGGATCATAGACACTAGACGTGGAGGTACCAGAGCCTCCACTAGTCGACAGTGCACCACCAGAAGTCGAAACAGCAAAAGTCGTCTCAGAAACAGTTGCGCTGCCGCTGACACTGAGTGCCTCGCTAACACTCGACACAAACGAGCTGCTTCCAAACGAAGATGCCGCGAGGGTTGGAAGGCTGCTGGTAACGGACCCCGATTCCGAGAAGGATAGGCTGGCGGATGGCACACTAGCTGAGCTTGAGACTGAAAATTTGTTAGCCAAGATTCTTTTTGTAGTATCTAACGTATCGCAACGCATTGAATGCCTAGACACCAGATCCCACAAATCTCTATTTCCATTGTCGAACTTTCGCACGGTGGAAGAGAAGTTTCGGGTGTCATATCATGGAGAAGCTCGTCCTGGTGCGAGTATCCGAGAATCCGATCCGGCAACGGGTGATTTTGTCTTTTTCCTGAGGGTATGCGGGACAGCGAGGACCAGAGGGAGGCAAGCGAGGTAATCAAACGGGAACGTACCCGTGGATTCAACAAATGATTGCGAGGTAGCGAGATTCGAACTCTCAAACGACGAGAGCGCCGAGGAGAAGGAAGATAGTGTAAAACTCTCCGAAACCGAGGGCTCAATTGTTGGGGTTGAAAATCCGGTGCTGATCGCAGGCGTGACGGTTGTAGAAAGGACCAAAGTGGAAGAAATCAATATACTATCTGAGCTGATTCCCGGAGAAGACGAGGAGGCCTGGATTTGCGTGAGAGAGCTTGACTGTTGCACAACGCTCGAGCTCAGGCTTACACTACCCGAACCTGACGCTGAGAGACTCGACGATGATCCAGGCGGTACCACCCAGAATACCACGACAAGAGGCGAGCCAACCGCCGCAGATGGCAAAACCGGAGTCCCAGGAAATGTCCCGAAGCCAAGGGTAGATGTCGTCAGTTGGGCGGAGCTGTGGTATGTTAGTCTTTGACCTCATGTGAGTGTAGGGACAGTCTGACGCATAGCCCAGAATCGAAACAAAGAAGGGCAAGATCCGAAGATCCGTCGGTGCGGTTGGGAGCACCATGTCGACAGCGCCGATAGTACAACGCAGTAGACGATGTTTCCTTCTCGCCGATGCGAGGGATACACAGTAGAGATTATAACAGTTGCAAGTTACTCAAAACATAGAACCGAGTGAGCTGGTATGCTGTCTGCTCAGACGGCGAGACTTAGTACTTGTAAAAGAATGCAGAGAAGCAGTAGACCATTCAGAGGGGGGGAGCTGGACATAGATAAAATCGAGGTTTGATGTTGGATGCAGGGGCTACTTTGTCCAAGCGAGATTCACATTCCAACTCCCACGTCGCGATATGTCTCTGGTTGTACCTAGGCTCGAATGAGATACCTACATCACCGAGCATACACTATCAAAAGCTCATCGTCTTGTCAAGTTTAAGCACGATTGCGGAACTTTGCCTTTCTCGATTATCTGAAAGGTGGGAGAGGTTGCTGGCAGGGGTATACACGGAAGAACAAACCGCTCTCTCTGCGGATTGCCATGTAACAAGATGTCCATCTCCCTTGGCACAAGATTAACTAATGTAATATGAGGTGCGGATAGGTCCGCTTCAATACCGCCACGAGCGAAGAATGTTTGTGGCGCGACTTGAGCCAAGGGGTAATTAGTCTTAGCCGAGGGCTGCCTGCTAATGGGGAGCGGCCTTTGATAAGAATTGATAGGTACTGACCGATGGTTTTTGAAATCAGGGAAATCAGTGAGCGGAGGTCTCGAACGCAATCACTTGGACTTGGGGGCTGGAAATGGTGAATGAACACTTTTTCATTTGACCAATACCAGGCCAAGTTCCTAACATAACAGATGTTGTGTGGCTTCTCCTAAGAACATTAACTCGGACTCAAGAGGAGCTGGCAGAGAGGAGCCTGAAATTCCTGGAGAGAAACAGGTGCCAATATTCATGCCAGGACGCTACACTGCCGATGAATCGTGGACCACGGCTAGCTCTCAACTTCTGGTACCTATCGCTGGTTTCCTCCCAACGCAAAGAGAGCCATATTGTCTTATCAAGAGGTGCATCAATAGATGCTAGACTGCTAGATCTCAGCTGCGAGATAGCCAAAGGGCAACCCTGACTTCGGACCATTAGACCTTCGAGTCTTCTCGAGTCATCCCGACTATTGGTGTTCGCAGGATTGAAGGTTGGGAGTCGGCATCCCGCGATTTGGCCACTCAAGACATTGCTGGAATGGAGATGGGGGTTAGAGTTGGTGCTAGGCACATCCAGTGGCGTTTGTAACGCAACGGCTCACCAAAGCCTCCATACCAACTAAGAGCGTGTATTTTCCCGTGCCTGATACTACCCGCGACGACGGCCAATTGGATCAGAGGCCGGAGCTTTATACTCAACGCCACAGAGTTGCTTCGTCTTCGTCATCTTTACCATAGCTTCGCGACCTAGGGATGCTGCCCACTCAACGTTTTTCCATGCATGAGCAGAAGGGCGCGGCGCAGGGCAGGGAGGATTCGGAGACGATGTACTCTGTAGAACAAGTTCGCTCGATCATGTAGAGTACCCGTGGATTTCACATGCTCTCCGAGAGGCTCCATACCTAAGTAGGGATGTTCTTGTTCTGTGCCCTTGCCGGTGTCCCCTTGCAGATACCAATATATACGCCTTCTTATGCGTACTAAAATAGTCCTTCGTGCTCGCACTCGGCGTGTACTCGTCGAATCGTCATATATGTGATGATTGGAAATAGTCCTGGGGTACAAGCTCATAGATGTACGGAGCGTGTCGAATCGCGGATGATATGCAGGCAGGTCTCAGGAGCTAGGCCGTAGCTCCATTCGAGGAGTCGGGCTTCTGTAGAAGTTATCTCTTGTATCACTGACCAGATCGCAAGAGGCGGATCATTGAGTCGACGTTATGGGAGTGTAGATTTCATTGTTGGGACAGGGAATCGTGTCAGCTGTGTCGACCTGGAATGCTCTCAAGTTCAATCTTACACGCTGAGTCAGCAGCAGGATCCGCCTAATACCAAGGTAAGGTATCTTTACCTAGAAATACGTAGGTATGTATGGTCGAGGCGAGTTGAGAACTGTTCCGACCTTCTTTCGCTGACTTGATGTCGGAATATTATCATGCTTCTTCTTTGATACATGCAGTCAATTTAGAACATTCAATATTCTTATTCTGCACTAGAGTTATTCAGGATGCTTTCAGATCAGCATCTCAGCATCTCACAAAGACATACTTCATTGCGGGCCGAATACTTGTGAACGCCACGTTATAACATGTGTAAGGGCAGATTGTCGCTGGGTTTGCAAGGTTAAATAAACCTTTATATAGTGTTTGCTTGGCCTACAACGAAGTAGCTGCAACTCAATGGTCCCGTTTTGAAAAAGGCTATTATGGCGTAAATCTTAAATTGACGTTTGATAGATTATGGAAAATTAGTCCTAAAGGATTAATTCACAGAAACTGCCTAATTTTTATTAGTTTTCCGAATCCACATAAAGGTGGAACGGAAGGTTTTAATGTCGACATTCTGGTTCGAAACTACTAAGCGAGTAGTGTCGACCTCATTTTAGGAGACAACGACTCAACACCTGTAGCAGTGTCTCCTACAAACCAGCAGATTACTCAAGAATCTGGTTCTCAACCAAAGCCAAGCTTAAGTCCTTTCAACTGCGAGATATCAAACTCAGAGCCAGATAAAGCTAGAACTTTTTAAAGGCTCCGAAAAGAAAAAAATTCCCGCATGTCTCTCTAATATATACCTTCTACTTTCGACCTCTACATACGTACTTCTGAAATGTCTAAATAGATAATTACTCTTAAAGGAAGGTTATAATGATAAACATAAAGGGAGATTATAGTGTATAAGGAAAAGGGGGAGAATACTTCTCAGAGCCTTGCAGCTTCGGAGATTTTCTTCGAAAGCTAAATTTATAAGTAGGGCTCCCGATTGATAGCCGCTGTTAATTAATACTACGTAAGACGCTTAATATAATTGAATAGATGGCTGCTATGGATAAGGGGAGCTTATTTCAAATTTGAGAACCTAAGGCGACTCTATCTAAGCACATTTTTAAGAACATACTCGCCCAAGACTTCAAGGGAATAACTGTTAAGTAAAGTATAAGTTGGACTCTTATGTAAAGAATCGGGCCCTCTTATATTTTTAAGAGGATGAAAAATAAATTCAAATAGTTTTCATCGTAGCTTCTTCTTATACCTAATACGACTATAGTGTTTCCCGCTTGTACTATATAGTTTAGAACTAATATAGCATATTGAAAAAGTAGAAGGATAAACTGATTCCGAGAGGCTGGCTGAGATACATTTGTTCCTGCTAAAAATAGTAAAAAATTATATTAAACCTATATAGTTTAAAGCTTTGCTCTGTGAGGGAATAGCTGGTTTGTAATATCGATGCTTTTATTGAAATAATAATTTTGAAGTTTCGTATCATATGCACGCGAGTGCATGGCACTCTCCTGCATCACTGCTGGCAATATTACGCCTTTCGGAAGCATTCTCGCAAGATGCCTAGAAGATAGCTAGCACCTTCTTGGGGATGCCACTACAAGTAGTATTTCATAGATAGTAGAAGAGTGCATCTTTTCTCTGTGCCGTACTGATAACTGACTATTACAGCTTATAAAACTCGACTTCAATCATCCTGCTAAGGGCTTGTGCTACCACTAAGAAGTACCTTTGAAAACTGTTTTTCAATACCGCTTCTACCAAATAGTACTGCAAAATAGTAGGCTAATATTTGTCATTTAAAATCCAATGCGTTCAATGGTATATTTAGGTTGATTTTGTAAAGCTAGAATTTTGTTAGCTCCATGTAATTGCTCATGCGATAGGTAGATGAATCCAAAAAGATCCTTATTACATAAGGTGTTGTATAAGGTTCAGCGCAAGCTTCAACTACAAATATTAGAGAGCTGCCTAAAGTATAGTTCAGCTGAAATGGCTAGCTTGCTTCTAGGTCACAAAATTTACGATTCTAATATTGATATCTCCATACCAAAATCATTATATGCTTCTTCTAGAATAAATTTGCAAGAATTACACGAATCGATTTAGTTTTGCGAAATAATCCTGCGGAACGAAGATTTGATATTACTGAAAATCGATTTCGTATTTACGCTAGAATCCAGCTCCTCAAACTGGCTTCTGAATTCGGTGATTACAAGTTGCTAAACGCGCCTTAAACCTTTTTTTTTTCAGCCTACGAACTTCGCCGCACTTAATTGCAACACCATTTTCGCAAAAGCCCACGATAAAAACCATCCATCCATATTAATCCAGCCCGACGTTACTTGAGCCCGGATTACACGTTCTTTACGATGAGATTCTCGCCCTAGCTCTAATTCATACCATTATGAGAGGTGAAACTTTTAGACCCATAAATATTCGTGAGTATTCATATTCTCGACGAATTACTGCTGATTTCCGGATTTTCAAGTCTTCTAGACTCGGAAGTATTATACTTTGTATAAAAGAACTGACAGCTATCATTGATATATTAAGTCAACCAAGCTTCACTATTCTGAGTTATTTACCAACATTAAAGGCTGATGCGTTTAGGAGTACTATTCAGGGGATTTTCAGAATCTTTATTATCCAGTAGATATAAAATCTGTTGCATGTCGTATGCAATTGGGTTTCTATATGTTAACGTCATCAATATCACTGATTGAAATTTGGAAATTTACTAGCATTCTTGCAGTAAAAAACTGTGGGTGTGTTAGTAGAAGACCTATAGAGAGGATTAAAAATCGAGATTGATTCTACTTAAAATAAAGATCAGAAACACCGAAAAGGCTCCAAATGAAACCATACAACTTCAATACAAACGAGCAAATTATGCTATATTTAACAATCAAACTCTGTCTTTTAAATTCACCTCAAGTGGATCCGATTCCCTCTCTTTCTCTCTCTTATATTCTTAATGATATAAAAATTATAGAATATTCTCATGACCGTACCAACATGGCAGCTCTTGCGCTCATCTGTAATAGATAAAAGCCTCAATCTCAATCTCGCCTGAAACTCACGTCCCATGTCTTTTTGACATTGCAACTCCAACTCCAAGCTATAAAGCCCTGTCAAACTCTACCTAACCCATTTGTCCAGTGGGCCGCAAATATGGGCATGTCTATTACATGGATCTTGACTTACCAAGGACTCATTTGCCCCCAGGATCAAAGGCCCATCATTGCAGCCGAATACAGAAGAGGGGTACCATTGACTTCTACAAACTCCCTCTGTAACCTCTCCTCTCGCATCGTGTTCTCTCCCTCTGCAATCTCCTCTACCCCTTCTTGCACAAGCAGCAATGCAGACAGTAGCTATCCACCAGCAACGTTCTATGCTTCCAAACAAACTACACTGCAACTGGTATCACGTAAGCGACGCAGTCATATTTCACAGTCAAGTCCAGCTCCAATCCACTCTTCCCCCTCTCTCCCTACAGTCCATGTGTATATCTATTCCCTAACCCTAATCACAAAAGATAAGAGAAAAAACAGAGCAATGTGAATCAAACATTCATTCTAACTCGTGAAGGTTGGGAAGGCTCTGCATTAGTGCAGGGTGATCGCAACTAGTCTCCAGCTTACCATGCCGAGGTAAGGGCCTGTGTGGATTGGAAGTCTAAAGCCTTGCATTGAGAAGTCCATGAGGCACGGACCGTCAAAAGTCATATTTAGCAAGTATTAATAAAGTGCAAGGCTTGTTTAGACAAGAAATCTAGGGCCTTGAGCTATTGTAGATAGTTCTATCCAGGGCACGTATCTTGAGGGTGCATGTGTGACTCCCTTAATTGGTATATATTTGAAATTGAAAAATGGTGTCAAGATTTCGAACTCGAAGCGTGCATTTTTAACTCAATTCAGTAGGACTGATTGTGTACTACAGAGTGACATGAAAGGCAAGTGTTTCAAGTGTGCAGTTGTAATTTTTATTGTTAGTAGAGATCTCGTGTTATAAAGGGACGTTAAGAGAACGTATGACTTCGTTTGCAATCGCAAGAATTATTATGATGGAGAAATGAGGGGGGGCCGGAGGGTTGGAGACTAAAGCCTCCTTGCACGTTTGGAAATACACCCTTTTTAATCACTTTTGATTTTAATGCTACACAAATAGCAATTAGGAAGTGCAAGGGGGGCGTGTACTCTACCACCCATCATCTAAGCGACCTTGCAGTAATCGCTGTGTACAAAACAGAAATCCAGTTTTTACTTGGTGCTATGCTCCTTAAGACTTCCTTTGTAGAAGAGTCCTTGCTTACCTTGAGTGGAAAAAGATAATACCAAGCTTATGCTGCGATTTTGATTCTCCGTGAAAGGAAAGAATAATCGTATCTTATGTGAAGCCAACGAAGAGTAAATCATGAATTATGCATTATGTATTGTATTCATTATTCAAGAATCAAGATATAATATAATATTTGTATATATAAAAAAGGGAATATAGCGCTGGATCACCAACAGTAAGGATTTGTACATCCATAAAAATCCTACAAAGTCCAAAGAAAAACATCGATAAACACACAGATAAACACAGATAAACCTATATATGCATACGCATAAGCCCAAGCAACAAAAGCCCCACTGTATCCAGAACCAAACCCAAAAATCAACAAAAGCCTAACCACCTCCTTTTCACAACTGGTGTTTGGTACGCCGGTATAAGAATCTCTAAATATCCCTCCTGGTCACAAGGTAGGGTACATCTTCAGCCATAAATCTGACAAGAACGCTTCTCCTTGGAACGGCTTATGTTCT
This sequence comes from Diplocarpon mali, assembly GCA_024741835.1. Taxonomy (NCBI): domain Eukaryota; kingdom Fungi; phylum Ascomycota; class Leotiomycetes; order Helotiales; family Drepanopezizaceae; genus Diplocarpon; species Diplocarpon mali. The sequence continues at coordinate 68,985 of JAENRP010000056.1, read as the reverse complement.
CTCCCAAATTAAGACAGGACAGGGGACTTGAAACGGCAACCGGCCATGCGAAATAGCTGGACTGTCGTCTGTTTGTTTTCTATGCATATAATTCCCTGGCATGGTACTTCAAACTACGGCCTGGGAGGGTCTCCTGGCAGCGTGCTGCGCACATAGCCCTTGTATGCGTAAATAAATACTACCTAGCTACCCACCTTTCCACCCTACATAACTCACCCTTTGTCCCGCCTCTCTCCCACCCCTCACCCTTACCCTCACCCTCACCCTCACCCTCACCCTCATCCCCTATTTCATCGCGCCTGACAAGAAAGGACTAAATCTTTAAGACTTTAATAATATAGAGGCCATATCTATCCGCCTATTCCCACCTATCCCTCCCTACCCAGCTATCGCTTATCCATCACCCCGCCACCCATTCTCTCAACCCTCTCGGCCTTTGCGTCCAGAAACATCCCCTTTTCTCATTTCCTATTGTGCCGCGCAAACATCGCACGCAGTACAATGAGGCTAGGCTGGGCTAGGCGAGCCCCTTCTCGCCGCCAAAGAAGTCCTAACCTCTGGACACGTATTCTGTCTAAGAGGAACCAACCCCGCTCAAGTAAGGGCGAGGTTGGTTTTCTCCAGAGCAGTTCGCGCGCTCTACTCGGTGACTCGGCGCAGGGACTGGTTTCCCTCTACTCTAAAGCTCAAACCCAAAGTCTTGCGGACCAGCTCGTCTGGTGATTTTTCTTTCTTTCTTCTCTAACCCTAAGAGCTTCATACAGGTATTGAATGTTGCTTACACTCCGGGTCGGCCGATCGGCGTGCAGGACTCGCGAGAGGGACGGTAATATGTCACAGGGCTGCTCACCACCACTTAGTGGAAACTCCGGCCTAACGATTAACAGTGAAGCACTTCGGCTTATGGGACTTCGCTTAGGCTCAGGGATAGCCAAAGTTGTGTACAAGAAGGAAGACGCACAACTTGAGTTACAGGTCTATCGGGAGTGTTGGCTTGTTTATCAAGCCTTACTGTTGTGCAGAATGGGTGGAGTCCCTACTTATTCTGGAGACTCTCCACGTGATTAGGCTTAGTCAGGGAACCTCCTTTTCTTTCCGAAGTCTCCTTACCTTATATACACTAGAGAACAATACAATTAATCATCTTCCTCCACCTTAGCGAGTCTCCTGAGCGACCCAATGAAGGCCCTCCAGCCGACCGCACCACACTTACGCTTATACCGAAGAAGTCCTGATCTCTGAACATGCATCCTTAATCAGGGGGAACCATACTCGCCCAAGTAAGGGCCGTGAGCTCTTCCTGCCGAGTAGTCAGCATGCTTGTTTCGCCGCAAGTGAGACGAGGCTTGAGCTAAGCCGGGCTGGGCTTGGTTAAGCGAGCCCCACAGCTTTTTCAATAGCGATGGTGATGGTAAATAAACAAACAAACATACGAACAAGTAAACGAGCGAACAAGCGAACGAGATTATCGAGGAGGTCTACAGACCCAGGAATTTGTGCAAGTACATGTGAAGTCCGTAGAAATAAAACCCAGCCCACCCTACAGTCCAATCTGGACTTCTGGTGTTGGTATATATTGCTTGTATAATCTCGATGGCTTAATCTGGCACAGAAACGCGCAGCACACGCGCAGCACATAGCGCACGCGCACCTCCATCTCGCGTGCAACCCAGCAAAGGTAGGATTTCACCAAGGCCTCTTCCTCGGCGGTACGCTCTCGCACTCCCCCTGATCGAGCGTCTCCGTGACCACGTCCCTGTACCCGATCCTCACGCCCTCACCCGCACGCTGCCAGCTTGGGGAATGCTTCAGGGAGCGTCCGTAGTCGATCGACCGCCCGCCCAGCGGTCGCTGGGGTTGTCTTGCCCTCAGAGTTGTGAGAGGATGGCATATATTGATTCTCCAGCTCGTAGGCTTGGTCGCCGAGCCAGTCGCTGCCTTTGATCAGGTCGTACATCTGCCATCACCAGCCATCCTAGGCACGTCAGTATTGTGGATAAACGTCCTCAATGATCAGTAGATGCAGCAGACAAGAAGATAAACACAGGCAAGATGCCTCCTGTCATGTTCCCAGCGCGGCATTGATCCCGCCCTGCGCAGCGACCGTACGCGAGCGCGAAGGAGACTACAACTACCCATCCCATCCTATCAGCATCAGCATCGAAACTCCTCACGTGCCGCTCATCTTCTTGCCCCTGCGAAGCACCTTACTCTCCACCAGTATTGGACTGCAACGGACAGCTCCGCAAACCAAACTATATATAATCCCTCGAGCGGATGGGGAAAGGTAAAGAGAGAGATCCTGGGATGCGAGACATAGCAAATCCATGCTTCTGCTCTCGAGTGCTCGGGTGCAAGCTTGCCACTTAGCGACTATTTGATGTCGCAGAGACTACGATGGCCGATATCGCCATGTCTACTGCGACCGGCGTCAAGATCGACTCTGAACAACGAAGATGCCAGGGAGAACACAAATAAATTCTTATAGATCCTCGCTTCCTAATAATACTCCCTCCTAGTATGCAGAGCTGAGCCTGTGGTCCCAAGCCCTTCAAAACCCCAGCCCATCCCCCAGATCCCCTGTGCTCCCGAACCCCAAGAGATCATCCGCACCGCCCCCCATCAGTCCCTGCATCAGGTCACTATGCGGGTCTCCCAGCAGATCCGCCGCGTCACCAGACAATCCCTCTGCCGCCAGGGCATCCATCCCCGCCGCCTCGATAGCACTATTCAGATCCCCCAAGGCGTCCATGGCTTGCTGCGGCATCGTGAGCTGCGCCTCAACCTTGCGGTATAGACGCACAATGGTCTCGGCGAGGAATGGTTCCGTTTTATGTAACTTGGGCGCATTCTCTGCTTCGAGACGGAGCGCTTCTCGCAGGTTGAGTCGTCGCTGTTGCGGCTGTATGGCCGACGCGCCCAGGACCTCCATCGAGATCCCCGCGTCCCAGCTTGCGGCGTCGGGAGCGCAGACGAGGGCGCATGCTGCGTCGAGGACCACGCTCCCATGCCCGGTTTCGGTTTGAGATCTGACTTCGTCGATGATGGCGCTGAGTACGCGTTTCGCGCCGAGCATCTTCACGCCAACGAGGATTTGTCGGTTGGTATAGTTGGCGGGGTTGCTGTTTAAGGATGGGTTCAGACCCCACTGTACGAGGTTGACTACGGTAGATTTAAGCGAGACGATGAGACCACCGCCGCTCGAGCCGCTCCAGGATTCGAGTTCGGTGTGGTCGCTTGCCCCGCGACGTTCCCAGCCCAGGTTACCGCGCAGGGCTTTGAGGAGAGGTTCGACGTCTTGCCGGGATGGCTCCGCACGTTGGAGCCAGCGGAGGCTCTGCTCGAGGTTCTTGGCCACGATGTTCAGTATGGAGTTGAGCATCTGTGACGCTTCGGTGTTGTTGGATATGGATGCTGGGTTTGTGATGAGCGCGGAGAGGATCTGGAGGACGGCATTGGCGTCGCCGCGAGATTCCCAGAGATGACAAGCCAGCCAAGTGATACCAGGAACGAGTGATGGCAGGAGAAAGGTGTCGACCAAGTACTCCAACCCACCTTTCAGTGTCTCGTCAGAGAGGTTTCGGGTTGAGCATGCCAACACGGTCTCGTGGAAGAGCGTGGGGACGAGAAGGTAGAAGTCTTGCGGAGGGCAGGACGACATCAGCTCATCCCCTAGCCCGCCACTTTCGTTGTCAAAAAGCCCCTGAATCCAACCTGTGAGATGTTGCTTTTCAGACTCGGACGTTTCCTCCATCTTGCGGCTGAGATGTCCGCGCGTGAGCAGCTTCGCCACGAATGATTCGGGGCTCCGGATGCCTAGATCAAGCGTTGAAAGGTTATATCGATATGTGAACGACAAGACTAGAAGGAGGATCGAACCGAACTCTTCGTAGACGGGTTGATACTCCCCTTGGTCCTCGTCATAGCGCCAATTATCAAGCAGATCGCAGATAGGTTGTAGGAATGCTGTCGGTTTGTCGAAAAGAAGCATCACATCGAGCGCGGATGGCTTCTGTACAAGCCGGCTGCAGAGGCTTTTCAGTGACATTGTTTCCTTGTTGCTACACAGGCGTGCAATGACCTGTTTCTCTCAGTACTGGGATCATCGGCATCGCGGCGATCAATACCTCGGTAATGGCTTGACTGACAGCCCCGACATTTCCATCCATATTCTGCAACTCGTCAATCAAACCTTCCGCTCTCTCCGGGTCTGACAAGCATTGTTGAACTAATTCTTCTTTCACGTATCTACCTCCAGCTGGCAGGCTCTGCATCGGGATGTCCCCCAGCAGCTCTTCAATGCTCGACTCTTCGATCAGGCCATGCAGGCAGCACGCAAAACAAAAATCTTGTCGCACCGAGTCCGAAAACATGTTGCTACTGCTCGTCTCATCGAACATGTTAGACAGCGTAGGGAATGCTGTGGTGTCGACTTGGCCCAATGCTTCCGTGATGCAATACTCGGATGTGAGGGGTGGAAACAAGGATGACGAGAGGTTTGACAGTAAGAGGGGTATCTTGTTTATAAGAAATGATCGGTGAATAGTAATCGATTGAGCTCGTTCGTTACGAAAGGTGGCATTTGCGAGGATATCAAAGGCTGCAAGGATAAGGTCTATGATAGTTGAGCGAATGTCGCCCTGGCGTGGCGATGTTAGTAGACAAATGGCTTCGGGCGAGGGGAGCTTGCCTGATATCGATTATGGAGATATGAAAAGATGGCACTGTCATCGATTAATGGTCGTGCAACGAGCTGCGTCGCATTAGCAGCTTCTCTTTCCCACTGCATTGTCCCCTTACCAAGGAATTCAAATAAACGTATAGCCCAATCCTCGTGTTTACAACGGGCATCTCTTCCACCACCATGCTTTCCACGCGCAGCTCCAGTCCATCCTGCAATATATCCTCGATATCCTTGTCTGCTCCGCCCTTCGGCTCTTTGGTCTCAGGCGGCTCAAAAGCAGGCAATGTCTCCGTCCTGAAGATCTCCAGCCTGCCGGCACTCTGTGGGCTACTTTGCAGTACCAGCGGTACAAAACCTCCCAAAGCCTTGCTCAAGTGACTCCGTACAGGTTTCGGCACAGCCCTTTTCTCCAGCGCATGCACCACTTGGGCATTCTCTACCACCGACACCACCAACGTGCCCAATGCCATGTGTTGCGCCGCCATCTCAGCCGCACGAGTTGGCGCCAGACTCAACAGCTGGTGCGCCGTATGCGTAGCAGATACCACTGTCTCCATCCATTGTATACAGGCATTGACTAGTTCCACGATCTCCTGCAGGTCGCGCGGTGCTGCGCCCGAAGAGATAATCTTCGTCATGCGATAGAACAGCGTCTCCTCGGTCGTGTACGAGTTCAACCATCTCTTTTCAGTCTTTCCGCCCTCTCCTCCATCTACTTCCTTGTTCTGCGCCTGCTCGTCCTCCTGTATCCTGAAGCTCGAAACCTTCCAGAGCCCCCGCAGCAGCGATGGCACGTCGACCAGCTCCAAGCTTAGCAGAGTCTGCACATATCGCACAACGCGCGGATCTAGGGCGTTGCAGTTTTCTTCGCGCGGCGCGAGGAAAATGTGTGCGATTCGCGCGGCTGGGAGAGGTTCTTGGGTCTTGAGGAGCTCGACGTAGGTGGTGAAGGGTTCGATGTCAAGGCGTGTCTCGATGCAGCGGTCTAGAAATTGCTGCCATACAGTGGAGCTGGAGGGCATCGTACCGTGTTATCGTAACTGTGGACGAGAGCGCATTGTGTATCTGGTAAAAATAGATAGAAGGACGTAAGGTTGTTTGAGGTGCTGCAATGAGGCGGGCGTTTCTGATGTGACGTGACGACGAGTGCCAAGATCCAGCCTTACCTGGCACGTTATAAAAACTACAGGAGAAAAGGTTCTTCAACTCTGGACAAGCGAGGACATATTTGGTAGTTATATGCATCTTAGATTTTCTATGATCAGTGGATATACTTGCCATCATCTTTCTCATATTATATACATGTTAGTAGCCTCGCGCTAGAAAGCTTCGGCTGGCAGAGTTGATTTCTACTTTGTGGCACTTGAACTGAATTGATATTGCACTGTAATTGGCCGAAAGCTGGGCAGCACAGCCTAGTGCAGCAACCTTAAACGTAGCATTTATCAACAGTCCAGAATTCCATAGTACGTGAACATGAACATGAATTCTGTTCTGAGGGATAACAAATAGGGATCTAATATAAAAGCTTTCAAAATACCGATGACCTGTATATAAGGCCTTTCCTTGGGTTGTTAACTAACGCAACTTAAGCGATTCCCACAAAAACAAACAAGAATTCGTAATCCAAACATTACCAATCGCACATTAGCACCATGTCCAACGCCAATCTCCAGGGAGAAGATGCACAAAAAGAATCATTCAATCATTCACCTGCCTCTAGACGGAATTGAACCGGCGACATCGTCATATCGTATGTCTCATTAGACTACTAGTGACGCGCTCTACCACTGAGCTATAGAGGCTACTGCTCAATCCGGAAAAAATATCAATATATATTACACTACAACTTCTCTGAATCTCTTCATGAAAGCATCCTTTACTTAATGTTCGTTTGCTGCTCGGCTGCAGGTGTGTAGAGGGGTTAAGATTGTACGTGTAAAAGAGGCCACAAATACACCGCGCTTCCTCGAAAAGAAATCGCACCCTTCCTGCTAGCTCTTGTAGATTCTGCCTTCTTGCTCTGCTCGGCCTTACAGCTGATCCTATGCATTGTATGCTTCACATGACTTCCGTCCTTGAAGGCCATCACCTAAACTCTAATCATAGTTCATATCTTACGAGCCGCTCAATGTTTACTCCTAAGCCCCTCGCTAGTTGTACTCGGCTACCGAAGCAATCGTTCGAAAGTCTTTTGATTATATTAATGTGTTTTTCTTCTTGTTTTATATCAACCCATACATTGTGCGTAAAAGCCTTACGAAAATAATGTGTATATATTCATATTCTAGAGCATATTGCTTTTGAGTGACGTCTAAATTATCGTTAGAAAATAATTGCCAAAGCAAAATGATGTTTATTTGTTTAAATTCTTTTCTAAATTGCAACTAGCAAACTGATCTCTATCGTATACGTATCGCAGTAATCGCACTGCCAGTATATTGGGTCATTTTCTTACGAGGTTACCTAAAAGGCTTGTTGCTTTAGCCCTGGAATACCTACGGCCTGAATCTATACCTGCCCCTTTCACGAGAGCTATAGATTTAGAAACAATGGCTCTGGTTGCAGCTTGTACTACGAGAAAGTGAGATTTCGACTTTGCAAGCCACACCAATATTCTGGCTCCCCCACTGTACTCAACAGTATTATTCCGCTTCCTAGGGAACGGGGTGTTTGGCTTACATTTCAGTCATACTACTGTATGGCGGTCACCCGATACCGAGGTCGCCAGCATAATATTGTGGGAGCAGCGTCAAAGGCTACAAATCAGAGGGATACTCATGCTAACCTCCGTCGCTTGTCATGCCAACAGTATGAGGAAGAAGAAACTATGGTAAAGAAGGTGTATGAGGGTTCTTGGCTTCCGCAGGGCTTCGAGAACGCGAATCCTGATTCGCTTGTGGATGTTGTTTGGCTGAATAAAAAGAGTACGCTGATCAAAGCAAGGGAGAGATAGTTTGTAGCGGTGAAGAGAGAAGAGCGGGCGAGCGTGAAGGTGACAGAGGCTGCAGCGGCTCAGAGCCATACAGTATGGAACCAAAATTAAGAGATTCTGTAGCGGGAGTATGCTCGCCGTTCGCGTTGATGCAAAGGTAGGAGAAAGCCGAGTTTACGAGAGAGAGGAGAATTGTGATGGTTCTATCCTGGAGACAACAAGGAAAGTGGAGAATTTTCCATGATGGATGGGCGATCAGAGGCACGTTTAGCTCTTATTTCACCGATGAAACCTATAAGTAATAGACTGAGATTATTAAGCGAAAATATATGTTGTTAAATTCTAGTAGATTACCAATGTCCCAGCTCAAAAAATCGCTGTGGTCCACCGCGGCGCCGACCACCTGCGTACCTTAATATTGACTTCGCTTATCGCTAGTACAGTAGACACGCTCCTGGGCGGCCTCGCCTTTAATTTTCTTGAAAACTTGTGAAATCCGATCTGCCAAAATATCTCATAATCAAACTCTCGAAAAGCCTTTGACGCGTTCAACATCTAAAACAAGGTCATCGCCGTATAGCAGGGCTATGGCGACCATTCATGATCACTATACCATTCTTGGAATCGACTTCGAGAGTACTGGGGAGGAGATCAGAATCGCATATTGGCTACAAAGTCTGCTGAAGCACCCTGACAAGTACCGAGACAAAGTTTTACGGGTAACCCAAGAATTCCAGTTGGTACGTATTCATGCCATACTATCAGACACTGGTAACTAATATGTATATAGCTCGGAGGCGCATTCAAGACCCTAAGCGATAAAAGACTTCGCAAGATATACGACATTCGATATGCCGACTCAATTTTAAAGGTAGCTAGAGTGAAGGTGAACGCGCCGCTTAGAAACCAGTTTGTTGCGGCACGAGCAGCACACGAGGGAGATCAGCAAGAGGAAATCGCCAAGCAAGCTGCTTCCAAAGCCGCTGGAAAACTAGCAAGAGAACAAGATGTCAAGGCCATGGAATTCATATGAGCTGAGAACACCGCCGGAAGCAGAAAGCAGGAGGCGATCGCAGACAGGTACAAGGCATCTTGGACTGCAGAATGCGAGAAGGCTAAGCTGAGAGCTGCGATAAGTGTGGAGTATGAGGAGAAGAGAGCTGCCGAACATGTCGCGTACAGGGAGCAAAAAGCGGCCAAGATCAAAATGGTCGCGGTAAGAATAGCCAGGCAGAAAGCTACCGCACCCGCTGATTATGAGAGGCGCAGAGCTTCCGCGTACAAAATTACAGCAGCAAGAATATCCAAGGAGAAAGCTGACAAAGCCTTCTTGGAGCAGAGAGCAAAAGAATTCCGTGAGCGATGCGAGATCAAGCAGCGTGCGGAAAAAAAAGGCGAACTACAAGGCTGCCACAGTAGCTTACCATCCTGAGCTCCAAAGGTGGAGAGAGGCGTACGAAATCAAAGTCGAAGCGTGGGAAGCGACAGAACCTGATGATGAGGCTGCCAAAGAGGCATTCAAATCGTTTGAAACACAATCCACTGTGCGGAGGGAAGCATTAGATGCCTAGGTCAGACTGAGAAAGCAAGAACGCATAGATGCTGAAGGCGCGGCCGAAAGGATATCAAGAAACGATAGTCATAGAGCTACGATGATAGATGGCTGGTTTTAGAGTTGAAGTGAGAGAAAAACGGTTGCTGGTAGGTTGATTAAAGAGCTGAGCGATTGGTTGACGCTAGAGAGCGGATTGAAAAGGAGATAGTTAATCAGAGAGAATCAGTGAGACAAGAAACATCACTAAATGAATAAATATAAAGCGCAAGCTTTTTTGCATCTATATACAACCGTCCTAAGCAAAAAGCAACGCATTTTGCAGATGTGTATTGAGCGTAGTGATGTTTTGTTGACTTTTGCCAAACAATCTTTCTATACTTTAGATGAATGCTAAGACGCCTGAGTGATCTCAATGGGTCCTGTTAATGTTCGTTAGCGAACGAATAACTTTTGGCTAGATCTGGATGAGAAAAGGCTATCTCTATTGTAATCCATGATTCCCCAATGGAACGCTGAGGCGTCATGGTTCCCTAGCTTATAGAGAGCGCTTATTTGGGTAGCACAAGGCCTGGTTAGAGTAATGCAATGCTGGAGGCCGCGAGAAGTACCTGACAGGAGCATCTCAGGATTCATTCCTAGTCGCCAGCTCTGTACTATTTATTAAAGGTGTCTTTGAAACATGTGGGAGCTTCAATTTAGGCGTATGAAATCTCAAAAGAGAAGTTTGTTACCGCAGCAAAGTTAAATTGGAGTAATCCAAGTTGAGATATTGGTAGATAGGAAGGAATCTGTTTATACTGAAGCCTATTTTGTGATAAAGCTAGCTTAGGAGCTGTGCATATGAGAAACAGCAACCATCCTTAGAGAAACATGGTTCATATTTATACATATGATTTTTGATGCTCTTACTCTGCGGTTGCGCTAGGAATCAATAACAAATGACATTACTGGCAACTATATACACATGCTAAGACTATTGAATATGTACTTATTTACCTCCCCCAACACCATCCCCAACCCCCTTGTCCTCCCTTTATCGAAGCAGGCTGATAAGTAAAAGGGCAGAGATCCAGACTGCTGCACAAGTAACGAGGAGCTGGAGGCGGCGATAACAAGACATTGGATTTTAAAAACCAAGAGTTTGCTAGGCCCAGCAGCGATTCAATACAGTTCCATGTGTCTACAAATATGCTGCTACCTAATTGTTTCACACAATCTAAAGTAAACAACAAACACACATCCATGACAATCAGCTCAGAAACAGGTAGCAATCTATGAGAATTAGTAGTCTGATTCTTCTCATAGAGCTGTAGAAGAAACAAGATTGTAATGACGGCTATCGGAGATCGCCTATCTCATGCTGAGATCCATACCACAACGCGGGCACAGCTCTATACCTCTCTAGGTAACTTGGAGAATCAAGCGCGATGTATGGAAGAGAAGAAGCGTTGCAGGAAAAGCAGATTCATATAGTATAGCCGCAGTAAAGTTACCCTGCAAGTATCGCTATTCCAAGCCCCTCAGTATCACTTCTGCGTCAAACCAAATAGGAAAATCCACGCCCACTTTCGGCTCCTCCTTGCCCAAAATCATTCGTCCATGGCTCCTTGTCGCTGGATGAATTGCATCGATAAGGATCTAACTTCAGTAGGAAGGAAGGAAATCGTTTGATGTAAGAAAAAAAAGTAGCTTATTTCACTTCTATGTAGCTAGATCCATAGTCTGGACGAAAGTTCGAATTGTCGCCTTGAAGAGATGGATATTTAATAGAGGAATAGGCTCAATCTTACACCCTGCAGCAAGAACGAAACATTCACCAGTCACATAAACCACTAGCGCAACCCCTGACTGATTCCTATAACAAGGAGAGACAGTCTGTGCTGTGTGAAAAAACCCCTAGCCTTTTATATTCAAAGACAAAATCTTTGAGTAAATTGTGTGGTCGTAAAGATACTTATCCCAAAATATCTCGCAGCAAGTTCACTTTGTCAGGCCACACGTAAAAAGCTTGACAAGCGGGCCAATCAAGCATAGTGTTTGATCGCAAAGAAAAAGGATCAGGACCACAAATGCATAGACAGAAAGCAGATACGAAGCCCACTAGGGCAGAAGAGCGAAAAGAGAAAGCAAGTTACATTCACAGCGACAAAATCCACCAAAGTTTCATATTCAAGTTCATCTTTTACTCATGACATTATGCTATGATCTCAGCTCGACCTCACCGGAACCACATGCAAGCAGAAGAAAAAACGCCGTAGACGCCAGAGGCGACTTCGATTTTCTCAAATTCAGTTCGGAAAGAAGTGCGCCATCATACTCTCAGTCCGTGGTGAGATTTGGGGTATTTAAGGGTTTCATCAACACGACCCAGCACGGCATCTGAAGTCGCGACTCTGTGCCAACTTTCCGTGTGGAGAGAGGACAGGTTGTTGGGGATTTGAACGTGAGTATACAGCCTCGTGAGAGGACGCGGCGGGGGCCGAAAGGGGTAGTTTACAGGGGCGCGGTCTTCTATCGAGTTCAAGCTCCTACCACTAAAAAGGGCGAGTCAGAAGATATCGCCGAGTGAGTAGTAATGGAACAAGAAGCTTACTACCAGGCCCATAGCCACCCTGACGAACCGCACCTCCCTGGTAGTTAACACCATGAGCTTGAGAGTTCTTGTGTGCGTTAGCTTTGAAGTCTTGCATCTGTGGCAAAATTTCAAACCTTCTTGAAACGTTTGCGAGCTCCACGGTCGTCTCCATCAGCGGCAGTGTACTCGGTGTCTTGTTCGTCTTGAGCATCATCGTCAACGCCCTGTCCTTCGGCATAGCCCTCAAAGCTATCATCGGTGTATGACCGCTTGTTGATATTTCTCGCCGGACGGCGAATTTCAGCTTTAGTTGTCGCCTGGGCGGGACGTGCAACTGTTGCTTGAGGGCGAGGGGTTCGGTTGCCGTTCTGAACAGTCTTGACCAAGTCACCGGAAACCTCTCCGAGCACAGCACTGTTGAATTGATCCTTTGGGATCGCTCCTCTGGCCATGACGAACGTCGGATGACCCTTCTCCAACATCGGCGCGGGAATGCCTTTCTCAATCTCTTTCCCCGTGACGAATTGAGCAGCCCATGCGTCATCTGGTGTCTTCAGCATCTCCATGAGTGTACCAGGCCCATTGACCTCCTTCTTGACAGCGTCGAAAGAACCGGCAAGACCGTGGGTCTTGATGTGATTCTTGTACGTCTTCCGCAACTTGACTGCCTTTGACCCATCAGGGTTGGTACGGGTAACAGCCTTTGCAATGGCAGTCAAGCCGTAACGCTCGAATAGATCAACCGTGAGAGGTGGGAGACGAGATTGGTGAGCTGCACGCCACATCCATGTTAACCAAGTACCTCAATAATGACGTGCAGGGTTAACTGGAGGCGGGGTAGTCTATATAACTCCGCCAGGGAAACAGACATATCTGAGGGAAGTCTTACGTTTCTTGCAGAAAAGATAAAGAGCACCAACATCCTCAGATATATCCTCGATCGTGACTTTACGAATCTCAGGTTCCTCGACGTGCACCTTCTTCATCTCTTGATCTCCGTGATCCTCGACTTCACGCTTGCGCTTGAGAGAGGAATCATCATGGAGGAAGCCATCGGAAGTTTCGATATTAGCAGATGACATGCTGCCGCTGACGCTGCGGGCGGGAGTTAGGATAGAGTGAGGGCCGGCGGGGGAGGTGACGGGCTTAGAAGGGAGACTTGAATGGTTCGGGGATTTCTGCGAAGGAGTCTCGGGAGTTCGAGGGAGATTGGAAGTCATTTCGTGGTATGAATGAGATTCCGAGTATCGAGAGATTTATGTTTGTCGTACGTACGTTGAGAATATTGGACAAAGCGAGTACGAACGCTGGTGGCCGTCAAAGGTTGAGGTGAAGCTGAAGGTGAAAGATCGTGGAAGCTCGAAAGCAAATTATTTGCCAGAGGCGCCAGTACCCGTGAGTGACGGCAGAGATCGAGGACTGTATGCTGCGGCTCAATCAAGAGTTCTTGATTGAGGGAGAAGAAGTTCTGGTCGGTTCTGGATGGGCGAGAGGTGAGCGCAGGATTGGCTCGGCCTGGGCAGATCGGGCGACCGTGGGCGCGCAACAGCAGGCGACGCCGTGGGGAGTCTGCCTACTCTTAGGGCGCGGGCATCAAGTGCTTCCCGAGGATGGCGCTATTCAGAAGTATAGTTGGGGTCGTCGGCGAAGTTCGTGGTGTTGCAGTCGTCGTCGGGGTGTTGATGGTTTGGGATTGATGAGGGTCGGGCCTCCGCGCCGTCACATCTTCCAAACCAGCCTTAGAAAGAGGCTAAGAGGTGGGGCGGACGAGATCACGTGTCTAATCCGAGGATAATGTGGAGAAGCTGAATCGCGAAGGAAGATGATGAATGGTCTCATGCGGTCAAGATAGTATTAGCAGTCCGAGGCTTTCATATCATTTACGGGTTTCATCACATGGAAATTTTATTCTAGTGTTCCTTAAAGTGTTCCTTATGCACAGCAATAGCTACATGCCAAGTCCTAAGCTCCTTTTCCGTCCTAGCGCCATCGCGATAAATCTGATTTGAAAAAAAGTTCTAGTTGCCTCAGCTAACGTTCATCTCCATATCTCTATATACTTTCACTATGGGCAAACGAATGCGCAGTGCAGGTGAGATTGATGCGGAGAATGAAGCTAAATTTGACACCCAAGATCCTCCCTCCAAAAAACCCCGCAAAGAAACCAATGCCTCAGCCCAACGCACCCTATTTGTGCGCTCTCTGCCCGCTATAGCGACTAGCGATCAACTGACCGAACTCTTCTCTCAAAACTACCCCCTCAAGCATGCAACTGTTGTCCTCGATACTGAGACCAAACAATCCAAAGGCTATGGCTTCGTTACGTTGGCAGATGCGGAGGACGCGCAGCGAGCTCTGGAGGAATTCAACGGGCAGACGTTCTTGGGCCGAAAGATGAAAATCGAGATTGCGCAGCCGAGATCAAGAGAGATGACTAAAGGCGATGGCTTAGAGGGCAAGAGAAAGAGCACAATATCCGCGGAGGCTGCTGCTGCGAAAAAGGCACGGTTGGAGAAGATGGCAGATGATAAGAAACCGCCGAAGCTAATCATTCGAAATCTGCCTTGGAGTATCAATACGCCTGAGAAGCTAGCCGATATGTTCAGAGGGTATGGCAAGGTCAAGTTCTCTACGTTGCCCAAAGTCAAGGGCGATACGCAGGCTGGGTTTGGTTTCGTTACAATGCGGGGAAAGAAGAACGCCGAGAAGGCTTTAGCGACGATCAATGGCACTTTGGTAGATGGAAGAATGGTAGCTGTGGATTGGGCTGTGGACAAGGATGTCTGGGAGACTCGGAAGGAAGCCAACATGAATAATGAGAGTGATGAGAATGACGGCGTCAAGTTGAAGAAAAATTCCAAGGAGTCGATGGAGAAGAAAGCTAGCGAAAATCCCGACAACGAGGACGATGTTGCCAATTTTTTCAAGAACTTTGGTGAGAATCTCGAATCTGAGGATGAAGATGACCAGCCTCAAGAAGATGAGGAATCTGGAGACGACAAAGAGGAGGAGAGTTTAGAAGAAGAGACCTGGAAAGACGATTCCTCGGATTCTGAATCCGAAATAGAAGAACCTACTCGCAAAAAGGTCCTCATAACAGATAATTCCACCACTCTCTTCATCCGCAACCTCCCCTTCACAGTCCGCGACGCCGAACTCAAAGAGCACTTCTCGCAATTTGGGACTGTCCGCTATGCTCGTGTGGTCATGGATCGCGCAACCGACCGACCCAAAGGTACAGGCTTCGTCTGCTTCTTCAACGTACACGACGCCGACTCCTGTTTCCGCGGAGCCCCAAAACATCAATTTACCGGGGCCAACGCCATCATGACCAAAACCAAACACTCGGTGCTCGAGAACGACGCCGCTGACACAAGTGGACTATACTCGATTGATGGGCGTACATTGCAAGTCTCCAAGGCTGTGGAGAAGGAAACAGCAGTGAAGCTGACCGATAATGGCGCGTTCCTCCGCACTGAGCGCGACAAAGACAAGCGGAAGCTTTATCTTCTCTCTGAAGGCACAGTCGCTAGAGGCACAGCCCTCTACGACGCACTCTCACCTTCCGAGGTTATCCTTCGTGAAGACTCAGCCAAGCAGCGCAAAAAGCTCATCCAGAATAACCCCACGCTGCACCTCTCCCTTACCCGCCTCTCGATCCGGAACCTACCCAAGAACATCAACTCCAAAGACTTGAAAGCCCTGGCACGTGAAGCAGTCGTTGGCTTTGCTAGAGACGTCAAATCCGGCCTGCGGCAACAATTATCCAAAGAAGAAGAAGCCCGCGGCGGCCCAGAAATGCGCGACGCGGAAAAACAGCGCAAAGCCAAAGGGAAGGGCATAGTCCGACAAGCCAAGATCGTTTTCGAAGGCCGCGAAGGCGCGAAAGTCTCCGAAGAGTCGGGCGCCGGTAAGTCCCGGGGATACGGATTCATCGAGTATTCCAGTCATCGGTGGGCACTGATGGGGCTGCGCTGGCTGAACGGCCACGCGGTGCAGAACGAAGGCAGCAGCAAGAAACAGCGGCTCATCGTCGAATTTGCGATTGAAAATGCGCAGGTCGTGCAGAGGCGCAAGGAGAAGGAGGAGAAAGCCCGCTTAAGGAGTAAAGAGGTGCTAGAATTGCGGGAGAAGGGGGAGGCGCCGCAGAAGGAGAAGAAAGTTTTCACCAGGGGGGAGGTGATGAAAAAGACGCGGGTGGGCATGAAAGGCAAGCCTGGACGTCCGGGGAAGAAGGGTTCAAGGGCGCCGGTTGAGGAAGGGAAGAGCTTCGAGAAGGTTGAGATTGGGAAGCGAAAGAAGACAGACTCAGATACTGGTAACAAGAACCCGAAGAAAGGCACCAAGGACCCCAAACCGAAAGCTTTCAAGCCCGGATTTCCGCCTGGAGAAGAAGGCCGTCTACAGCGCCGTGCGCAGATTATTCAGAAGAAGAGACAGATGCGGATGAAGCGGAGGGGTGGTGCGAAGGCTTGATGTGTGGACTTTTGACCAGTTATTGAGGATAGTCGTGCAGAAAAGAGGAAAGATTGTGGGGATATCTTGCTGGCCTAATGACTCTCCAAGATCTCTGTCAGTTTCTTATCCAGTGCAAGGCTTATTCAGTGTCAACAGACGCTCTTGTTAGTCATTTTTTTCTTTTCTTACAGATCCTTATATGTCTAACTCTGACTTCCGGGAATTTATTCAGTCTTCCCTTCGTTTGATCGTGGAGCTGTTGCTCGCTGCACCTCATCTCAAATTAATGCAGCCATTCACTAGAAAACTCCAATGCAGCTCCGGATCTCACTTCTCACTTCAAACCCAGCTTTCTCACACTTACCATTTGATGCCGTACTTTCCTCGTTCTTCTGTCATAGCTCAGGGAACGCAGGGCAGGCTGCTGGCCCTAAACCGAGCAAGATCGAGAGGGATTTCTCAACTGACTTATAAAGGTTTGCCAAGCGAATCTTAGAGTTAGTCCAAACTGCCGCAATGGTATATTTGTGAGGCAACTTAGTTTTCGTAACGCTGATTGAGCAAGAGATGAAGCTCAGCTATATAATCAAGCAGTTCCCGAAGTCGCGTATGCTGTAGTCCGCTCAAAATTTGTAACAAAATAAGTTTGTTTCTGAGTCTAAGTATGCACGGTTTCATACTACGTCCTTCATTGAACTGTGTGAGCTGCACAAAAGTTAAGTTAGCCTGAAGTGTGATTGGTCGCAAGTTTAAAGTATACTTTCATGTGGTTTTTGTTTTAAAAAAAATATGCGATTCGGTACAGATATGCAGCGGTCAAAAGTTATTTCTTGTTCGCAAGGAGGCCCTGGATACTTTTTTTTTTCAATACCATGAGAGGTGCAGCGATTAAGTGTTCCTTCATGTTTACTTCATAATGAATAGTTTCCCTTGCATAGCAATTATGTGTCTAGGGACAAAAAGTGGGAAACTAACTACTGCCATCGTAGGATCTATAATGCCATCATCCTGAGTTTAATTCTCTCTTTCTTTTGTTTCTATCAAGAACTATAAGAATCATATATTACTCAAAACAAGTGTCCAAGAACCCCTTGTTGATAGGGGACGAACTTCAGTATGAAAATTGTGGGGTTGGCGAAGGGCAAAAGAAATTAACGTTCAAACCAGTAGGGGGATCGGAAAAGCAAGATTGCTGTCAAGTTTTCGAAGACTATGCAATACCCGAAACGTCCAAGCCTAGGCTCAAACCTCTTTTCTGTTTTATTTAATATAATGTGTCAGCATAACTCCGGAAATTCTCTCCGTTAACAATCGGCGCGTGTCTTTTCTTCCGGAAGGCCTCTTAGCCGTAGGAGATTTTTTTTTTTCTCTTTCGGAGAGGGCGGAGAGCTGACTGTTCAATTCGCCTTAGCCACCTATTTCGCATCTCACACTCAACTCCCTTTTCTCCAGTAGGTTGTAAAATCCACTCTGAAATCCACTGATCAGACTCTCCACCGCAAGGGGCTTCCACCACTCGGAAAACAGAGATTCTGAGTGGACCGATTTGAGAGCTATTCCCCCATCCGACATCCGAAAATAGTACGTACTTTCAAACCTAAAGCTACGGGTTCAAGCATAAAAATCGCCATCGGCAATCTACTTTGTCATACGCTAAACAAACACCATATGAAAGTGTATATAATCTTCTCACCCTACTATAAGCTCCACTGGAGTTAACACTTATTTGGTATTTGTCTTGCTTGCGACGAAGTAGCGAAAAGTTTCCTAACAAATAAGTGGGAGCTCTTGGAACAACTAGGAGGAGTCGAAGCAGAGGATACTGTCTGCATAGCCAGTTTGCCTTTTCAGTATTTGGTGGATTTGCAGCCGACTCAAGACAGGAAACAGTTCCTTGGTCTGTAACGAAGTGCATAGGAGTATTAGGCTATTCTTCTACCGATGTACAGCGGTTAGGTGTTCTCCCTTGTCTTTTAGTACTGGACCTTTTTCCCTTCAAATCGACAATAGTCATAGGGGAGAAGGTGGCAATACACTTGCATAGCTCTATTCATAAGCTACCCATTATTTCTATCTAATTTCTGTTCCAAGCTAAAAGAATTGTCGATAGAGGACATCACTTGCGAAGTAATCGCTGTGACTCTGTACCAACAAAGTACTCATAGGGCTATGACGCTAATGGCAATTTAATACAAATGGACCCTTTTTTATATCAAAACAACATAGGCTAAAACCTACTAATCTAGACCCTATCATAGACAGGGATTGACTTCTTGCAAAACAACGATTAGTGTTCAAAATCATGTTCTTACTTACAGAAGTCTAACTCAAAAAGTTAAACAAGACTTAAAGAATGAAGTTGGGGTGTAAAAGTAAAGTCTCACTTGTAAAAGTCTAACTTAAAAAATTAACTGAGAACTAAGCAGCTAATTTAAAGCTAACAGAGCTTCGCCATTAGCCTAGTTTTCATACTAGCTACGAAGCAGTTAAGGAGCCTTTAGGATCTGAGCTTTAAAATAACGTTTTGACGCCTAAAACATTTATTCCCCCAAGAGGTTATTACATAGTAGCAGAACTTGCTCGGCAGGTTTTCTACCCACTTTGTCTTTGTAAATGAAAAAGGGGGAGCATTCACTTCTTTCAACAGGCTGCAAATGTGGGCTTGTCTATCACGTGGATGTTGACCGAGCAGTAACCCATCCAACCCCAGCAATCAAAGGTCTAGACAGCGTATTTGCAGCCTACTGGAGAACTTGAGTCCTGGGTAGACTTTCCGGTACCCAGACAGCATCTCCTTGTAAAATAAACGCCGAGGTTTTGCATCCTGGACGCGTATCTCTCTCATAGGTCGCCGGCCTAGTCAGCGCCGGCGAGCTCTCAAGACGATTGATTGGGACTGGCTAGGCGCTATGGACCCTACTAGCTGATACACTGCCTTGCGCGCCAGCATAATACAACGTCGCTCGCAGCTGGCAATCTGCAATCAGACTTATTTAAAATACGAGGGAAGTTACTGGCACGCTTCCTGCGTACAATGGCTCTACACACTTGTTGAATGCCAAAAAGTCGACTTTTACGGAAAACGCCAGGCCTGTTTGCGATCTCCGGCAGAGCCGACCGTCACTTGACCGGGACGTGTGGGAGCAAGTAATAATAAGTTTGTTTCTAGATTGAAACAGGTGATTCTAAACATTGCCAAGTTTTTACCCGTATTGGGCACATTGGGATCATACTTAGTCCATGGCGAAATAATCTGAGGTTTTCTATCTGTGCGCTATACTAGAACTTTCTTTTGTGCAGGGGTTTCGACAGGGGGTATTTGAAGTTTAGGAATCAATAACAGTTGAGATAATTAGAGATTTGATTAGGGAAATGCCAAATAGATATAGAGCAGTGATTGACGCAAAAGTTGGCTATACAAAATACTAAGGAATTCAATAAAAGCAGCATTGCCAAGAATCTAGTGTGCACAGACAGGGAACCTCAGATTATTACGCCCTGTACGAAGTATGTAAAGGCTGCAGGATGTGTATCCAACCCTTAAAACAGCAACATTCTGATACGAAGCATAAAACCGTCGTTCGTCCCGGGTCGAAACAAAAGCCTGCATAAAAGTGAATATATTAGGAGGATATAATAAGTTTGCAAATTCAAATTATACAGAGTACGGTATACTTTTCATCCAGATTTCTTTTCGCCTGCCACGAAGTACAGCGGACTTGTACGTAGGTACTTCGTCGCAGGCCGAATAAACTTCGCATCAGCGTGGGCTCAGGGTAGTTTGCATCGCACATGTAAGGCATGTGCAAGGTTAAATATACTTCGATGTGGCACCGACAACCCTCGATTTGGGGTTCTTTTTTTCAAGCACGGCATAGACAATAAACTCATTAGTCGTGATTCATAAATAGATTGCCTACGAGACAGTAATTGCAAGTGAAAAGACTAAATGCCTGATTGCTAGAGTCAGTACACTGTGTGATCCACTGAATACGCAATAAGAAGAAAAACAATATAAAACAGTCCACTTGTAATTTCGTCAGGTTTGAGACGTTCGCTTACTTCTCTGAATGGCTGGAATTTATACTTTTGGGTGGACTCTTGCCCTGATTCCGATCCGCACTGATCGAAATAGACAGAAACGGGAGCAATTAATTTGACCTCAAGCCCTAGCTGCGGGATTGAGGTCGGAGAATCGACAAGGGGGAGATTTCTTGCAAATTTGTTGTTGGTAGTCGCGGCATGGCTATTGACTTTCGGAGAATGAGACTAAGCGAGATGAGATGGGATGATATGGGAAACTGAAGTGGCATCCTCGTCCATGTGTCTTCACATGTATATGTAACTATATGATCATGTATATATAACCACATCGTCCTTCGATCGCAAGCTTCTGTCCAAGCACGCCTACACTCTTTCATTTTCACTTTCCCTTCACCCACCCCTTTAAACAATGGCCGGCCCATTTTTCCTTCTTCTGCTCGGCGTGGCCAGCGCCATGACTCCGGGCCCGACCCCCGAGGTCCACCCCAAGCTGCAAGCATACGAGTGCTCGCTCTATGGCGGCTGTGTGCAGAAGAACCTCTTTGTCGTGCTCGACCAGCTCACGCACCCCATCTCGCAGCTAGCCGCTCCGCAGTACAGCTGCGGCGCGGGCACCGCGATCAATTCCACCGCCTGCCCGACCAAGGAGGCCTGCCACCAGAACTGTGTCATAGATGGCATCTCCAACTACGAGGCCCACGGCGTCAAGACCGGAGGCAGCTCCATCGAGCTTAGCCAGATAAACAGCACTGGAGTCGTGGTCAGCCCGAGGGTGTATCTGATGGACGAGACCGAGCAGGGTTATGAGAACTTGCAGCTGCTAGGAAAAGAACTCACGTTCGATGTCGAGACGAGCAAGATGCCGTGCGGCATGAACGGTGCCCTGTATTTGTCGGAGATGGATTTCAGGGGCGCCCAGGGTGAGTTAAATCCCACGGGTGCGGCGTATGGTAGCGGGTATTGCGATGCGCAGTGCTATTCCACGCCTTTTATCAACGGAGTGGTGAGTTTGTTTAGTTCCTTTCCCATTCTATTCTCTCGAGCGTCTTCTCCTGTCTCGGGAGAAAAGATCCACGTGAAGGATCGCTGAACAGCACGCAGGGCAATCTTGAAGGCAAAGGATCTTGCTGCAACGAAATGGACATCTGGGAAGCCAATTCCCGGGCGACAACTGTCGTCCCCCACCCCTGCAACATCACAAACCTCTACGAATGCAAGGGCGCGGATTGTGAGTTCAACGGCGTTTGCGACAAATGGGGCTGCGGCTTCAACCCCTACGCGCAGGGCGACAAGTCGTACTACGGCTCCGGTATCTCACCAGAGACCAACCGTACCTTCACAGTCGACACCAGCCGCCCCTTCACGGTCGTCACGCAGTTTCCCGCACTCAACGGGACCTTGAGCGAGATCCGCCGCATGTATATCCAGGATGGGAGGGTCATCCAGAACTCGGTCGTCAAAAACCCGGCCACCAACCAGACAGATTTGACTGGAATAGATTCCGTCAACGATAAGCTGTGTGGTCCCCCTGGAGTTGCGGAGCGGTACATGGCCCTAGGTGCCACTGCTCAGATGGGCAGTGCGCTGCAGAGGGGCATGGTGCTCATTTTTTCCATCTGGTGGGACACGACCGGATTCTTGACCTGGCTTGATAGTGGCAAAGCTGGCCCGTGTAGCGCCACTGAGGGTGATCCCAAGAACATCGTCAATGTCGAGCCGAACCCAAGAGTCACCTGGAGCAATGTTAAGTGGGGCGAAATTGGAAGTACTTATACTAAGATTAATACGTACCGGACATGATATGGGCGTGTATAGTTCCTGTATTATCTGTAGCATAGTAATCAAGAGTTCATTCGCATCAGGAAGTCAATTTCACATTTAAATCTTGTCGGTACTTCTCTCCAACGCTCTTCCAGAAATCCTCATCACGGACTTTGTCCATCCTATCCCCGGCCTCCTTTGTAAACATGAATCTCTTCTCTACCCTCTTCTGGCCCGATTCCTTGATCGCATCGATACTAGGTTTCTCATGAGATGCTGTCACCGGTGGAAGAGCTGACCATTGATATACGACTTCTAGTCCCACAGCCATCTCCTTCCCCGATGCTCCACTGCCAAGCCAGATATCAAAGTGGTTTCGAAGTTTGCTCGCGAGCTCACCCGAAAGACCGTTGAGCGCCGTCAGCGCAGGACGAAATTCTTTCTTTGCTCTCGCTGGGCTACTCCCTGCTAATTTTCTCTCCTTCTGGTGGCCGGTGAATTTCTCGTCGATAGCCAAGGTCATCATCCGCTCCACTTCCATGAGCTGGGGGCACGCTATGTTGAAGCCCAGTCTAAAGGCTCCTTTTTTACCCGAGGCGGCGAATGGCCGATTGAATCTTATGGGAAAAGGCTGTTGATTATGAGCTATAGTCCGGAGAATAGAATCGTAGAAATGCTCGCTTGGGAGCGTAGCTTGGTGTCGGAGAGTAACACGGAGCAAATTTGCGTCTCTGTACGCAATCTGATTCTCTAGACCCGGGAAAACTTCTTTCCCGTCCTCCCCGAGCAGCATCCGCATAATAGGAGACACCGTACTCGAGGTGACGAGCAGCGAGAGCTGGGCAAGACATCGCTTCCCGGGTCTCAACACCCGCTCGGGGATCACTGGATGGCGAAGGGGATCGGCTTTTGCAGTGGCATCGCCCTCAACCGTGAATCTGTTACTGGGAGCCTTGATGATATTAGGGGTAACCCAGCGGCGAAAAACTTGTTCATCGTATTCCCCATCGATCACGTAGCGTGTTACTCCGAAACAAAGCGGCGGGCGATTGAATCTGATACGCCTGATTAGAGAACGGGACGATGCCGTGACTTTTTTGATCTCGACGGAGTTCCTTGTGGCCGCCATTCTCCAAGACGCTTTCAATAATTCGGGCACGAATGATTCGGAAAGGTTGGCTCATCTCGAGTTGGGATGTGTCATGTGACGAAGGGCTGAGATCGGCGCGACAGGTGTAGTAGCATCGGAGGCTCGATGTTTGGATTAAGAGCTGGCACTGGGCTTAAAGTTAGTCGAGGCTTACAAGAATGCCGCAGTATATATCACTATACCTGTCTACCGGTGGCGTTGAGGTGAAAGATGATGCCTGCAGAAGCGCCAGGAAGAAACCGAATTTAAAATGTCGATGCTGAGTCATCACATTAGTTTTCGCCAACGTCTGTTTGGGCCTCGCTTCGCTTCGAACCTCCCAAGTAGTAAATATACCTTACAAGCCAGAATATTCCGGCTTATTCATGCATCTTCTTTTAACAAAATGTAATGAGACGGCGCACAATATCAGCAGATACCAAGCTGCCTGAAGACTAATGTTCATCGTCACATGACCTCCCTGAAGTTCTGCCACCATCCCCTCCATTCCTCAGTGTGGAATGCTGCTCACTTCCTAACAACGCCTGAAGCACCTTTCAAAGGGCTGAAATGCGTCCTCTGATACTCCCAACAAAGAAGAAATGCTCTAGATAGATGCTCTCCCAGTCCTTCATAGTTGTTCCCCACAAGCAATATCTGCATCAACAATCCGTTTGCATCATCTAAAGTGGCCTTTGATTAAATTCTACGAAAGTATTTTCTGGATGCATAGTTTCAAACCAAGAAGCACTCTCTAATAATTCCTAACAGCATATTATCCGCACATCCTGCATCTCCTATGACAACCCAAGTCGCCGGCCCAGCATCAGGACAGTTCCCAACTCGCCTCGAGCCATGGGTGAAGTACGGGCTATACTTATGGGTATAGAGCTGCTCTTGCGAAGATAAGGATCGTAGGATAGTAGTGGTAGTTTAATCTATTTCTAATGGATATCAAGTTTCTATTAAATGAATATAAAAAAAAACTTGGCATTTTACAATTTCACTGCTAGATGAAGAACCTAAAGCAATTTTAAAAAGAAAAGGGTGGCTCAATGCAGCCCAATTGAGAAAGTGTTTGAGATTGGCAAGGCTTTTTTTGACCTTTTCAGATAAAGAAAATCGCAAACAGCCATCTTGGAAAAATACAATTAAGATTTGTGTCTTTATTGGAAAAAACTATATCACCTGAGAACTTCGTTTTCTTATGAATGATTCAGAGCTTTAAAGATATGGTCAATAAAATTTCCCTGTCTAAATGACAAAAGATGCGTTGAAGCCCCTGAAGTAGATAATCTCTGTATACTTTCCCATGATAATCTATCTTGTAGAAACTTTGAAAATGGCTCATGGGCCACTAATCTAACCATCGTATTTCTTTGAGAGGGGTCTTGCTTTGACGCATCCGGCATAATCAATCAATGATGATATGAAATAATACAACAAAGACAATTGTCAAGCACCAAGAGACTTGCGATCTCTTATTTAATCCATAGAAACAGCAACAGCCCTGAGTTCCATGCAGCATCGCTCCATCGCCATTCGACAATATGGACTCTGACGTTCCAGCTCCAGGAGCAGCACCAGCACTACCCTCGAGCCTCCGGATACTTCTCCTCAGACAACTCTCCCTGCTCCCCGATATCCCCTCCTCACGCCTCTCAGACATCTCGGTTCTCATCCCCGAGAGTTGGCAACCGGCCCTCAAGAAGCTCCGCGGTGCGCCAGCGACCGACCCAGTACTGCGCAATATCATCACCATAGTCCTCGGAGCGCTGGGAGCCATTCTCATTATCTACATTTATCCGTATCCAGAGGTTCGAAAATCGGCTGCTCCCCCCGGAAAGTAGATGCGCCTTGGCTGGGTTCGCTATCGGAATGGTTACTGCATACTGAGGATGGATAGTTTGAAATCCACGACTGAGGCTCGGAGATATCAGACGCGTTGGCTGATAAGACCGGTGAGAAGTATCTTATATTGATTCAAGGTCCGGATTCGGTGATTGACTTTCTGTGGAGGCTCGCGCGGCCAGGTCGCTGTAGATTCTTTGTGTAGAGATCCTCAAAAGCGTTTCCACCACCTGCAAGAAATCAGGATCAATCTTTAGCAGATATTAATGCGGCAAAGTCTTATATAAATATAGTATGTATACCTCAGAGGTCGAAATGCTCGCCTCTCACTGGTTATCCTTGGAAACTCTCGCTGATCTAGAAGCGAGAACGAACACAGCTAGGACTGTTGACGTGCCAAAAGAGCCTACCAGAAAGGCTGTGAAGGATGAAATGGATTATTAGTAGAGCTTCTTTTCTCATATTGTGGCGTCTAAGTTCATTCATACATACTATTTTTCAATATTCAAATATTTAAGTATCTGAGAAGGGACCGATTTGTTTCAACAAGTGATCTAGTACTCATCCTCCTCTCGAAAACAAGCATTTCAACCTCCATCTTTCTATAACCACCCCCTCTTCCCCTTCCAACCACCCATAATGATATCTTTCGCTAGAATCACCGAGTGCCCTCATCGTCTCCCTCTCCCAACCAGCAAAGTCAGTGAAAGCCAAGAGATGCATACCAAATTGTATAGCAATTCTGAAGATCTGTTCCTCGTCCGATGATCCGAGTCTTTGGCCATAGTCTTCGAATTTCCAGGATCCAGTATCAGCGCCTGTTTCGAGGCTGATGGCATCTAATTCCCCGAGAATCATGGTGGCCTAGGGCTGCAATGCCGAGGTTGGCTTGTTCCCAGTGTACGATGTAGAGGGGTTTTGCGACACCGGTTTGGAATGGGGACTTTTGGATAAGGATACTGATTCATCGCTAGAAGAATTATCCCAAGGATATATATTTATGTGTGCGTATGTGTATGAGTGATTTTCTTTTTCAGGTATGGAAGATGCTGTCTCTCCCTGAACAGAGTTCCCGTGTGGCAGCTTCAGAGCTGCTAGGACTACCAATTCCTCCAACGCTTGCAATTTGACTTATATAAACAATGCAATCGCCCCCTGCAGAGTGATAAAGAATCGACTCATACGATCGAGGAGCTAGTCGGAACTGTTCATTTGCTTCAAAAATCGGAAATTTCCGTGCTTTTACCCAAACATCTACGCAACTTCCCGCTGGAATGATAACTGAAGTGCAGCGATGTACTGGGCTAGAGCTATACCCAGATGAAGACACTGTTTGCGAAATCTTGTTGTCGGCACTAAATCTAAGGCCTGGTGATATTGGAAAGGTTCTGAAATACGAAATTACAATTTAGCGTTCTGATTATGGAAAATCTGGAATTATAACTGCAACATCAAAAGGCCTCGCTCCATCTCGGTTGGTCTAGAACTCTCGCATGGCTTTCAATAAGTCAACTTCGACTTCCTGTAACGATGTCAATAAAAAGGCTCTTACTCAGGAGATAAGTGTCATGCGCAAAGATTTGTGCGTATCCTATCTGCGAGAGCGATGGCCTGGCTATTCTCTCTTCTCTGTACTTAACGAGTAAATCTATCGTCTCCTCTTCAGGTGGCTGCAATAGACCCGCTCGGCGTACGAAGTTTGAGTTTCCTCCTGATAATTGCCATGTTGAAGACAACGCATATTTGGTGTTCATAAGGTGTTCAGAACGCTCGATTTAAATTCGTCTACTGCTTTGGAGGTTGTCATTTCTGCACCCTGAGTGCTGTTTAATAATTTAGAGTGGGTATAGGCTTTGGCTTTCGATGATGTTGAAGTATGGACTTTAAGCAGAGAGTTTACCAAGTCGCATAGATACAGAATCGATCCATTTTCCGCAAAGAAAACGTCGCCTCCTTTCCTTCAAGGTGGATAGCTCTCATCACTTGCTAATAAAGCTTTCCCTCTAAACTACGTCTAGCTGCACAATGCGAGACCAGGCTCAACTTGCATTCATTATATGCGCAGCAAAAACCAATTGAAATCCACTTCTACGTTGATCTCGGGAAACGCTTCGTCGAACAACGATTCTAGACTCGCTCAACTTATCCTCGCAGATCGACAGTATCTGCCATTGGAACCCCTCTAAGACTATCCCATCCTTGCGAGCAAAATGATGTCTCTTCCTCACCTGTGCAACAAAATCTTTTATAACATTCCTCGTTCTCGCTTTCAGCTAGGAATAAGTCTTCCTATCTAGCGCCTGAGGCTTCGATAGGCACGCGGCTGCTCACGATATGCCCTACGATAGCAAAAGGTAATTATGGATTAAGACCGTATACGACTTTAGAAGACCCCGGCCGTGGTGGTTCTCTGTAAGCTGGCGCAGCATCTGGGCCGTATCCAACGTATCCTTTGCTTGTACCATCCGATGCTATGCGCCTTGCAGTTCCGTGGTGTTCCTGTTATGGCTGTCTCCTTCGGCCATTAAATGTTCAATGATGGAGTAGAGATCAGATGTAATCTCTCGTGCCAGTTTAGCAGATTTTTCCCTGTTGATTTGAGCTTTCTCACCTTGGTAAGGAAAAAGCCCAACCTCCTGGCCGTCATTCGTTTTGTGTTGTCCTCTGTATGAAGATTTACTCGTCTTGCGGGCTCTTTATCCTCCACATGCGAAAGCTTACTACTGATAGATGGACTCGGATTGCCGACCGTAATTTCAGCAGCTGGTAATGATGGCGTGCTCTTTGACACATCGTTCCAAGTTTTCCCAGCTGGTCCGTTTCCCTCTGATGAGACAACTGCCTTCATTACATGTTCCTCTGTAGTTGAGATGACTTCATGAGAGTCCGGAACAGGTGAATTTGAATTGCCGGGAGATTTCTTCGTGTTAGTAGACTCTCCCCACACCGTTGTTATCAAGGATGTTTTCCTTGTAAGATCGGCCGGGGATCTCAAGTTGGAGAGCGCTCTTTCTTCAGTTCCGGATAAAAATTTATCTATATGCCAGTCGTCCAAATAATCAATCGTGCTCCGTGTGTGTTTATCATTACTGATAGCGTCTGGCGTTTCGGCCGATGGCTTCTTGGCATCCCTTTTCTTTGGTGATGTTGACGGTCAACTCGTGGTTTTCTCTAACATACTTTGACGTGAAAAATACCTAGCCAATTCTCTCAGAATTGGGATAAGTGTGCTTTTGGGAACTTTCAATGAGAATGCTAGATCGCCAGAGAGAGCCGGCCGCTCGATTCTTGTATCATGTAACTGTGTATCTTCCTCATCATCTAAGCGAGATATAAAAGAACTTGCACCAGAATCATACCAATATTCTATGATTTCAGTCAACGTAGTTGCGTTATTGCTGCACTTTGCATCAAGACTGGTCTCGCTATTCACGAAATTGCTCTTCTTGAACATCGGGTCGTTACAATGAATATGATTGGATGTTTTCTCGTTGAATATGACTTTGCTTGTAAGCCGGAGACCTCCTGGTTCCGATTCTCTGCTTCTTTTAGTATCGAAACTTGCATATTTCATGGTGCCGAGGCTTGATTCTTTTGATTCTTTGTTCGCAGAACTCTGATCGCGCGCCCAACGAGAGTCCATCGATCTAGTCACTGAGTTTCGAGGACTAAAGCCTGATTTGGAAGGCAGAATAGAGCCTTTGCTTTTGATATTTTCCACACTTTAGCTCAGGATTGAGGATGTTTGAGTATCAACCCTTACATTGTTATCAATTGGTGTCCTGCTATCTACAATCAACGGACAAGACTTACGTTGCATCTGCCACTCTTGCATACGTAGCAATTAGCATACTCCCGGTATGTATCTCATCTGTTGCAGTAACGGATTTCAAGGCTCGTTCCTGGGCCGAGTAGTACGATAGTGAATCTTTTGCAAGCCATGAAATCCTGGAAGTAGTACCATTTGTACCGATTATGATCGTATCATTTCCTCGCAAGGCAATTTCTGTCGATACGAGGATAATACCCAGACATTCAGTCAGTATGATGCTGATTACTTAAGAAGCTTGAGAGATGGAACGCTTACCCCGCGATACTGGTGCTGTAGTATCTGGTGCAGAAGGAGCTGGAGGGTCCGCCATCTTGCTTAGAAATTCAGAGATATGATCTTGCGGAAGTGCGTAGCGGTGTTTGGATACTAGGGAAGTGGAATACGCCGTCGATTCGAGTTTCTTTGTAAAGTTTTTTCATGCGTCTCCTATCTCTTGTCGTGGGTAATTGTGGGAAGCTCGCTTCCTTTGCTGTTGGGATACAGCCGAGCATTTAAGCGAGCCGCCGAAAGCAAACAATGGCAGTTGTTCCCTAGGTATTATTTGGACCTTGAAAATTTCTTCAACTTCACCGC
Source organism: Diplocarpon mali (assembly GCA_024741835.1). Taxonomy (NCBI): domain Eukaryota; kingdom Fungi; phylum Ascomycota; class Leotiomycetes; order Helotiales; family Drepanopezizaceae; genus Diplocarpon; species Diplocarpon mali. The sequence goes on along the minus strand of JAENRP010000056.1, from coordinate 39,588 downwards.
AAAAGCATTGCATTATAACACTTTAAGTTCTGCCTTTTATTTCGATGGCAGAATCAATATCACGATATCAGATCAAGTCTTGTTCGATTACTTAGCACAGCGCTTAGGTAATCCTCCTGTTTCGCCCTGAGTACGTGATTACACAATGCCATGTGGACTGAAGCCTCGAGAGAAAGGAACAATATTCAGCGGGGCTGGCAGCATCCTTCGTAGTTAATGCATGCCCGAAGGGATAAAGTCCTGAATCAAGAAATTCGGATCGGCCGGATTTCAAATGAGATGGATCACAAAACCCTGCGAAAAGAGACCTATGGTTTGCTGCCCGTTTGCAAGCTGTAGTAAAATCAATCATTGCTTCTTTACTTCAAAACCATATTTTCTTTGTCCTCCTTCCGTGTTCTATCAGAAATTGGCCGTAGTAATAAAACACGTTGGAAAGCTCGAATGACTCGAGAATTCTAAAGTTAAGAAAGCATTCATGATAATATTCGTAAGATCGATTGATATATGCAGGAGCTACGAAAAAAGAATGAACAATAGCACCGAGAACCCACGGGTTTTCCACGATGCATTTGTAGGCACATTATTAAAATGGTCAGTTGGCTAATCTTGGTAGCCTTTGATAATGGTGCTCTTGGTCAGTTTTCCCAGTGGAAGCTTGTTGGTGTCATAGTTCGGGTCAATCATGGTAACGGCAAAGTATTGCTGGTTGAAGATCAACTCTATCATGTCCTGTACAGCAGTTGTTAACTTCGACTCGGGAGCAGCCCCCTGCTTCAGGCCTGGCTCAATTTTGCTATTAAGCTTCGGTTCCTGCTCTTCACCGGAATCCTCCGTATAGCTGCGCTCGATAAGCGTGATTGCCTGATCTTGGCTTGTCTAAACGACCTGACCACTCGAGACTACTCTCAACTTTAAAGTTGGATTCGAATTGACGCATAGCATCTTGCAGTGAGCCGTCGCCAAGGTTGGCACTCTGCCCGCTATCGCCTACTCTACCCCACCTGGTCCAGGTTCTGTAGCCGCAATCATTTTTGAGAAGCCAGGAGTGTCCGGATACAGTCCTCATCGAGGAACAGAGCGTACCTGGATGCGGTAGAATTTATTGTTGTTGTTGTTGCTGGCATTGGTCTGGTTGAGGGTAGCATCATAGATGACACGATCCCGATCCACGTAGACTGTATAGGGAGTGAGTGGGCAGACCTCATCGACGGAGATCCGGATGTAGCTCAGAGCTGCCAGATTGGTCTCGCCCTCGGCGGTTGGTCTTTTTAGTTTGGACTCTGGTATGGGGCTCGCAGTGATCTCCGAACCCCGTGTGTCCTTGGGCTGGGAAACACTGGCGCCCACGGGCTTGTTCTTCTTCTTGGCTTGAGGCTCGTCCTCCTCTCTCCCCCGCTCCTCCGTGTCGGCGTAGAACACGGCAACATTGCGCTTCCGGGTGCCTCTGGACTAAACAGTCGATTGACGGGCGTCCGGTGCAGCAGCATCCGAGTTCAGCCCGTAGCTTTTCTCGTACAGCTTCATGTCATGGTCCAAGCAGTCCTCCAGCCATGCCAGCTTGACAATTTGGATGCCATATGGTTTTGCTAGGCTGGCCTTGACGGATGGTTTCGCGAAGTCACTGTCCGAGGTGATGAGGAGGGTAGTGTCACTATTGACAGTCTTCGACAGCCTCGCTCCTAAAGCCTGGATGAGTTCTTCGTCTACTGCGGCTTGAGAGCATCCTGGGAAGGCCCCGCTCAGGGCGAGACTGCATCTCTGGAGTGGTGCCGATGCACGATCCGCTTTCGTGAGCGCCATGGTGGCTGGCCTGTTGGAGTGTTTAGTGGTGAGGGGATCGTGAGAATCTTGACAGAATGCGAGACTGGTGATGATTCCAGACGCGAAATGGGTGATGTTGTCGAAAGGAATGATGGAGGAGGAGCTGCTGCTCCGAAGAAAAACGGTGAGGTTGACGCGGTCAGTCGCGAGGTCTCGTGACCTATGTGCTCTTGCCTATCTACACCAACCGCCTTACTTACCTTACCTAGCTTCGGCGCCTTAGGCAGATGCCTGGCGTGGCACGATGTCTGCTGCCTGCAACTTGCCGCGGCATTTCTTGGAGCTGTGCATCCATTTCCTGCGGGACGGCCACCAATTATCGATGCATGCTCTCTCCTCTCTGCCAGCCGAGACCACCTGGGCCGACACCAGTGCGGGGTTCTGCCTCAGTCAGATCAATCCACTAGGCAGCTGTCACCTGATCACGCGTTTCCTGCTAGCGTCCCTCGGCAGGCTAGCGTGTGTGAGGCTCATGCTGACTTGATCTCGCATTTATACCACATCCTCTTTACTGAAATGTGTGAGGATATACTCTTCTTACCTGACACCAAAAGCCTTCACCACTACCGCCTCAATATTCATATACGCTGGCAACATGGACGTCGACAATGAGGCCGAGTCACGCAACGGCCACAACCTCACGAAACAACCTTCAAAGTTAACTGTCCCGTCCATCCAAGGCTATACCCTCTCTCAAGCATCTCCATTGGCAAACGTCCCGATTGAGGTTCTGCTCAACATCACTCCCCACCTCAAAACACCTGACTACTGTAACCTTCGTCTTACGTGCAAGCAGATCGAAAACAAGGTGCTGGATTCATTTGTCAGAGAGTTCTTTACCAAAAGGCAGTTCATGTTCAGCGAATTCAGTCTCCAAGCCCTGATTGGCATTTCGAATTCTCGATTTTCGGGGAGCTTGAGTCACGTTATCTTTGGGGTAGATGATCCCGGAAGGAGTGCACCCTCGCCACCTAGCGACGAGATTCTAGGCACTGAGCTCCGCGACATGCTTGAGGAGGGTAATCAAGCTTTGCTGGGATCTCTGGATGCGGCATCCTTTCTCAGCACAGGGATGGTCAGTAGAGTTTCTCTTGTTTCTCGATTATTATTATTACGATTACGATCGTGTATTCTCCGTGAAGCCGCCGCCTGAGCTCACTCTACATGAAATTCTCTAAATTTGCTAACACTTCGTCTAGGACGTCGATATGATTGCTGAAGCATTTGCGAACTTAAAGAATCTGGAAACCATCGGAATACGTGACTTTAATTCTCGATCTCGGCATCGTGACTTTCCACATCACGCATGGAAGAGTAAATTCTCCTTCTCTGGAGCTAATATCCTACCGCAATATTCTGTGACTTTGCTGAATATCAACAGGCTATGGCTCGACGACGGTAGAGGAGCAGAATGGACGCCCCTTCTGGTCTCCTCACCAAACTTTAGGCGTCGAATCACATGCATTCCTCGGTCGTATATTTTTAAAGGTATTGAGGGGTGCCGGCAAAGCATTGGAAATCGCGGCGAGAAGTCCAGAGTCTGTGATGGGTATTGAAGCTATCGCATCCTCGAGACCCTTACGTCTCCAAGTTGCATTGCGAAACCTCAAGATATCTGATACAATGTTGAGCCTACCCCGCTATCTCCAACCCTCTGTCCGACCCGTGTTGGCGCATTTGCGGACTCTATACCTGGATCTTGGTCCCGGTGACCATTACATGCGAGTTGTAACTAATAACCGCTCTGTACAATCTCCCTGCTATTTCCTGATGAAACTCCTTGCCGAAACAATAGAGCTAGAGCACCTACGCTTGAATTTCAAGGACGGGAACACCCGCGGGCATGGAGCCGGTGAAGAAGCCCTGGAATGGTTATCAACACACCCGGGTCCGCCCACTGGCATGTCAAACGAGTCTCTCATCGATCCTCCGGCACCCATTACCTGGCGATATCTCAGACAAATTGACATTGGCTTTTGTAAAGTACAAGCCTCAACGCTTCTCAAAATTGCACGTAAATATCGCTCAACAATTAGGGTCATTAGCCTCCACGAGGTGACGCTGATTCATACCGATGCATGCCCAGCAGAAGACCGAATCAACCTCTGGGCTACTTTCTTTGAGAGGTTATCAGCGCTTGACCTGAACCTCAAGGGCTTGAACATGTCACGCCTTAGACTACTCCTATGTAATCGTGTTGATCGGATACGTTCAGTTACGTTCAAGTATTCCAAGGATCCTGACACAAAGAACTGGGCGGGCACAGACACGCAGAGTGGCCTGAGGGATTTCAGGGAACAGGTCATGGTGGAGCGTCTGAACGAGGATACTGAGAGCGAGGGCGACACTGGTGATGAAGACTCTGACGGTACGTCTCTCCTCTCTCTTAACTCATCCCCGGTCTGCCGATGAAGCCTCACTGCCAACACCGAGATAGAACCAATGGGCGGCACTCAGGAGCCCAGTGATGACGACAACGAGGATTATAGTTTCGGATTAGGCGCGCCCTGATCTTGATTAGCAAGACAACAGCTTGCGAGAGACGCTACATTTGATTCTGGTAGCATTTTATCCCTCGGCTCTAGCCTTTGGTTTGTGGGTATCTGCGAGATGTATGTAGAGCTAACTCCGTGGCCAAAGCCTCAAGTTCCCTCTCCAAGGTTCATTCCCACCACCTGATCTCCTCCGCCGTTTTCCAGAGCTGCTTCGGCTTGTCTTGTTCATTCACTCCCCCCGTTCCTCCTGCTTCCACTGCATCAAATTAGCAGCGCGATTTATGTCTTATATCGAAGCATCTCTCTTGTTTCTCGGCATCTACTGTGAACCCGCACAAGTGACAAAGGAGCAAGGTGTATATTCAGTCAAACGGTACCCACGGCATGTATCCAGAACTCCAAGGTCCCAGTGCCTCGTTTCCACCTCTTAGTGGCTCCTTATACATGATGCGCAGCTCCTGGGACACTGTCGCCGTCTCTCGCTCACGGGATTTCGAATAACTGTCTCTATCTTCAACTCACGTAGGATAGCCTGCAGGTTGGCGAAGCGCTTCTGATGTTTCTCGAAGAGCGAGCGGATTGCCTGGACATCGTAGCGGTGTACTTGTCGCAATATCTTGGCATATTCCTCTACGTGCCTGCCCTGGTGTCTCCGTGCTCGCTAATCTCCCTTCATAGCGAAGACGAAAAAGCCTGGAAGTATTTTTTTGAGCCGGAGATTAGAGCTTCCATGAAGCTGTAAGTAGAACTCTGACGTTGGATTGGCTTTTTTTTTAAAAATATTTTTTTATGAAAAAAAAAGAGATTATACCTGATTTCTGGCTTTGCTTATCTCGTCTTGATACACTCCTGGGGCGGGGAAGCACGAGACGTAAACCTGATATGCTGTTGTTGTTTAGGGGGGTAGGGGAGGAGCAGTATGGTTTCAAATCAGTTCGCAGCGCCTTGTTGAGCTTTGATCAAGGCCCTGGGTTTTCCTAGCATTCTGATCGTGCCCTCGAGTTCTCACATCCAGACCCAGGCCACCATGCTCTCCAGCGGCAGCCAGGGCCAGTTCTAGCATTTTGATATTGCCTTTCAACTTCTCCACATTCAGTTCTTGGTCGATCGTATGCTACTACAGGGCTCTGATAGGGAAAATAAGAAGGTAAGTTTCAGGGGCTATCTTGCCTAGACGCCCAGCCAAGCTGCAGCGAGACTAGGAAAACCTGTTCGAGCTGATGTTTGGAGGATGTTTAGGCTGCATTTCAGCATTTTAAGAATGCCGTTTTTTCATAAATGATAAAGAATGGGTTAAAGATATGCATTATATACGTTCAAGTGTATTTCAACTTTGCCGCAAAGGCCTTCGGAGATTCCTTAGCGAACCGAAATAAATTAAGAAACGCCATCAGAAGTATTGCAGCGAATCCGCCCTAGGCTACAAATGTACAGTTTCTGGAACCTATCAAGAAATATATTCTCTATGTTATTTGTCGAAGATAACATCGCAACATCGACAGGAGAGTACTGCAGCCAAGGTTGGCATTCCTTGGGTTTACCGTAGCTCTGAGGAAAAACTCGCGTTCCTTACATGATCTGGCTGAGGGATCTCATAGCTATCAGTGGATTGGATTGGGGACTGAAATAGCTCCAAAACGAAGGGCTCCCGGGCCTTTCGGGGAGCAAGATGTAAGAACTGTCCATCGATCGGTAACTCCGAGGGCATGTATCGGGAGCTGCAATATTGTGAGTATCAGCAACGGGATCTTGTCAGACCTTGGGAGCACCTCGATACTTTAACAAAGCAACTGTCATCCCTTTAAACCAGCTGGACTCGATTTATCGCTCAAAAGAGGGATATGGGCCATTGGAAAGCTTGGCGGAAGTACCAGATCTTGCAATATACACAAGGTATACTTGAGAAATTGAGAGAACCATCTAAATAGCAAGACGTTTAGCTTGGCCTGCCAGCATAATCAAGGATAGCGACACGCGTGAAGTATATTATAATCTCGAGCTTCAACTCTACATCCTAGCATTCGGTCGCCACTTGGCATACGGATGCTCCTCTCCAGACGGAATCAGATGGTCAACCGCGCCGGTATTCAGCAAACCGGGGTGCACTTGGCTCAGGTCCGTGACGCCCATCATCCGCATCGTGGTCTCAAGCTCGTCTTTCAGGACTGCGTTAAATTATCAGCCTCTTTCCGAGTTCCAGTTTGAATACCCAAAGGAAGCATCCAAGTGCGAAACAGGCCAATGAGCAGAGTGACGGCAAACTTACTTTCGATATACTTCTCTACGCCCTCGCTCCCATAATTTAATCCGTACAAGATGCCCCTGCCCACACCACAGCACCGTGCGCCTAGACAGAGCGCTTTGAATATATCCGTTCCCCTCATGACACCTCCATCGACAAAGACCTCCAGCCGGTCGAATACCGCTGGACAATTCCTCTGAAGCTCCAATAGCAGCAGTACCGGCGCTGGCGCCGTGTCCAGACTCCTGCCGCCGTGGTTACTCAGCACCACAGCTTCGATGCCCAGGTCCGCTGCATGTAGCACATCCATATACGTCTGCACGCCTTTCAGCACAACAGGTAAAGATGTGTGCGCGCGCAGCCAGGGTATGTCAGACCAGGAGAGAGAGGCGTCGATGTAGCTACCCATGATCCTGCCCAGGGCACCGCCTTTGAAGTCATTCTTGGCGCGGGCGCCGCTCATGGGCGTAGAGAGAGATTCATCGGCTGCGACCCGCTCATCTGCCTCTCTCTTCCCAGGGACCGGGGCATCGACTGTGACGAAAATGGATTTCACCCCTAGTTTTCCCGCGATCTTGAGCAGTTCCTCGCTTTTCGCCCGCTGCTTGTCGACGTACAGCTGGAAGAAGATCGGCAAACCATCCCACTCCTTGTAATAATCCTCAGGATGTCCTGGCCCGGAGACAGACTGGAAGATCTCAGCGAGGGGAAACGACGCGTTAGTCGATACGCACTGTGGAATGCCGACCCTCCTGCAGGCTCGCGCGATGCCCTTCTCGCCATCGGGATGCACCATTCCTGCCATCGCAGCCGGCGCACAGAATAGCGGCACGCGCATTCTCTGCCCCAGCATCTGCGTGCGCGTATCCACGGCCCTGACGTCGACGAGGATCCGTGGCCGCAGCCCGATGGCGCTGTAGGCGGAGGCGTTTCGCGAGAAGGTGTGCAGGTCTGTGGCTGCAGAAGAGTAGAAGGCCCATGTTTTCGGCGTGAGGGATGTGCGCGCTGCGGCGACGAAGTCGTGGGTTGAGAGGAGGGTCGAGAGAGGTGCTTTGGAGGGGGAGGGGCGGGGAGGAGGTTTGATGTATTCCACGGGTCGCGGCAAGAGATCGAGGACGCCGACGTGTTTGGAGGAAGGGAGGGAGGTTTGAATTAGAGAGGGAGGGTGAATTTTGTTGTAAGCATCAGAAGCATCGCGGCCGGCGTAGTGGTGAAATACTGTCGAAGGTTAGTAGGTAGAGGTGTAGCCAGGGCACATACTGGCAGCGCCTCCTGGGTGGTTTGGAGCAAACTCCGTCAAGTCGTATATATTGTCGTTGACTATTATCCAGAGGTCTTCTGGTGTGTTATGATGAGATACCTCTTTGACGGATATCGCTGCCATGGTGGTTCTAGAGTAGGATTAGAGAGTCAATTACTCGCAACACGTAATTCCTGCTACTCAATAGACGCCTGGCGATGCCTGATGGAGAAGAAAAGAGTGCCAGTAGAGAATATCGTATCTTGGATTAGTCTACTATGGTCCAGGTTTGCGTGATGTGGTGTGGTGTAGTTTCGTGATCTGTGTAATGCGGAGTTGTGAGACCGACCGACGTTGTTGTCTTCGGGGTAAATCATAGCGAGCTCGGCAAACCTCGGTATCTAATATAGTGGGGCACTAGTCAACAACTAGCATATTGACTCTTCGTCCTCAAGCTTAATTAAGCTTGTTGTGGAACAGCATCTCAGTGTGCTTGAAGATATACATCTACAAATGGCTCTACATAGTTGTGAATTCCTTGGCTGCATTTACCTGCTGTTGTTGTCATCCACATCACGGGCCTGGAATCTGTCTACGGCCAGTGCCGAGGCTGAACTGGCTGCCAAACATGACCCCTCTTCCATATATATTATTCTGATATCGATGTTTGGCGTCAAGCACATAAACTCTTTTGTCCATAACCAAATCGATTTCTGGAGATACACACGAATTTAACGATATCCTTTGTCTTGAGCTCGAATTTCCTCACGATGGCCAACAGCTCATCAGTAGTCAGCCTGCTCTCTAAAGGAGCCATCATCTCCGTCGTCTTGATAGCGATCCTCTACCAATTCGTCTTCAAGCGTCTCATATCCGTTTCTCTGGGCTACGGCCGCGCCATTCAGTCTATCCACGATTTCCCAGATCTGCAATGCGACAAGATCGACGAATTAGGGCTGGAAGGCTGCGAGGACATGTGGTTGCACGATAAAACGGGATACCTTTATATGGCTTGTTCAGACTCCCATAGCCGTACTCAATGGTTTCCCGCGTAAGTCTCCCTTCCCGCCAGCGAAACTACGGAAATAGCAATTAAACAAAACATCAGGATTCATTACTTCAATGCCTCTGGCCGAAGCCTCACAGACCGTATCGCTGTCCTCGATACCCGCGGCCCCGGCCATCTCGCATCGCGCATCAAATGGCTCTCCCTCACCAACTTCCCCGACATCTACGGCGATGGCACTCTCAACCTCCACGGCTTCTCCATTCGCGCTGATCCCCGTACAGATATGCTCCACATCCTGCTCATCAACCATCGTCCACCCCTCGACGCCATCACGGGCGCGCCGCTCGACGCCAGAAAAATAGGTGCAAATTCGACCATTGAGCTGCTCCAGACGAAAGCCGGCGAGGATACGATGCGTCACGTGCGTACGTACACCGATCCGTTGATCCAGACGCCAAACCGCGTGGCGTGGGTAAGCGAGGATTCGTTCTTGTTTACGAATTCGCACAGTGGGAAAGTCGGGTGGGTACGTGCTCCCGCTCGCTTACTCGTCAACAAACACAGCCAAAGGAAACGAGCCAGTGTTACATCTGCACCATACTTATTATCACAATCCTCATCTTACTACAAACACCAATGCTAACATGCTCCAGCGACAAGCCCTCGATCCCCTCCTCGGCGGTGGCTCAGCAGCCCACTGCCACCGCACGACCTGCCACCCTGCAACCCCACACCATCGCCTTTTCTTCCCCAATGGCCTAGCAAGAGGCCAGGACGGCCTCATCTATATCCCCTCGACCATCTCTGGCTCCATCGCCGTCTTCTCCCTCACCGCCGAGCTCCTCCTCCAGCACGAGGCTACGATCGAGACCGGCATCCCAATCGACAACCTCTCGGTCGACGCCGACGGGGAGATCATCGCCGCGGCGCTGCCGGCTGCTTACAAATGGTTCGAGAGTGCGAAACTCCCTTTTTCAACCAGGGTTCCGAGTACCGTATTGAGAATCAGGAAGGTGGGGGGTGGAAGGCGCAAAGGCGGGAGGATGGGGATGGGGATGGGGGACGGGGGTAAGCAGGTTGAGTACACGGTGAAGAAGGTTGTTGAGGATGATGGGCAGGTGCTTCCTGGCTCAACGGTCGCGGTGCATGATGTGCAGACGGGGAGATACTTCATGGGCGGGGCGATGGCGCCTTTCATCGCGATCTGTGGGTCGAGCGGGAAGTAAACTCGTAGGTGCCCATACGCATACATAGGTACATACTCTACTCTTAGGAAAGAAACATCCAATGGCCCATGGGTCAGCCGCGGGAAAGATTTCGCTATTTCAGAAGAAATCCTATATTTTGGAGCTGCAAATATAGGTATCTGACTCACCGCGAGGCGCACCGCAAATCGAGGGGTTGTATTTGATCACGAGGCGGGGCAAGTCTCGACAGATCGGGTATGAAGATAGGCGTCTTCTAATGTTCGCTAGATTGTTGAATCTCGCGAGGTTGTGTAAATGATTGGATATGAATCCAGGCATTGAGATGGGCACTAGGAAGCGAGTCTCGCTCGTTGAACTTCGATACCTACGGAGGTCGGTAGGTAAGGTAGGGCAGGTAGGCACTCGCTCACGTATCGACCTAGATCTAGATATAAAATACAATCTTCAAGACATCAGACCCACCGTAAGAGTTAGCAGCGCAGATGCCCCATACGCTTACACTCAGCAACAGTCTCCACTCCTCTCCTCTGCGCGCTCCACCTCACGCAATGTAGTTAGTAGGAACATAATAAGCAGGTAAGCACTAGCAGGCGGCAATACCACCAGGAGTTAGTTCATAGAGATATTAAAGAAGGGGATACCAGCGTATGAACAGACTCTGTAGCCAACAAAGGCTCGTGAGCAGTGAGTAGTAAGCCCCTGGAAAAGCTCCGTCACAAGGGTAAGCTCGCAGGAATTTAGAGTTTGCTTTTGGGAGCTTAGTAGGTATATGTAGATTCTAGAGGGATTGGTTGGAAAAACCTCGCTTGCGAAAGGAGGGTGTTGGGTTTGCATACCTTTAACAAAGTTCTGTTCGCTCACACGCTACTTGAATAAATCACTGCATCTCGCTTGTCTGGGTTTACCGCAGAAATATTATTGGCTTGCTGCGTAGGTAAGTAGTTGAAGATGATGGTTGGTTTTGGTAGGCGTTGGTGATGCTTGTAGCAGTTGTGGCTGTGGTCTTTCATCTATCTCAAGTCTGAAATTATGTTGGCAGAATTTGGAATGAGATGCTTATGCTGTATGGCTACTACAGGCGATCCATATACATCGCATCAGATCGCCTAATGGATATGCGAACCGTCTCTTTGATATGCTGCTTATTATCAACGTCAGCTTCAGACAGCGAGTCTGCTAGTCCTTGGCTAGATGGAATATTAGCAGCGTGCTGGTGTACAGGGGGTCGTATCTTACTCTGGGCCTGCGCCCACATTTGGCTTTTGATTTTCCCGAGAAAACGAGAGCCTTCAGAGTGGAAAAGGGGTTGGGTTGTTCGCTGCAAGCGCGCAAAGGACGCAGCTACCAAGCGACAAAGCGATGACATCCGCCTAAGGGCAAGGTCAAAAGGCCAACCAAGACCAAGGGAGCTGCTATTCAGCTCTACTCAAAACTGATGCCGGAATTATTTTGATTCTCTATTATTTCTAGGGTAGGTAGGAGAAGTCATAGTTGCAAGAATGAAGAGTTTGCAACTTGATCTGTGTCTACCATCACGTTTAAGACACGTGCTGAATTCAAGACTTACTCCTAGTAATCATAGCCTTCTGAGTAAAGCGTGAGTTCATAAAGTCAGTTGTCTAAAACTGCCCGATTCCGAGTAAAAGACTTGCTCTCCTAACACAAAGGCATATGCTCCAAGTTCACCATGTTGTTGCATGTCTCCACCTCGCTATGAGACAGGTAGCCTTGCCCCTTTTCGTGCCGGGTCAAACCACCAGTATTCAAGGTTTCTTGGGGATACCAGCACATCAAGCGAGGTATCAACAGATTCGGAGACAAGAGATTGCGGTATCTACAGCATTGATCTCGTGGGTGGATTGGAAGCTGATATACTTTCTCGTCCGGATTGCCCATATCAAGTCTTGGCTCTGTGGTTCCCCCGTCAGGGGTATTGCACGACATCTCGAACACGATCATTCTCGAGCCACATCCTGACCAAAAACTCGTACCAGAACAACCGACGAGGTTCGCCACGACAATGTTCACGTGGCGAGATGTTGTATCGCTGCTTGCGTCGTACCTCCTTGCTCACGTGAGTTATCCCTCGCCGTTCAAGATCCAAAACCGACACTTGTACAGATTGTCGTCCTCAGCATATACAGATTAAACTTCCACCCGTATGCGAAGTATCCAGGGCCTTTTCTTGCCAAGATAACATGTCTCTACGGCGCTTACTACGCCTACACGGGCGGCATGCACTTGGACATTCTAAGATGTCACAAGAAATACGGTATGTTCCTCGTCCGAAATCTGGCACTGTACTAATATTCCCAGGTAAGTTCGTTAGGTACCGTCCTGACGGTCTCCTCGTGAACTCGCCAGAAGGCTTCCATGGTACGTCACTTACCAGCCCGATTCTCTGATTCAAGACGGACCCAAAGCGTAGCAGCTGACCTTGTCAGATATCTACGGCAACGGCAGGAAAGTCAAGAAGTCCAAGTCTTACATGGTTCACGGCCAAGGTAACCTACTCGGTATCCAAGACAAAACCGAATATGCTCGTAACAAGAAGATCTTTCAGCAAGGATTTTCAGACACGGCCAACCGCGAACACGAGCACAAGTTCATTCCTGTCATCAACACATTCGTTGACAAGATCTCCGAGAATGGCATTCAGACCTACGTAGAAGGACAAGGCGGCTGGACTGAGCCCAAGAACATGGCTTTATGGTGTAAGACAAGGCCTCAGCCAAAACCCAATACTTTCTAAAACCCCAAACCCCAAACTCTGTACTGACAACGCTTAGGCACCTACCTCACCACGGACGTCGTAACAAAAGTCATGTTCACCACCTCTTGGGACTTGCTCGTCTCTCCTCTCAACAGAGGCGTCCTCTCCGCAGTGCAAGCCATCGTCCGCCTCGTCGGCACCCTGCACTACTGGCCACACCACACCTACCACGAACTCACCGCGCTCCTCTTCCTCCCCCACCTGACATGGAGCATGAAAGCCCTGCGGCAACACTCGATCGCTGTGATGAGCAGCAGTAGAGCCGCGCGCGAAGCCGACCCCAGTATCAACGACGTCTTTGCGTTCTTCAGCTCCGTGCGGGATCAGGAGAGCGGGGAGCTGGCCCTGAGCGCCGACGCCGTGCGGAGGAACTGCGCGAATTTCATCATTGCTGGGTCCGATACGACGGCCAGCTCTCTCGCGGCGACTTTCTTCTACCTCTCGCGCGACGAGGTGGCGTATCGGAAGATCGCAGGCGAAGTTCGGGCAGCGTTCCCCTCCGCCGAGGCAGTTCGAGCTGGCCCGGTGTTGAATAGCTGCGTCTATCTCCGGGCAGCTCTGAACGAGTCTCTGCGTCTCTCTCCAGTGGCTGCTCAACCCCTCTGGCGCGAAGCCGAGCCAGGACTCAGCGTTGCAGGCGAGTCTATTGCTGCTGGTCTGAACGTCGCAGCGAGTATCTTCTCTCTGCATCACGACGAGTCCGCGTTTCCGGAGCCTGCGCAATGGGACATGAGCCGCTGGCTCGCCGATCCTACGAAGGATGAGCATGGCGAGAAGGAGAGGTTGAGGATCCTGGGCCGTAGCTGGGCTCCGTTCAGCGCGGGACCGAGGCAGTGCATTGCGAAGAATTTTGCCCTGATGGAGCTGATGCTCACGATGGCCCACGTCTTTCTGCAGTTGGATTTCGAGAGGGTTGGAACGCTTGGGGAGGGGAAGCAGTGGGAGTATGAGATGAAGAGCTACTTCACTAGTTACATGGAAGGGCCGATGGTTAGGTTTAAGAAGAGGGAGGTTTGAGGTAGACGGCTTGGCTGCGGACCGCGTCTGTTAGGTGGTGGGGTTGATTGCTCTTGTGGACGTTCTTATGAGGCTGAGAGGAGTATTAAGAGCCTGCCCTTCTCTTCCTGTAACTCCCGACGCAGTACACGGCAGATCTGGACGGTTGTGATGCTGGACTGGCTTTGAGAGTCCACGCCTAATCCTCGCGACAACAACACTGCTGCCTTTATACGTCACTAAGCAACATCTGTGCGGAGAGCTGCAAAGAATATCCAAATATCTAGAGCCAAACCAGCGCCTACTGAAGATGATTCCGAAGTCTCTATACTCGAATGATTGGCAAAAGTAAGCCTCTTCACTTCACTTCCCTTGTATACAGTCAGCACCTATTATTCCCTAAGTAGCAGACGAGTGTGGTATCTCAAGGCATTTCGATACTTCCTCTACTCGATAGAAAGAGTCTCGGAGTCTGTGAAGTAGTCTTTCTGCTTTTCATGCCTAAGAGCCCTGTCAAGCCAGCTCGTGACTCGAGCAGCATCTCCAGATCGAAGCTATCATCCGCAGGGTTCTAGTAAATTTGTTGAAGGCGTATGAAGTATCTACGAGCAGTAGGTGGTATTTCCGATCTCGCTTAATTTGTTTAGTCAAGAAAGAGCTGCTAGCCTACCTAGACAGTAGACGCTCTGACCACACCGGCGACAGGAAGTAAGCTCTCCAGGCTCACCAAGACAATCCGTCGAGCATCAAGAACACACAGATTCCCCTCGCCAGCTCCGACCACCAGTCTCGCGTTCTTCACTGCTCAGGTTACAAGACCAGCCTACCCACGCCAGCGACCCGCGAGAGGCAGCCTCTCCTCCCCTTCAGAACTCCAGAAAGCACCCTCGACAAGTTCTACACCTCTGCAGCTCGCCATCCCAAGACGACATGTCGTACTACTTTGCGCTGACCGCAGCCCAGACAGCAGCCCCCGCGCTCTGCTCCCTTGGATCGGTGGAAAAGGCTCTGCTCTCGGCGCTCGTGCACACGTTCCGTCTGGGTGTCCTCCTCGCTGAGCGCAAGCTCGCAGCTCCCGGCGCAGAGAACGAGGCGGCTGGGCCGGCGATCGATATGGCGGCTCCGGGCGCAGAGGAGTGCAGGATGTAGTGAGTGTGAACCCTCCCTAGGCGATGTCTTTGTTTACTTGCGACGGTCGCTTGGGACGCGTGACTTCTTCCGCGCGGGTTGGGGGTCGTGGACGGGGTAGGGGCTGGGAGAGATATGATGATTGTACTCCCACTCCTCCTCCTCCTCCGACCAGCACCTGAGATATGGCTACTAACCTCCTCCTCTCGCAGCATCGAATCGGCCATGAAGAGCGACGCAGCGGCCGACAAACTCTTCCCCCTCCGCCTCACCGGCCCCGCGATGAGATTCATCACCGCACGCCTCCCCGTCGGCCTCGCGCCGCTCTCCCCCATGGCCGTCTTCCAGCTGTGCATCTGGCGCACCTTCGCGTTCGGCAACATCGCGCACATGGAGCTGCTCGAGCTCGACCTGGGCGAGGGCCCGCCCGTCTTCGACCTCATCGAGTCCGTCGTCACGGCCTGGGGGGGACCAGAGCGGATCGGGGTCCCTGCGTACGGGCAGCTCCAGATCCTCAAGAAGAACGTGGGCGAGATGCTCGGGCTGCTCTGGGGGTTCTCGCAGCATCTCTCGAACACCTTTGCGATTCCCGGCGCGCCGTTTACTTTTGGCAAGCTGATTGCCATGCTGACTGGATGGGGGGGGAGTCCGATACACGCGATTCCGTGAGTAATGGTCCTTGGAGCATCGTTGTCTGCTTCCCATGCCGCTTGCTATTCATCATTGATCATTCACGTTTTGATATCCACTTCTTGCTATCCGCTGTCTGCCATTCACTACTCACTACTCGCTGTTCATGTCCACCAACCCCGGATCCTCTCCTCGGACCTCAGCTCCAACTACCAACGCGCCTCTTCACCGCTGACTTTCCCCCCAGCCAACACGGCCTCATCTCCTGGGTCCTCACCGGCGACTTCGCCGAGTACGGGCTCTGCGAGCCAGCCACAGCCGACGACCTCGCCGAGCACATTATCAACACGCACGCCCACGGCGCCAGATCCGCCCTCTCCATCGTCGCCCGCCGAGCCGGCGTTGCCGCCCCGGCCCCCAGCGACGACGTCGGCGCCGAGCTCTCCCTCATCTTCAGCCGCGTGCTGCACGTCCTGCAATGCCCTCCCACGGACGCGATCAGAGAGGTCGCTGGCGACTGCCAGAGGCTGCAGGGCCGCGCGATCACCGCCGTGGATCTGGAGCATGCGTTTTGCAAGATTGCGAGGATGGAGAGCCGCGCCCGGCGGGGGGGAGCGAGGCCTGGAGCTAGGGCTGGAGGGAAGGTTGGCGGCAAGGGAAAGCTCAAGAAGGGGACGAAGGATGAGGGCGAGGCGACGGAGGCCAGCACCCGAAACGAGCCTGGCGATGAGGGCTCGGAGTCTGCAGGGACTGGAAGCAGTGGCAGCAAGAAGCGCAAGCGGCGCCAATAATCTTACCGGCTGCGAACGAGCGAGGAGCGCAAGACAGCAGCCGCGGAAGAGGGCGCAAAGGGTCTGGCGAGGAACTCGTCGGGATGACTGCATCAGCACTGTATCTCGGTACTCGAGGATCCTGGGACATTTCAGAAGAGCTTCTTGACTGACCTGGGTAGGCTCACCTACCGAGTAGAGTATAATAAAAGTACTGGCCAACTAACATCATCTTTCCACCTCTTGACACCAAGCTACAGCGCTCTCCATTTCCTCCTGATAGCAAGAAAGCCTAGAGAACCAGCAGACCGTATTCTTCAACCTCGCGTTATTCCTATTCCCAGATGTCATATATCAGTATATGAATGTTGAGTTATCGATAATCAATATCTAAGATGCTGAGAGTTATTTAGTAATAAGCGTAGATATGCAAGCGAATTATCAAACAATCAGATGTACTGATATTCACAAAAGCCACCCCCCTTCAAACAATCTTCAAGCAGCTTTTGACTATTTTGCGTGTTTCAGTCACAGAAGCTGTGTTTTGCCCTATGACTTGCTACTGCTATACTGGCACTGGATTGTGTGTGTGTGTATACTAATTTCCAAACGGTAAAGATGATTGTAATAGATAAATGTTTCTGGTTACACTCACTTCATGCTTTCATAGCTTAAGTCTTTAGATATAGGGATTTTCATATTTTGTTTTATATTATGGAGTTTTGTTACTGCGATTCTTTCATATTTTCATATTCTTATGTGAAAGAAACAAGAGGAGAATACCAAGAGAAGGCTCCTCTAAAGAATCAAACAAGAGGAAGAAGCACCACAATTGGGCAAGCCTCAAGGATGAGTTGGGAAAAATACCCGAGAGTGAGGAGGATGAAGGTTGGTGTTGGTTGCTTGCGGCTGGTTGGATGAGATTAGGCAGACAACCGTGGCTAAGAGGGCACTCAACCAATGCTTCTTTTCAGGTGGGCGTTAGAGTATTTCACTTGGAGTAAGCAACTTTGGATTCTGAGAATTCGTTTAAAGAAATAAAGAAAGAGGAAGGAAAAGAAGGCCACTTACGTTGGCGGTATGTGTCAGTATGTGGGTATTTGTATATGTGTTTGTGTTTGTATTAGTATAGTACAAGTATAGTACAAGTATAGTACAAGTATAGTACAAGTATTACTATAAAGCACCTGAAGCGTTCCCTACTATAACATACCTTCCTAGCATCGTAGCATAAGAGTGCGGCCTATATAGCATACAGCTCTTGCTCTCTTCTAAATCTCCTAAAATCCAGACAATTGCTATTGAAAACACTCCTAGCTCCTAAGCCCCTATTATAAGTAGTCAAACTGAACATAAACTACAAAATAGCTATAATCCAGCTATAAACAAACCCCTAACCATAGCCTAGAATACAGCCTAGACCATAGCCCAAGTTAGGAAAGTTGCCTTAGATAAACTCTGCTAGAACTGAAAACACATCCCTAATCATAACCCGAGCAAGACTACTTATACAACTATAGAGGCAACCCCGCCCGCAAGCATAGGTATGACCATTGACCTAGGTATAGCTTCTGACTTTATTCTACAATCACTAATTCAAGGACAATGATAATGTAAGCACAATCGCAGCCGGATGGTATAATCACTCATCACCTATCTTGAGAGGTAAAGCTTAAGAGGGCAGTTATCAGAGTATCGAGAGTTTCTATGAAATCCGAAAACTGATTCTGAAGACTGTGGACAAAGCTTAGTAAGAATTTAAGATTAGTATTAGAAGTATAGAATATAACAATCCAAATATTAAAATATTATAACCTGAATAAAAAGCATGCCCTAATCAATTCTACGTACTCTTCTCAGAGTACTAAAATCTGATAATTTCCCAATCTCATCTCATCCTCTTAAAAAGGCATATTTAAATCACAGCGTCCTCCCCCCCCTCTCTTCTTATAATCATCTAATACACCTTCCTCACCCTCACCTCCCTCAGCCTGTCCCTGTAGGCTGCAACAATCGCAAAAGGCACATAATGCCATGGCTGCTCGAAACCCCGCGCACACATCGTCAGCTCCCCGCGCCCATACCCGAACGAGGCAGTACGCATGTGTTCGAGCGCGTGCGGCCGGTGCGTCCACGTTGGATTCCTTTCATGACCCTGCCCTTGCGCCCTGTCGGCAGAAGAGTGAGCGTCTGCATCGGCCTCGGACCCGGCAAAGACGCGCAGAAACGGCTCCTGCTTGTACTGCATGATAAACGCATACATGTTAAAGATCTCGACCTCGTGGCCGGGCCCCAGGCCCGAGATCCGCATGTTGGCTCCCGCGGGGCCGAATGACCCGCTGTGAACGAGGGTCTCGTGCGGCGTGGGGAAGGATGTGAAGGTGGGAAAGGGAATCTGCCCTCGGAACGTGGACGGGGGTGAGGACTTGGAGTCGTAGGCGAGCCAGCTGTTCGCGGTGTCGGTGCTGTTGAGCCGCAGCAGACGCCACTGCTGGTTCTGCAGGTCGACGTCGACGGCCATCACGGTGGCCCCCGTCGCGCCCGAGAGGCGGTGGAAGTACTGGAAGGGCGCGGTGTTGTCGGCGGTGGAGGGGACGACGTGATCGGCAAGGTAGAAGTTCCGCGGGGGGTGGCTGTGGGTGGTGCTTATGGCTTGGAAGCGGCGGCCTAGGGCTTTGTTAGCGGGTGCTTAGGCTCGGGGGTGGTGGCTGGATGTTGAAGGAGTCGATGTTGATAATTCTAGCAGCGGGGTGAGAGGGCTTCCCTTTGTCCATGGCGATTCTGGTATCGAGGCCACTGCAGGAGTTCTTCATCTGGTTGTGCCATGCGATGCCCGGCCCTACGTAGAACCTGACCGGATTACTGTTTAGCACCACACCGCGCCTAGCTTCACAGAGAGGTAGAGAGATCAACATACCCAACAGCAGGAAGCGCCCAGATCCCGGCAAACACGACAAGTAACACTCCAACGCCCCAGAATTCGATACGGCGATTGCGGTGCCAGAGCCTTCCGTATGCACTCAACTCCAATCTCGCAGCGAGATACTTCACAGTGCGAGACATCAACTCCACGACCAGGAACAGTTCAAGCACCAGCCAGACGAATATACCTGCAAGCGCGATGATTCCTTTCTCGAGGTTGGTGTCGAGAGGAGGGTAGCGCCAGGGCATCGTGTTCCACCGGATGTGGAAGCACAGCAAGACACCCAGCAGGGCGTAGAGCACGCCCAGGATCGTCCAGAGACAGACGTAAGCTCTCAGCGGCCCCAACTCGTTGCACAGCCGCTCGAAGCACGCGGGCAGGCTGAAGGTGAACGGTTCTCGCGGCACCACGACATCGAGGACAGCTCGCCCTTGGCAGGACTCCGAGCAGATGAACGAGCAAGGCCCCGCGTGGCAGTTCAGCGTGCAGTACTTGGGCTCGCCGTGAGGACACGTACCCAGTCTCCCACACACGTCTGCGCAGCTGTTGGTGCTGTAATCAGCTATGTGCTCGGCGTGGCACTGCTTGCCACACCAGCAGGTCGCGTGGGAGATGAACGGCTGCGTGGCTTTGCAGCTTGGACAGGCCCAGCCGCGACGGGGGCCGCGGTAGTCGCAGTAATCTTTCACGCAGCGGAAGTGGTAGACGTTATGGCAGTGGAGACAGTGCCAGAGGCCGTAGGGGTAGGCGGAGCCGAAGGCGATGGAGTCGGTGCAGATGCCACAGGGGTAGCTGAGGTTGGATTCAGAAAAGAGACAACGAGATGGACGCAAGGGGGCCGGCGAGAGACTTACACTCCTTGGTTGATCTCGGACATGAGGGTTTCGGCGCGCGTGGGCTCGTCAGGAGGGCTGCGGTTGTCGAGTTCCTGGCCCTCCTCGTTGGGGGGAGTCGAGTACGTGGCGCGGCCGTTGGAGAACAGGTGGGCGGGATCCATAGGGATGATGGACATGATCTCCGATCAATGCACAGATTACTTGCCAGTCAATGTCTCGTTCCGCGGCGGTGCAATGCCGCTGGACAGCGCAGGAGTCGCTGTGAGACGCAAGATGTAGTAGGGACTTGGTCGTGAGAGTTGGACGAGGTGACGGAATTTTATAATTTTTTCGCTTTGCTCGTGGGTCAGGTCCCAGTGCGCGGCTCTGGGATGCTGTGACATCAGAGAAAATGCAATTGAAGCCGGCCATCACTAGTAATGAGCTTAGTGACAAGCTGGACCGAGTATTGGCGAGAAACGTTGGAGGTCTGGATATCGTCGTACTATATAAGCGCGCCTCGATTCCCCCTTAGGCGCGAGACTAGCAGGTTCTAGCCCACCCACCGTCGACCCGGGGCGACGAGGGAAGAAGCGTAGATGTTTCGGGCAGACATTGTCTATCGGATTGGGAGTAGCTTGGTGGTGAGAGGGAGCCAGCCAGCCCAGGCGTGGGGAGGCGTGAGAACGCCGGTCCAGAGCCAACAGAGCAAGGACAGCGAGACTTGCCCGAGACCAGCGCCCGTATACTGGAGAGAACTGCCGCAGTCCCTCGACGAACTGAGTTGCCAGGAATCAACCGGCTCACGAGCCGCATCCTCAATCTTGCGCAGCAGCTGGTCCGAACAGCAATGCTCCGTCGCCGACCGCAACCAATGCACTGGCGTGCCCTTCACCACGGCGCTCCCCGGCGGATCTCTCGACAGTCTCCCCAAGGGCTTTGCATGAGCTCGCAGAACCATATAATGCCCAGGTTCGAGCC
Organism: Diplocarpon mali; assembly: GCA_024741835.1. Taxonomy (NCBI): domain Eukaryota; kingdom Fungi; phylum Ascomycota; class Leotiomycetes; order Helotiales; family Drepanopezizaceae; genus Diplocarpon; species Diplocarpon mali. The sequence goes on along the minus strand of JAENRP010000056.1, from coordinate 18,554 downwards.
CGGAACTCGTTTGAGGCACTGCGCTCTCCGATTTCCCATTTCTGAGCAGCGGCGGTAAAATCCACGCTCAGGAAGAGTCGAAAGAGAGATGAAAAAGTAGATGGAAAGATAGATGGAAAGGTAGATGGAAAGAAGATGGAAAGAAGATGGAAAGAAGATGGAAAGAAGATCGAAAGAAGATGGAAAGATATAGGGAAAAATAGATGAAATGATGCAAGGAGAGAGAATCAAACAATAGATAAATAGATTGCCACAAAAAGTACCTCGAATTCAAGACGCATTGGATACTCGGATACACACGTCGACTCATCGCCTGCCGGGACTCGCTGTAGCATCGCACCGCATCAGTCACATCATCCAGGACGGAAGAGGAGAGTTGTTGTCGCAAGTCAGGAAGAATTGGCGTGCGTGCTGAATATACTTACTTGTTCATGCCTGAGGTACCAATCTAATTCGTCGACTATGCTCTCTCTCTCTCTCGGGCAAGGCACGGGCGGAGGTAACGAGGCTTTTGATGCGGTTGTACCGGATGAGCCACAAAGCCCTCACGACGTTGCTAAGCTTTCGATTTATATTCATTCGAGCAACGGCAGCCTGACTTGAAATTGTTTTTTCCTACGTGGAGAGCTCGGATTCAGAGCAAACGCTTGCATCGGGGTGGAAGCTGGAGCAAGTCTGCCCGCGGTTTCCCCGCGACGGCGCTAAGATAACCAGAAATTTTTCGGTATCATTGCTCTGGGATTCTGAGTCTCTCGACAACCACGCACTATCGTACACACCTGCAACCATGGCAAAGAAACGGAAAGCATCGGGCAGTTTCAACAAGGCGGAGGCCAGCGGCGAGATTGGCTTCGAGAAGAAAGGCGGCAAGATGGGCCCAATTACAACCTTTGAAGATGTGGCGGACTCCGAGGACGAATTCCATGTCAATCGGGACAAGGTGCTGCTCGATGATGGTCCGGATGCGAAGAGGAGGAGGAAATACGCCGAAGAGGGTAATTCATGCCGCATCCATATATTCCCAAGGGCTTACGAACAACTGCAGATGCGGCACTCGAACTCTCCGACGAGGAAGTCTTGGGGTATTCTTCTGAGGGCTCCGACGAAGCCGGAGCTCCCCAAGGCCGCCCCAAACCTTCAGATGTCGCGTTTGACGAAGATGATCCGCAACAAGAGGAAGACGGGGAGGAAGAAGGCTGGGGAACATCGCGGAAAGACTACTACAACAACGATGAGATCCAGACGGAAGCCGATGCGCTGGAGGAGGAGGCAGAAGCCAAGCGCTTACAACAGAAAAAACTGCAAAAGATGTCCGAGGCTGATTTTGGTTTTGATGAGAGCGAATGGCTGAATGCGTGCGCGAACGATGAGGAGGCCGGTGTGGTTACGGAAGTGCTGAAAGACGTTGAGATTACGCCGGATATGGACCCCAAGGAGCGATTCAGGATTCTGCAGACGAGGTACCCGGAGTTTGAGTTTCTTGCCAATGAGTTCGGGCAGCTGCAACCGGTACTGGCGGACCTGCAGCTGCAGGTTGTGACCGAAGGCGAAGGGTCCTCGAAGTCGACATCGCACACGCTTGTCAAGTCTAGGGCACTGGCCGCGTATGTGGCGTCTCTGGCCATGTACTTTGCGATTCTTACCTCGCCTGCCAAGGGATTGAAATCCGAAGGAAAGGCCTTGGATCCGGCAGAACTACGAGACCACGCAGTCATGGAGAATCTACTACAGTGCCGCGAGTTGTGGTCGAAGATCCAGAAGCTGAAAACGCCCAAACCAGTCGAGCACGCCTCCGAGTACGAATCCACCGAGGAGACGCAAGCGCCCCTCCCCAACAACGCATCCCCAGCTTCCAAGAAGAGCAAGAAACAACGCGCCCTCATCGCCGCCGCCACCGCCACCGCCACCGAAGAAGCCACCCTCCGCGCCCAACGGCTCGAAGAAGCCGAGGCCAGCCTCGCCGGCCTCTCCTCCCACCTCGCGCCCCGCAGAGCCAGCAAGAAACCCAAAGCCCCCGTCGCATCAGACGACTCGTCCGATTTTGGCGAGGAGGAAACCATGGACGCCAAGTCGGCCGAAGAGAAGGCGAACAAGAGGAAGAGCCTGCGCTTCTACACGTCGCAGATCACGCAGAAAGCCAGCAGACGCGCGGGCGCGGGTCGCGATGCCGGGGGCGACGCGGACCTCCCGCACCGTGAGCGGCTGCGGGATCGCCAGGCGAGACTGAATGCCGAGGCCGAGAAGCGCGGCCGGAAGCTTGACGGGTACGGCCGCGGAGGCGGCGGCGGGGGCGCGGACCTCGGGGGGGACAGCGACAGCGGAGAGGACGCTGCTGCCGTCAAGGTTCGGGACGAGGCAGACGGGTACTACGACATGGTGGCGCGGGTGTCGCAGAGCAAGAAGGCCGACAGGGAGCGGCGGAGAGCGGCTCTCGCGCAGGCGCAGGCCGAGGGGGGCTTGGCGCGGGTGGTGGAGGCCCAGCTGGACGAGGAGGGCAAGCGGGCCATCGGGTACGTGATTGAGAAGAACAAGGGCCTGGCGCCGAAGCGCAAGAAGGAGGTGCGGAACCCGCGGGTCAAGAAGCGGATGAGGTACGAGGAGAAGAAGCGGAAGCTGGCTAGCACCAGAGCCGTGTACAAGGGGGGTGAGGAGAAGGGCGGCTACGGGGGCGAGAAGACGGGTATCAAGACTGGGCTTGTGAAGAGTATCAGGCTGGGGTAGACGTGATGGCGGGAGGCGATGATGTGCCTCGGCCCACATCTCTACCCCCTGTGCACAGAGGTGGGCACGGGCGCTGAGAAGAGAAGATTCCAGTGCAAGAATGGTTAGAGATGGATTAGATGGGCACGACAGGCGTAAGACGTAAACTTCAGCTACATCCAATCAAATCCAGTCCGATCTAGCCCTCACGCCGCAGAGCTCGATATTCCATCCAAACATTAAATACCACCGCCCCCACCAATCTCGCTCACCCCAAAAAACCAGAACCCCGACTTTCGTTCACCCTTGCACGATGTCCTCGCTCTTCACCAGATCCGCACGCTCCACGACCGGCGCAGGCTTGGCGATCTTGCGGCGCAGGAGGTGGCGCTTCACGAAGTAGGGCAGCCAGACCTTGGTCTCGTAGTTCAAAAAGGTGCTCGTGGGGACGGAGAAGACCTGGTCGATCTCCTCGAGGGTGAGCTGCTTGGTCTCGCGCACAAAGGCGAAGATCAGGCCCCAGGCGATGAGGTTGAGGCCGGCGTAGAAGCCAAACGCGCCGGTCGGGGTCATGACGGTGTTCATGCGCGGGAAGGTGAGGGAGAGGATGCCGGCGAAGGTGTTGTTGATGCACACGGCCCAGGCCATGCCCTGCTCGCGCTGGATGGTGGGGAAGACCTCGGCCGAGTACTGGAAGGCGACAGGGCCTTCGCCCATGGAGTAGGCGATGGTGAAGAGGTAGATGAAGAGCACGACGGGGCCGATGCGCGCGCTGCGAGGTCGGGTCGGGTCGTCGACGTTGAGGAGGGAGAGGCCGGCGGCGAGGAGGAAGATGCACATGATCGGGAAGGTCTGGGGAGATTAGCTGATGGTGGTCCTGGTCTGGGAGGGAGGGGAGGGAGAGAGGGACGTACGATCAGTGTGAGGGTTCTGCGGCCCTTGGTGTCGATTAGGAACAGGGTCGGGATGGTAAAGACGACTTGCACGGCGCCGTAGCCGAGGGAGGCATAGAGGGCTTCGGTCGGCGAGTAGCCGGCGTTGGTGAAGATGGTGGAGCTGTAGAAGGAGATGACTGCGGCTTGTTCAGCAAGAGTGCGAGCGGGCGGGAACCCACGACACCGGACGCCGCGAGGGGGGAAAGAGGAGAGGAGATACAACGCGAAGAAAAGAAAGGAGAGAAAAAAGGGGGAAGGAGATGCGAGAGAGGGCAGAGGCACGGACCGTTAATACCACACATCTGCTGTGCAATCATCACCGTACTCGCGCCGTAGTTGGCCCTGCGGATCCGAGGGACACGGAAGCAATCCGCCAGACGACCAAAGTAGCCGACGCCCGCCGCCACCTTCTGCTCCTCTAGGTAGATGACGTAGGAATAGTAGTAGTCGCGCGCGCCGATGATGGGGTGTGCGCGCAAGGCGGCCATGGATTTGAAGCCCTGGGCGATCTTGCCGTGCTTCATCAGCCAGCGGGGAGACTCGGGACAGAACCAGATACCGGCCATGAGGAGGAAGGAGGGGATAAAGGCGGAGCCGAGCTGCAGGCGCCAGGAGATGCGGCCGGTGTCCTTGACAATCACGTTGGCGGCGAAGCCGAGGAAGATTCCTGGGGTCGTCAGCTCCATTCCCGCGGGGATTGCACCACAGACGAGGGGGGAGGGGAGGATTCTGGGGGCGCGCGACATACCGGCAACAACCCACAGCTGCCAGAACATGACCAGCGCGCCTCTGACCCGGTGCGGCGCCATCTCCGCCGAGTAGATCGGGACGGTGGCGTTCTTCGCTCCGATGCCGATGCCCATCACGAAGCGCGCGGCGAAGAGGCCTTGCCACGACTGGGCAAATGCCGAGCCGATGGGGGTTGCGGTCAGACAGCAGGCCGTGAGGAAAATCTCGCCGCGACGACCGAGGTAGTGGTTGAGAGGGTCGACGATCCATGCGCCGCTGTGGGGGGGGGATCAGCCGAGAAACAAAGNGGGGGGAGGGGGTAAGGCGATCGAAGCAGAGACGGGAAATCCGCCAGCACCTACATCAGGCCGGCCGTCAGGAAGATGATGGCATTCACAATCCCAACAATCCACTCTTCTCCGCCCTTCCCATCGATGTGAAACTCCTCGGGGAACGAGAGGTTGGCGCCGTTGGAGCCCGTCTGATCCCAACCCTGCGTCGCGGCTCCCTACACGGCACCGTCAGACCTGCTCGCTTCCCACAGCACGGATGGGGGGCCGGGACCACTTACCACGGCGCAGAGGCTGATGGCGTACCACATCATCTTGGACGAGTGCCACTTGTGATCGCGCTCGTAGATCAGGGCGGCGCGCTCCTCGGCGGTCAGCTCGTGGAGCATCTCGAAGCGATCGCTGTCCCGCGCGACGAGCGCCGCGCGGCCGAAGAGGGCGGCGTGCTCGGCCATGCCATTATTCTCGGCAAATGCGCGGGCATCGGCGACGGTTTCGGCGGGGGAGATGCGCTGTGGGATAGCTCGGTCAGTGCTGGGAGATTTTTTTTCTTTCTCTTTTCTTCTTCTTCTTCTTCTTCTTCTTCTGCTTCTTCTGCTTCTTCTGCTTCTTCAGGTGCGGCAGTTTTTGTGATGCCTTTGCAGGCGACGAGGAAGCATCGAGGGCAAGAAAAATGAAGAGATGGACGTGAGGTTTCGTGTACCAGGAGGGAGTCTCACCTGCAGGGGATTCTCGACGATGTTCATTGCCGCCACCCTCCGCGGCTCATTCTCGAGCACCGCCTTCTCGTTCTCGTTGTGCACGGCATCAGCAAAGTCTGGGCCGGAGCCCGACTGCTTGTCGGACATGTCTGGCGGTCTGCTGGCTGGCTGGCTGGCGGTCTGGAGTCGGTTGGATGCCGCGCTCTGGTGGGTAGATTTCTGCAAACGGCGTTCTGGGTGGGAGGAGTGGCGAGGAGAGCCGGAGACAATGATGAGCGGGAGATTTAGGGGCAGATGCAGATGGAGATCCAGATGATGCAGATGATGATGATGATGATGATGATGATGATGGTAATGAAGGCGAGGAGACGAGGGGAAGGCAGGCGGATATAGAGAGGAGGCGAGGAAGAAGAAGAAGAGGAGCAAGAGGGAGAAGATCAAAAGCGGCTAGGCCTCGAGGGTGGGAGGAATGTTACGATGAGAGCGCTCGTGATACCCGGGCCGCACAAAGAAAGCCCGATCGGCCAGGCTGCTTACCCCTTCCAGACCCGGCGTACGGCGGGGGAGGGGGGCGATTGCCCAATAGCGGGGCCCCTTGGGGTCCGGGGAAGCCCCACCCCCTCTTTGTCTCGGGCTGCGGCTCCACTCTGGTCCGCTTGGCGCACGTCCTGATTGGAGGCGGCGGGGTGGGGGGGGGGGATCCACAGGTGCAGATGCAGATTCTTGACTGTTGATTGTTGACATTGACGGTGACGGTGACGGCTGATGCTGATGCAGACGCTGCCGGCCCAGGACAAGCGGCCCAGGGAGGGTGACTCGACTGCTTGCGGCGACGCGTCACGTTTGTCTGGGAGAGCGTCACGTGTGGCCCATGGCGGGGGCGGGACGGGCACTTGGCTGATGGACATGACTGACTCCACGTGACTGCTGCAGGGAGAGGGAGGGGGCGCCCCCCTGTCTCGGCACGAAGCACGAAGCACGAACCACGAACCATTGAGATCTGATGATGGGGAGAGGGGATGCGACTCGACCGGCTGGTTCTCGCTCCAAGGGGGGAGCGGTCGACCATGGAGGAGAGAGGAGTTCCCATGCCGTCTGGCCGCCCGTGGGAATCCGTACTGGTCCCCCACCGACCATGGAAAACAGCACCACCGACACCCGCCCCAAGGACGAGCAGGCCGCGTCTGGCGCTACTCGCTACTCGCTACTCGCTTCTGGATACCCGACACCCGACACCCGACACCCGATCTTCGATACCCGGCGCCGGCGCGAGACTGGTGCGAGTGCAGGTGAGACCACGCCGAAGCGTGGAGCGCATTCTTCAGCAGGCGGGTCCACCCCAGCCATCTCCCGCACGCAGCCAGGCAGCCAGGCAGCCAGCCGAGACGCCAAGCCCGCCCCCGCATCGAGGACCCGCGGCGGGGGCCAGACATCGGGCCGACCAGCGGGACGACACCGACCACCATCGTGGTCGCTGAGTCGGGGGTGTAGGTGTGTGTAGGTGTAAGTGTATGTGTGTGTATTGTGTACATATTTATATGGTTTTATATAATACTTGTAATACTTGTAATACTTGTACATACTTATACATACTTATACGTCCTCCCATATACTCATAAGCATACACACATATAAACAAATAGCCAGGCCCTCGTGACGTGCTAGCTGCGCTGGGGCCGAGGCGAGCTGGCCTCCACGAGCTCGGGGGGAGGACAGCACAGGACAGGACAGGACAGTCCCCGAGACGGGACGGCGAGCGGGGATAGGCGATGCGAACGAGGAGGTACTGTATGTGGGCGATAAGACCATCCGCCTCGGTCTCGGCCCCGACGGTGCCCGCGTCCATGGTGCGCTCCTCGTCGTCCCTCGTTTGTCGTTCCCATCCTGCACGTGCGGCACATGTCGACGCCATGTCCTTGGTCCGGGCTTGCAGCGAAGCCTTCCCGAGCCCGCCCAGCTCCGCCGAGGCCGAGGCGAGCCGGAGCCGCAGCCAGCCGAAGCCGCAGCCAGCCGAAGCCGAAGCCGGCTGGCCTCCCCGCGGCGGACCGAGGGAGGCGGCGGTGCGTGCGCGGGTCCCCCGAGGCGTGCAGCCGGCCGAGGCTTTCGTGCTGCGTGGTCGGCGGTGTACAGTTACTCTCGCATGCAAGACTTTCATCCAGGCGCTAGACCTTGAGGTCTGGCGCTAGCGATCACGAGGGACGCAGAGCTCGAGCAGCGCTAGGGTCGCTGCCTACGACGTAACTCGATGGCTGTTGTAATTACCGAATAGAGCTCTCACATTACCACGCCTCGCTTACGAATGCTGATACAACGCCCTCTTCCTCTTGCGAGGGGATTGTTCCAAAGCTGCTCTTCTGGCGTAGCCTCGCATCTTGACGGTGATCTATCACTCAGATCGAGTCCTACGGAACTAAACCTAGAGGAATCGAGTTGTGCTCGGTGGGAATATAGTGATCGGGGTCACATGTAAGGCATATGATGAGAGTGAAGGAGGAGAGTGAATCTCAGGGACGTGATGGTCTCGGCATAGGCTGCCCTCGAGTACTTTTCTCTCTCTCTCTCTCTCTCTCTTAGATAGATCAGCAACTACAACCAGAATTCAACCATACCTTTTCAGTGCGCCCCTTGTGAAACCAAACTGCTCAGAAGTACCCATCTCTGAGTCGAGACATGTAGAGTGGGAAACTACCGGCTCGTTTCCTCCGCACCGGCGCCGTCGCGAGCCCGGCTGGGGATTGTGCACTGCATAGCATGAATGACGATGATACCTGTCGAGAACTGTGACTTCGCACTGGCTCCAGCGATAGCGAGATGCCCAGGGCGCTGTATCGATACTCGTGTTGGATGCGTGAATCACATGACGCATCGGTCTTCGAACGTCAGATCAAACAGCGCGGATGAGAGACGGAATACACGCGGCCGTTTCTAAAGTGAGGGTGTGGCGAATCAGGCTCGGGCTCGGGCTCCAAACAAAACAAACCACTTAAGCGAGCCGCGAGCACCTGCAGTTCGGGGCTAGCGAAGACCGAAAACACCCGGCGAATGCTCGAGAAGCGGAGATCCGTTCGATCGGTTCGAGCAGCTTGGAGGGTGCGTTTCTATATTCATCCGCAGCCTGACCAGGCTTGGCATCTGTGAGCGCAGACGTACCGGGCTCGCCGACGGGCCCCACCAAGGGGNGGGGGGGGGGGGGTTCGGCCTGACATCGGTGAGTGGGTAGACTTTACGGGTTGGAAAGCATCTCAGAAACACCGGTATGTACTCGGATGGATCCGGGAATAATCCTCCCACACCGGCTGGTCTGAACATGGGGGTGTTGAGTGCACGTCACGTGACCTTGGAGATGCTCCCTCGCACCTCATCGCAAGCATCGCAAGCATCGCAAGCTAATTGGAAGGGTGCGGCGAGAGCTGTCAACTATTAGGGAAGGACGCGTTATGCTCCTACTACGTCTCGGAAGATGGGCGCCTGCACCCCGGGGGGGGGAATTGTGACGAGGGGTAGTTGATCCGTCGGCGAGCGCGATTTATTATACGCGTTAAGTTACCACGGGATGGGTAATTTTTTTTACCAAGGAATATACGGACGTCCTTTTGGGGCGGAGGCATTACGCTGATGGGATCGAGAGGAAATTTGGAATTTATCGAAGCAGGGGGCGCGCCTCGGGGAAATAAGGATCGTATCATGCCCGACACAGTTGCAGAGGCATGGGAATTCCTGCTTGGTAGCAAACGACCCTGTTGTGAGCACGCGGCTCTTACACTCCCAAGCGGCTGTCAATACAACCTCTCTCCGTATCTCGCGAAAGGCAATACGCAACCTTCGAGGTCCTGGAGGAGTCGCAGCCCGGCTCGCTGCTTACTAAGGCATCTGAGCTTTTCCCGGAGCTGTAAAACGCAGTCCTTCCCACTGCCCCTGCACCGAAAGGCTCTGCTGTGGACGGAGAGCCAGGGCGAATGACTAGATGCGAGGAGCTCATTGACGGCACTCACTACTTGCAGATTCGTGTCAGAGGAAGACGGGCTGGAGTGAGGCATTTTTCCCCGGAGGCGAGAATGGCACTTCTAAAGGTGGAGTGCGTGTGGGATGATCTGTCGCGATCTTATATATAGCAATGATCATGAACCGCACAGACTTGGGCGTCGGAATCGCTAGGTACACCCGATGCCGAGAGTCTCCTGGGCTGGGTTATAAAGATCTGGCGGGTGATTGGAGAGTGGCCTGCCAATGCCCTAATCGATCGTAGCAGTATCGTATGTAGTAGTAGTAGTAGGAGTAGGAGTAGTAGTAGTAGGAGGAGGAGTAGTAGTAGTAGGAGGAGGAGTAGTAGTAGTAGTAGTAGGAGGAGGAGTAGTAGTAGTAGGAGGAGGAGTAGTAGTAGGAGGAGGAGTAGTAGTAGTAGGAGGAGGAGTAGTAGTAGTAGTAGTAGTAGTAGTAGTAGTAGTAGTAGTAGTAGTAGTAGTAGTAGTAGTATCATATTTAGTAGTCTTATACATGGTGACATTCCATATAGCAGTATGAGATGGCCAATATCAAATACCGCAATATCAGATATTAGATATAATCGACTAGATATAGACCCATGGCCGGCAGATATAAATACCGGTGGAGCCGGCACGTGATGACCTCCATTCAAATCGCACAAAAGAAGGTCGAGAGATAGCGCGGCAGAGCGCCCTCGTTAGCTTCCATATCCGTCGCTTCCGTACTGGCCAGCCCCCAAGTGCAAAAAACCATTCCCACCCTTCGCCGGGTGGGAATATTGGCAGTCGTGGTCACGTGGCCCTGGCCGTGCCTGTCCAGTTCCACGCCGACCAAGCCCGGTCTCGTGATCGACTGGCGGGACGCCCGCTTGGCAAGTCATCATCCACGCCAGACGGTCTGCATCTTCGAGGAAAAAAGCTTCCGCTTATATCACAACGTCGATATGAGGCACCGCTGGCTCTTCCGCTCAAGCTTCGCGTCAGTGCAGGGACTTGGGCGCCCTTGTTGATCCCCCGACAAGGGGGGAAACGAGGAGCACAAACTGATATCCCACAGTACAAGTACGGCCTCCCTCTCCCCCCTCCTGACGACACCGATGCAAGAAAAAGGGTGGGATCGCCTCAGTCCAGAGCCTCCGGACGTCTCGACCATCCCTCACTCACGCGAATGGTTATTACGCTCCCGACGCACGTCGACGGCCACGCCCAGCACGGCCAGCCTGTCGCCATCGAGCATGACACTCCGGATTCTGAAGAGCCTCCTATACGACGGCCAGGCCCCCTCGTAGCCCAGCCGAAGAGCAACAAGGACCAGCCACCCGGGGCCGGGCTTCCGGAAGACGCTTCGGCTGCCCACACGGTGGTCGATAGCGATGCCGAGAGCAGAGATGATCCGCGCAGCTCGATGTCGTCGCCGTGGGATGGAGATCCGGGGACGGCTCACGTGTCCGATGGACATGCTGTTGCAGCCCAGCTAGGAGTTGATCCGCAGTGAGTTCGTCGGCGACGGCCTCGGGGAATTCCCGCTGACACGTGCAGGCACGGGATCACGTCGGCAGAGGCCAGAGCCCGTCTCGAACGGGACGGCCCGAACCGGATCGCCGGCGCCGGCCAAGTTTCCGTCGGCGAGGTTTTGCTCAAGCAAGTCTCCAACAGCTTGACGATTGTGAGTTGCGGCCTTTCGTGGCGGCCCTGCTTCTGACTTCGATCTCAAGGTCCTGCTCATCGCCATGGCCCTGTCCTACGGCACCCTCGACTTTATCGAGGGGGCCGTCATCACAGCCGTCATTCTCCTGAACATCGTTCTCGGGTGCGCGACCCTCGCCCACCTCGGAAGCATCGGTTGACTGACGTGGACGCAGCTTCGTGCAGGACTTCCGCGCCGAGAGGACCATGCAATCGCTGCTCAGTCTGGCGGCATCGTCATCTCAAGTCATCCGCAACGGCCAGATCGAAAGCGTCAAGGCCGACACTCTGGTCGTGGGCGACGTGGTGAACCTCGCGACCGGCGTCGTCGTGCCGGCTGATCTGCGCCTGCTCGACAGCGCCAACCTGGAAGTCGACGAGGCACTGCTCACCGGAGAATCGCTGCCGGCATCCAAGCACGCCGACTGCATCATCGACGGTCATGGCGAGACCCCCATCGGGGACCGGATCAACATGGTCTACTCGGCCACCACGGTCACGCGTGGCCGTGCCACGGGCATCGTCGTCGCCACGGGCATGAAGACCCAGATCGGGAGCGTCGCCTCTCTTCTTCGCGGAGAAGCGGTCGAAGATGCAAGCACCCACCCGGTCGGGCGTTTCTTCCAGAGACTTGGCCACGGATTCAAAAACATCCTTGGCTTGATTGGGACCCCGATGCAAGTCAAACTGTCCAAGTTCGCCATCCTGCTCTTCGGCCTTGCCATCCTCCTCGCCATCATCGTCTTCTCGGTGAACAAGTGGCAGCTGGAGCATGAGGTCATCTTGTATGGGATCGTCGTGGCCGTGGCCGTCATCCCCGAATCCTTGATCGCCGTCATGACAATCACCATTGCCGTCGGCGTGAAAGCCATGGCTCAGGGGAACGTCGTTATCCGGCGCATGGCAGCTCTCGAGGCCATCGGAGGGGTGACAAACATCTGTTCGGACAAGACCGGCACCCTTACCCAGGGCAAGATGGTCGCGCACAAACTCTGGGTCCCCAACGTGGGAATGCTCAGCGTGAAGGGGACGACCAACATTCTGGACCCCGAGGATGGCGTGCTCGACATTGATGGCCAGCCTCTGGACAAGCGGGATGTCTCGCCCCCATCCCAGGCGGCGCTCCTGAGGCCCGTCCTCGATGCTGCCGCCCTCTGCAACTTCGCCACCGTCTTCAAGACAGGCGCGGAGGACTCGAACAACGCGTCACTCGACGAGAAAGCTGGCAGCCCGCCCCCTGCAGAATGGACTGCGATCGGTGACCCGACGGAGATTGCCCTGCAAGTCCTGGCCATGAGGTTCGGACGCGGCAAAGACATGCATCTCAGCAGCGGGCAGGTGGCAGCAACCATCGAGCATCAGTTCGACTCCAGTCTGAAGCGGATGTCGGTCGCGTTCAGAAATTCAAACACCAGAACCATCGAGGTCTTCGCGAAAGGCGCCAGCGAGGCTATCCTCCCCGTCCTGGACCTCACCAAGGATGAAGAGGGGGTCATCATCCCCATCATGGAGCACCTCGCCCGCGAAGGTCTCCGCGTCCTCCTCATCGCCTCCAAGACGGTGGCCGAGGAGCACGGGGACGCACTCAGCGACCGCAGCTACATGGAGTCCAACCTCCAGCTCCAAGGTCTCGTTGGTCTGTACGACCCACCTCGCCAGGAGACCCTCGGCGCCGTGAGGAGGTGCCACGGTGCGGGGATCGTGGTCCACATGCTGACCGGCGACCACCTCAGCACCGCTACAGCCATCGCGCAGAAAGTGGGCATTCTCGACGCCTCGTCGCAGACCAGCCGGTCTGTAATGAAGGCACCGGATTTCGATAGGATGTCTGATGCAGAGCTTGACGCCTTGCCGAACCTGCCACTCGTCCTTGCTCGGTGCAGCCCGGCCACCAAGGTTCGGATGGTCGATGCGTTGGCTCGTCGACATGCCTTCTCGGTCATGACTGGAGATGGGGTGAACGACGCGCCGGCGCTGAAACGTGCCGATGTTGGTATCGCGATGGGGATCAACGGGACAGACGTGGCGAAGGACGCCGCAGATATGGTGCTGACAGATGACAACTTCGCCTCGATCGTGAAGGCGGTCGAGGAAGGTCGGCGTCTGTTCGACAATATCCAGAAGGTATTCCTCCCGACCACGCGTCTCTCCCACTCAGCTGACCGCGGTCCCAGTTCCTGATGCATCTCCTCATCTCCAACATATCTCAAGTCCTCCTCCTCCTGATCGCTCTCGCCTTCAAGGACCGGGACGGCAAATCTGTCTTCCCTCTCTCGCCGCTGGAAATCCTGTGGGTGAACATGGTCACCTCGTCCTTCCTCGCCCTCGGACTCGGCATGGAGGAGGCGCAGGCTGATACCATGGTGCGGAGACCGCGCGACCTCCGCGCCGGGGTCTTCACCTGGGAGCTCATCACCGACAAGATGCTCTACGGAAGCTGGGCCGGAGCCCTCTGCCTGGTCGCCTTCATCATTGTCGCCTACGGCCCCGGAGGCGGGGATCTGGGCGTCGACTGCAACAAAGGCTGGAACGACACCTGCGGCGTTGTGTTTCGGGGCCGGGCGACCGTGTTCGCGGTCCTGAGCTTCGTCCTCCTGGTGACCGCGTGGGAGGTCAAGCACTTCTCCCGCAGCCTCTTCAACCTCGACCCCAGACGCTTCCGCGGGCCATTCTCTGTGGTCAAAGCACTTGTCTACAACCGCTTTCTGCTCTGGGCAGTTGTGGCTGGCTTCGCCATTACCTTTCCCGTCATCTACATCCCCGTGGTCAACAAGACTGTGTTCAAGCACACGGCCATCGGCTGGGAATGGGGTCTCGTGCTCGGCGCCTTGATTCTCTACCTGGCTTTCGTGGAGGCCTGGAAGGCTACCAAGCGCCGCTTTGGCATCTGGTCCGGAAAGGGGCAGTCCCTGGCCGAGGTCATGGCCATCGCCGTCTAGGGGCGGACCGCGATGGGTTTCGTCTGCGGCGCGGCGTCGGCTCTTCCGAACATCTGAGAGAGCGGATCTCTCTCGGCCTCCCCGCTGTCCGCGGCCGTGACGATTATCTCTTCTCGGCTCTCCAGCTCGGCAGATGCGCTTCTCCTTGGGATCCGAAGCGTCTTCCCGTACCTTCTCTGCTCTCGTCGCCTGGTCGCGTTGGAAGTATAGCCGAGCTTTATGTCTAGTGGTGAATTGCATTTTCGGTTCAAATAATAGGAATAAAGTACATTAATGAGGACCGCCCGCTACATGATGTCCCTTGGGGCTTCACGTGAGACTCACATAGGATCTCGTCCGAGGGGAAGCTGGGCGAGAAAGATCGGTGCCGGTCGAGTCAGATTTACCCTCGGCCCGCGAAGAGGTCATGTTTCCATTCTCTAGAGAACTGATGCATTCAAGATGTACCAGAGATTGATCTCGTCTCCCAACAGCCGCGAGTCACGGTCTTTCTGCCCGCGGCGCGACAGACGGATACACCGTCCCCCTCGCCCCCTCTCGAACCGAGAAGAGCCTTCCGGCCGAGCGCCAGGCGAGCCCAGCCCGCACGGGCTCGCAGAGGGACGCGGGCCTGCTGGGCTGGAATCGGCATCTCGGGATCGGGGGCGGGGATGTCTGGTGCAGTGGGTGTGTAGCTGTTCTTATAGGTAGGTAGGTAGGTAAAATGACCTTGTGTTAATCTTTGTGTACGCCCTCCTGCATACGCGTCGCGTCACGCTTCTACTTCTAATCTTCCTTTTATAGTAATATAACAACGAGTCTACGCGAAGCTTTAGCTACTAAGTTCTATCCTAATCGAAAGCGAAAGGGCTTATTGAGTAAATTATATAGATTAAATATTATCGCAGATGTTTTCAAAGGGGATTGAGTTATGAATCTAGCGTGTCGGTTTTCGTATTACTCGCATACGACTGCGAATACTCCAACCTTGTATAGAATAACAGATTCCTCATAACGCTTTCTTAGATCTGGTAAGCTATTGCTATTAACTCGTTACGAGAGAAGAGCTTCTTCTGCGCTAGTTGAAAAGGAACCTTTTATTTTATAAGCTTCTCTTTTGATTTGACGTAAAAACCACTTGGGTCAAAAGGTATTTGTGAATACTATCTGCCAGGTTTGATATGATATATTCTTAAGGCGTTGGAAATCGATGAAAGGGTCTATGTGAATGGAAAGGATATCCTTGAGCTTGTTCTTATCGATCTTGGCGGAGGAAGAGGAACTTGCCAAGGTATATGCCTTGTATATTGCCATTGTCTCTGCTAGTATTACTCTGAGGGGTCTTCTTTAATAAGTGCTCTGTAGCCTGGGATACTTAAATTATATTAGCTAGGTATAGCGTTTTAGAAAAAACGAATAGAGAAATAACAGCTAGTATAGTCAATGATAAATCACCTATTATAGGAGATGCTCTGACAGTAAATGTAATAGTAAGCTAGAAGAGTGCACGAGAAAGTATGAGTTGCAAACGACGATAGTTGGTTGTCTTCAGGTCTAAAAGAGAGCTCTCTAAGAGCTATTTAAGGTAAGTGCCTTCCTTGGCACTGCCCTAAGTCATATAATAGAGTCATGTGACACGCATGCGACGTGCATTCTTGCAACATCACCTAATATTACTATTGGAGTATCAGGTGCCATGTATCTGAGGAAGAGGTCCTAGCTAGTAATAGAAACAGGTCCGATACTTATAGGGAATAGGTACACCATTGGACTTTTTATAAGCTCTCAAGGCTGCCCTGCTACCAAGTTGTTAACCGGCTAATCCTATTAAGGAGATAATGCCAGGACGTACGTATCAAAGGAGACATCAGATTAGTTTGAGGACTATAGATTGCAACTCATAAACTAGCCTAGATATAGCTATAACGATAGCACTTTGGACTCGCGCTCAGTACCTTGGAGTTGCGTCGAGTTGCACTTTTGATATCTCGGGGTGATGGCGTTCATGCTTTTGATTTCGATCGAGGTAGGGATACCCCGACGCTATCCTGGTAAGGCATACTGAGATATGCTTGCATAGTATCACGGGAATAGGCTACAGGGCTTCCGGCTCGTGTATTGGAGGAAGAGCCTTTGCAAAAAGAGCTCTGCAACTTCTTTGTTTTCTTTGTATTGGACCTATAGAATACGCCTCTGCTCCGAGTTCTTGCTCCCAAGCTTGATACCGCAGTCAGGCATTTCTGTGTCGTTACATTAGCCTAAGATATAAACCCAACGAGTATGTTTAGTAAGTTTTAAAGTCTATTTTATATAAGCGCTATTAAATATCTGTTTGTTGAAGACTGAATAAGCGGATATAGCTAGACTGAAGCAATTGGCTCAAGAGGCATTAGAGGCAGTCTTATTGGTAATTATTAACAAGATTATCAATTCTATGCCTAAACGGCTTTAAGCTTCAAAGGCTAAGGGCTAGTACACCAAATACTAAATCCCCAGAATAGAGCTTTCAAACGATTCTATTCTTGGCTTTAATTATTCATTTCTAGTAGGATTGTAGGGTTAATGTTAGGGTCTTGAATATACAAGAAGGCAGGTAAATTATGGCGGGGTGAGCCTAGATATAGGGCGAGTACAAAGATTAACCAAAGGTGATTTTAGGTGCGAGGATGGATAGATAGATAAAGAGACAGAGACCCAAAAAAAAACCACACCAGCAGAAGCCAGAGACGCGCGCGGAGAGAAAAAAAGGAGAAAAGGAGTGATTGGAGAGAGGGGGAGAGGGGGAGAAACAGAACAGCCGTTCCAATTCCCCTGCCCCCTTCAGTCGGCCATTTGCATCAGCAAGTGCCGCACGCCAGCCCACGCCTCAAAGGCCAACGGCAGGATCTGGTCCACGGGCTGGAGGAAGCCGTTGTTTCCCTTGTCCGACAGCTCGAAGGTAAAGACGTGCTCGGCGTCGACGACTTCCTTGACGTAGTCGGTCGAGGCGCCGTTGACGACGCCGATGGTTTGGCAGACGGTACCGAACGCGAAGTCTGTATCCGCGAATTGCTTGATGGTTGAGGACATGTTGCTCGCTAGCGACTGCAGAGTGGCGTCGTTGGGCGCGACGGCGGTGCAGGAGTGGCTGTATGCTGAGACGGGGGTCAGTAGTGGGCAAGGAGAAGGG
>JAENRP010000055.1:184695-198010 GCA_024741835.1 Diplocarpon mali | reverse complement strand
TTGACGCAAAAGGTGGCTATATAAAATACTAAGGAATTTAATAAAAGCAGCATTGCCAAGAATCTAGTGTGCACAGACAGGGAACCTCAGATTATTACGCCCTGTACGAAGTAGAAAGCCAATCTTGAAGAGAGCAGTCCGTCGTGCACTAGCCTTCTTCCCCAAGCAACGTGGATGGAGAGGCGGGAGCGGGCCTCGGTGATCGAGACCTGGGACAAGCTATACTCTGTTACGTATGTGTAGAACCTTGAGCTCGATGGTCAGGCGCGCCGCCGTGATCAAACCTTGTTCTTCTGATCGCGGAGATCTTTTCGTGGAAATCTCAACCCTTGCAGCTCTCAACGAGGCCCTGGATTCTGTGCTGCCAGCCATACCTGGGTTTTGATAGAAATCTTACAGCGCGATAGAGCGAATAGTGCACTCGTCGTTGCAGTTGGTGAGTCTCTTGTGAAGGGTGAGACTGTGAGGTCTTCATGTGCTCTACTGCTCATTATACAGTGTGATCTCGGGTCCCGTCTGGATAAGGCTCGTCTAGACCGCTTTTGACCCCAGTTAATCTGGAGAGTCCCTCGAGATAACTTGGTGTCGCAGTCGCTCTATTCGATTGCTTGAGAGATCCTTCAAAGAGACCTTCACGCGGGTGAGCTCTACATCCCTTACCCAGAGCTTCGGGCTCCGGACTTCTCGAGCGCTCCACAGCGGCCAAACCTTCGTCTTCGGAGCCGACAGAACGTCGCAGGAAAACCCCTCCCTTGCAGCTCTCTCCATAATGCAATGACCTGCGCATCATGACACAATTGATTTGGAGGGCCGCATGTCGCGGCAATGCTCGCCGATGAAGTACTTCGAGCCGATTGAGACTCGATGGCTCTGTTGCGGGGCGAAGCAGTGCGATCGTGTTACTATCCTTCCCGGTGCTGACTTACTCTGATGTCCAGCCCGCGCCGATTCCTATGCTCATGTCCTCGTCCTAGAGAAACTGGCATACACCCCACGTGACGTTCGGGCAGTTGCCCGTACTGCGGTCGTCAATCCCGCCACGGCTGCAGTCCCAGTATCATGGACTCATGACATTTGGCAATGGTCCCGGGAGATGGTGGCCATACGCACCTCTTCTCGACGACGGTCCCACATGCGACCCGATGAACCAGAGCCGGAGGTGCATCCCATCTGCCTCGTCCAGCGGTCATCGACCACAGTACCCACACCGTAGGAACAGCTGTTCATCAAGCCCGCCGCGAGAGAAGCGCAGCTGACACGCAGCCGCTCTCCCATGCTCCATCCTCCAGACAAGTCGTCTCCCATCTACCTCGCCCCAAACAGCCTCGGACCACCTGCTCGCCTGGAGACCGGTTGATCGACGAGAGGATGAGACGTTCCAGAATCGAGCCGTCGTCGCCCTTCCCCAGCCACGGGCGGTGGGTCGCCGTGTCCGCCGGGCTCGAGAGAAGAGAAAGCCGGCCGAGCTGGAGCCAGGAGGCTGGCTTTTCTGCGACGAAGTGCGTGCTCCGGGAGACCGGATTTCTGGCCTCTGCGCGGCTGCATTCCCGTCGAGCCAGCGCACTGACCGGACTCCTCGGAACTCCCGCCATACGCAAGGGGCGTAAGGGGGAGCAGGAGGAGCAGAGGAGAGTACAGGAGGGTGCAAAAAGTTGGAATCCCCCCTTAGCAGCCAAGGCGCACGTACTTGATTTCGTGTGATAAGCATCGCTGCTTTTAAGAGTAGACAAGTTGAATTCTAATATGCTATATACAACCTCTCCGCATGGCTCATAATGACATGCCCTCGAGAGTGCATCACCGTAGCCAATCGAGAAATTTATCTTGGATCGATATCATACTAAGCATCTGGATGAAAGCATCCAAAGTGGCGCTAGTACCGGGGGCATAGTCGAGCTGGGGAGAAAGCCGATATAGCTCTGCTTTTCTCAGAGCGTCAAGGTCTTGAGTGACACGAATCCTAGGGGAGAGACTATCTTGCAAGTGATAAATGCATCTCTTGAAGGGTCTCTCTTCTCATGCTTCCTTCATAAAGCCTAGCTCCGTCGTGTGTTATAAGTTACCTGAGAGAGGGGGTGTTTATTTTTCGCAGGAGACGTACCAAAAAGCAGCACGAGAAGGGTATCCCAAACCAAAGTGAGTGAGCCCTGGCTGCCAGGAACGGGGGCTGTTCGAACTTTTCGCACCCCACAGTAGCTGGCGCCCGCTCTCGTCTATTGCGCCTCCTTCCACTGAGGGTTGGTGGTGATGGTGATGCGGAGCCGGCCACTCGGTTGGGCAGGGGGCGCGGGGGAACATCCAGGTTAGAGTAAACATCAACAGAAGATCGAAGCAGTCATCTGGACTGAGTAGCGCCAACCCTTCCGACGCAGGCACATCCAGGTTAGAGTAAACACCAGCAGAAGTTCGAAGCAGTCATCTGGACTGGGTAGCGCCAACCCTTCCGACGCAGGCAGGGTGGCGGCGCAGAGAAGGGTTCAATCGTTCCCGACCCGCTGAGTGACCCTGCTGCGAGGTGTGACACAGTACAGATATCCGAGAGTACCGATACTCCCTCCGTATAACGTGCAGACCCGAACGCATGGTCGAGATACACGGCCAGGATACGAGGAGCGAGTTTCTTCAAACTCCCCAACCCGACGAGTACTTCCTCCCTTCTCTCTTTACGGGATCCTTGCTCGCTGGCATATCCAGGCCGAAATGGCTGGGAACCCCACATGGTAGGTAGGTGGTAAGAGTCATCTCCGTGCAGGCTCTCTGCACAGAGGTGCTGTAGACCACATGCAGATCGAGGATGGCATCGTGAAGAGAGAGTGGCCAGAGTCGTGGCTAACATGAAGCTGGAGATGAGCTCTACTGAGCCCCAGCACTCCGACGAAGGGGGGGGCAATTGTCCGGAGTCGGAACGGAGCGATGCGAACATGTCGACAAGATGTCCAGGTCACGTGGAGCTGGGTGGATCTGCTCTCGGAAGGGCACACGCTCGAGCCGGCGCCGACGCGAGACGAGATGCCGACACAGTTCCTGCCCTGTTGAGCCAGCCCGGCTTACTTCGTAAAGCCCTGTAGCGCATCGATCGCAATCGCGTCTTTCGGTGACGGGCTGATCCGCCAAGGGCCGGGACAACCGGCGGGCTGGACCTCCGGCCTGAGACGGTAGTGCTGACGAGAAGAACAACAACAACAACAACAACAATAACAACACCGAGCCGCAGAGGAATGACATGAACGGCAATCCTAAATCCAGGCCGAAACAAGACTTCCCCAGCGCGTACCCAGAAATTACCAATGCCACCCGTGCACCAATCAGGCCGTTGCGATCCGGGATGGTGGGGCCGCGCCATCTATCTCCACAGGTAACCTTACTGTACCGTATCTGTTGCATCATATCTGACCCAGCTACTGCATCGAGTACGGTACAAACAGGCAGCTCAGAGGTGCCGCGGCGGCGGCGGATTCCTGCAGAGGAACAGTCCGGGACGGCTATCTCGCACCTGTGGCGACTCTCGTCGGCAGCCAGGGACGCTGTATGCGCGCGTGCTGAGTAGAGAGAGAGAGAGAGAGAGAGACCATGACGTGCTGACGACAAGACGTCATGAGCCTCATCCCATCCCATCCCATCCCATCCCATGTCGAAGGGGTCGGGCGGTCGGATGTAGGAGGTTGGGTTGCAAACAGACAAGAAGCGAGAGTCTGCTGAGTCAGCGAGATTTCGGGCTTGCGGTAGTCCCCTCGATCCCGACGGTGGGGATGGGGAGATGGGGCCAACTCCGCCTTCTTGACACCCACAACACCCAACACCACGCACCACGGCGCCATGGCTTCCTTCCGCCCAATCCGAGGCTACCGTTGGAAATTGAGTTTCAGGAAATCACAATCCAGACATCTTGACGCAACGTCTCGCCCCGCTTCTGCCGGACTTGTCTCGCCAGGTCAGGCTTCGGCCTTCAGCGAAAGGCCGAGGGCAGCGAAGGGGCACCCCCCGATAGCACTCGTGCTACGTAGAGTAGACTAACTCGAGTTGAGGACTCGAGAGCAGCTCGCGGGTCGGAGGCTCCACGTCTCCCGAGCCGGAAATCCTGTTGCGGTGTCGACCCTTTCTTTCCGGCCTGGAGAGTGGAGCGCGGCCAGTATGTCGTGCCATCATGTATATTATCTTTGCCAGGACCCCGACTCTGTCCAGATACGTTGTATGTGCGTTTCTTTATATCACTGCATCGTTCCATTCCAACTATCGTGTCCCTTCGCCCCCAGCCCTCCACTGCTATCTCCATCAGAGCAAGCGCTGCAAGTTCCTGTGAGCCGAGGAGAAACGCCGTGACGACGCTCCAACCCCGCCGAGATGGCCAACACAGGCCTGGACGAGAAGGCATTTGCCTCGATTGTCGGGGGCGATCACGACGGAGAGCGTAAACTTACCCGTGTTCTCACAAGCAACTCCGTCATGTCGGAAAGACGGCGGAGTCGTGCCCACGACTCTGACGAGGATGAGAAGGCCCGGTCGGACGACTGGAGTATGCTCCCCGAGGTCGAAGCCATGTATCAGCAGGGCGAGAAGGACAACGTCAAGGGCCGGAAGCTGGGAGTGACCTGGACCAACCTGACCGTGAAAGGGGTGGGAGCCGACGCGGCTTTCCACGAGAACTACCTGTCGCAGTACAACATCCCGCAGCTGATCCGGGAGAAAAGGAGCGGAGCACCTCTGAAGTAGGTTGCATGTCGAGGCCCACGGCCCAGCCGAGACGGAACTGACGAGACCGTGTAGGACCATCATCGATGCCAGTCACGGATGTGTCCGGCCTGGAGAGATGCTGCTCGTGCTCGGTCGGCCCGGCTCGGGCTGCACATCCCTCCTGAAGATCCTTGCCAACAAGCGTCGTGGGTACGCCGAGGTAACGGGAGACGTGCACTGGGGAACGCTCGACCACAAGGAGGCCGAGAACTACCGCGGCCAGATCGTGATCAACACCGAGGAGGAGCTGTTCTTCCCGTCCCTGACTGTCGGCGAGACGATTGACTTTGCAACCCGGATGAAGGTATGTGGATTCGTGTGGATTCGTGTGGATTGGCGTCGGGCCGTGTGGCGGATGGACGGCGAGGATGGAGGACGACGATGAGGGCGCCCAGGAGGATGAGGATGAAGAGGACGACGATGTGAGGATGATGACTAACGCGCCTCGCCAAGGTCCCCTACCGCCTGCCATCCAGCACGGGTTCGGCCAAAGAATTCCAAGAAACCAATCGCGACTTCCTCCTGCGCTCGATGGGCATCGCCCACACCAAAGACACCAAGGTCGGAAACGAGTTTGTGCGCGGTGTGTCGGGCGGTGAGCGGAAGCGGGTTAGTATCCTCGAGGTCCTGGCGACTCGGGCCTCCGTCTTCTGCTGGGACAACTCCACTCGCGGTTTGGATGCCAGCACCGCACTTCAATACACCAAGGCCATCCGCGCCATCACCAACGTCTTTGGGCTCGCCTCCATCATCACCCTCTACCAGGCGGGGAACGGCATCTACAATGAGTTCGACAAGGTGCTCGTCCTGGACATGGGCCTGGAGCTCTACTACGGTCCCAGGAAAGAAGCCCGGCCCTTCATGGAGAGTCTGGGCTTCGCCTGCGCCGACGGCGCCAACATCGGAGACTACCTGACCGGCGTCGTCGTCCCCTCGGAGAGGATGATCCGGCCGGGATTCGAGAAGTCCTTCCCGCGGACGGCCGCCGACATTGCGAATCGCTACCGAGAATCCAACATCAAGGCCGCAATGGAGGCCGAGTACGGCTATCCCACCAGCGAAGAGGCCAAGCAGAACACCGAGGACTTTCGCATCGGCGTGTCGTGGGAGAAGCATCCAGGTCTGCCGAAGAAATCGCCCCTGACCACGGGCTTCACAGTGCAGGTCCAGGCCGCTATCACGCGCCAGTATCAGATCCTCTGGGGCGACAAGGCCACCTTCGCGATTAAGCAGCTATCGACCATAGCCCAAGCTCTGATCGCGGGATCGCTCTTCTACGACGCGCCGGACGACACGGGCGGTCTCTTCAGCAAGTCGGGCGCTCTGTTCTTCGCCCTCCTGTTCAACTGTCTCCTGGCGATGTCCGAGGT
Organism: Diplocarpon mali; assembly: GCA_024741835.1. NCBI lineage: Eukaryota > Fungi > Ascomycota > Leotiomycetes > Helotiales > Drepanopezizaceae > Diplocarpon > Diplocarpon mali. Next base: position 191,909 of record JAENRP010000055.1, on the reverse strand, counting down.
CACCGACTCCTTCACCGGTCGCCCAGTGCTCGCGAAACATAAATCCTTCGTAAGCCACCCGATCCGGCCGCGCTCGAGAAGGTGTCTCGAGACAATGTCCACTAACGTGAACACAGGCTTTATATCACCCTGCCGCCTTCTGTCTGGCCCAAGTGACCGCAGATATTCCAGTCATCTTCTTCCAGATCTCGTCCTTTTCTCTGATCCTCTACTTCATGGTCGGGTTGAAGACGACGGCCGGAGCGTTCTTCACCTTCTGGATCATTGTGTTCTCCAGCACCATGTGTATGACGGCCTGCTTCCGCTCGGTCGGAGCTGCCTTCTCCTCTTTCGACGCGGCGAGCAAGGTCTCGGGATTCCTGGTCTCGGCCTTTGTCACGTACGCGGGGTATATGATCCCCAAGAAGGGCATGCAAGACTGGTTCGTCTGGATTTATTGGCTCAACCCCCTCGCCTACGGCTTCTCGGCGATCCTTGCGAATGAGTTCAAGGACACCGTGATCCCCTGTGTCGGGCCCAATCTTGTGCCAAACGGCCCAGGCTACAACGACTCGGCTTTCCAGGCTTGTACTGGAGTCGCTGGCGCGAAGCAAGGCGCGACAAACCTCACGGGCGAGGAGTACCTCGAGTCCCTCTCCTACTCAAAAGACAACATCTGGCGCAACTTTGGAATCAATCTGGCGTGGTGGGCATTATATGTCGCCATCACCGTCTACTGCACCAATAACTGGGACTCGGCATCCGGAAACAGTGGCTTCCTGCTGATCCCGCGCGAAAATGCCAAGAAAACCCACCTGCTGGTCGCAGATGAAGAATCTCAACGGTCTGAAGGGAGCCGCAACGAACCTTCGGGGTCAATCGATTCCTCGGAGACCAGAGTCGTCGAGCGAACCGATGACGAGCTCGTCCGCAACACCTCCGTCTTCACCTGGAAGAACCTCACTTATACTGTCAAGACTCCTTCCGGTGACCGGGTTCTCTTGGACAATGTCCAGGGATGGGTCAAGCCTGGGATGCTGGGTGCCCTGATGGGATCGTCGGGTGCCGGCAAAACGACTCTCTTGGATGTGCTCGCGCAGCGCAAGACAGACGGTACTATCCACGGGTCAATCCTCGTCGACGGTCGACCTCTCAATGTCAGCTTCCAGCGGTCTGCTGGATACTGTGAACAATTGGACGTTCACGAGTCTCTGGCTACTGTCAGGGAGGCTCTCGAGTTCTCTGCTCTCCTGCGCCAGCCACGGACGACACCAAGGGAAAAGAAACTGCAGTATGTCGACACGATCATTGACCTGCTCGAGATGCATGATATCGAAAACACCCTCATCGGCTCTACCGGCGCCGGTCTCTCCGTCGAGCAACGCAAGCGTCTGACGATCGGAGTGGAACTCGTCTCGAAGCCTAGCATCCTGATCTTCCTCGACGAGCCTACCTCGGGTCTCGATGGTCAAGCGGCGTTCAATACCGTACGTTTCCTCCGCAAGCTAGCTGACGTTGGCCAAGCCGTCCTCGTCACCATTCATCAGCCCAGTGCCCAACTGTTTATGCAATTCGACAGCCTCCTGCTCCTCCAGAGAGGAGGAAAGACCGTTTACTTTGGTGATATCGGCCCCAACGCATCAACGCTGAAGGGCTACTTCGCACGCTACGGCGCGCCCTGCCCGATCGAGGCCAACCCAGCCGAACACATGATCGACGTCGTCTCTGGTCCTCTAAGCAAGACCACTGACTGGAACAAGGTCTGGCTCGAATCACCCGAGCACAAGTACACTGTGGAGGAACTGGACCGCATCATCGCCGAGGCCGCGGCCAAGGAACCCGGGACTGTGGACGACGGCTACGAGTTTGCCACACCCCTCTTGGAACAACTGAAGCTAGTCACGCAGCGTATGAACGTGTCTCTGTGGCGGAACACTGTAAGTGCCAACCCCCCAGAGTGGGCTCTAGGACCCTGCCCGCCTAGGGATCTCGCAAGCCAGTCTGTGTATGCTTTCAGAACATGAACTAACCATACCGTAGGACTACATCAACAACAAGGTAGCACTACACATCTTCTCTGGTCTCTTCAACGGCTTCTCGTTCTGGGATATTGGGAACACTGTTAGCGACCTCCAACTCCGTCTCTTCTCGGTCTTCACCTTCATGTTCGTGGCGCCTGGTGTCATCGCACAGCTCCAACCCCTCTTCATTGACCGTCGTGACATCTACGAGACTCGCGAGAAGAAGTCAAAGATGTACTCCTGGGTTGCCTTCGTGACCGGCCTCATTGTCTCTGAGCTGCCCTACCTTGTCGTTTGCGGTATCCTTTACTTCGTCTGCTGGTACTGGACCACCGGCTTCTCGACCGATTCGGGCAAGACACTCTCGGTGCTGTACGTCGTCATCATGTACGAGTTTGTCTACACGGGTATCGGCCAGTTCATCGCGGCCTACGCACCTAACGCGACCTTCGCCTCGCTCGCCAATCCCATCCTCCTCGGGACGCTGATCTCCTTCTGTGGGGTGCTCGTCCCGTACGACCAGATCCAAGAGTTCTGGCGCTACTGGATCTACTGGCTGAATCCCTTCAATTACCTGATGGGGGCGCTCTTGACCTTCACCGTCTACGGCGAGGACGTCGTCTGCAGCGAGCGCGAGTTTGCCCTGTTCGACACCCCGATATCCGGGCAGACTTGCTTCGAGTACCTGGCCGACTACTTGCAGGACAAGGGTTCGGCGGCAAACCTCACGAACCCCGACGCCACGAGCGGGTGCAAAGTGTGTCAGTACAAGTCCGGAGCCGACTACATGGCCACCGTCAACATCCCCGAGTACTACTACGGCTGGAGAGATGCGGCCATCGTGACGCTGTTCGCCATCAGTAGTTACGCCATGGTGTACCTGTGCATGAAGCTACGCACCAAGGCTAGCAAGAAGGCTGAATAGGCGCTCCGGCAACCCACACCTCTCACCTTCAACTCACGCCTTGTTTCTCGTTCACAACCTTGAGGCCGTTGTCGCTTGTCGGCTTTTGCGCACCTTGGCATCCTACCGGCGTTCTCAGCGAAACATGCGTGCTTGCTCACGCATGGAGTTCTCTTTTCAATGTACATTACCCGTGCGAATATAGATAGATATAGATAGACTTCCAATTTTCGGGTATTCTTGGTCGTCGCGTTACGTGGGCCCAGCGGTATGCACAGTCTCTGGACGTGTTTGGGTATGTGGGAACGGGAATTTGTGTAATGAAAATATGAAGATAATGCGGCGCGTGCCATCCTTGGCACACAGCTAAAGAAATCGTACTGTAAGCTCTACACAGTGTGAGGTTGCGCTGCTTGATGAGGCTGTGAGAAGAAATATGCTGGCGAGCGGATTGAAAGCTGTGTATACGTACGAATATATAAATATGCGTGAGAGAGACGGGGAGGAGAGGATTCTTGCAAGCACGTGTGGGTAGAAGTTGTACGTATATCGAAGTGAGGAAGAAGAGAGGAGAGAGGAGGAACAAGGGGAACAGGGACAAGGGAAACAGAAAGGGAAACAGAAAGGGAAACAGAGAGGAAAACAGAGAGAAGAAAAGACATTTCGCGGTCAGAGATCCCCCGTATGCCAGACCTGCATGGCTGGGGAGTTGGGGGCGGGAATGCTCGGGTTGGAGAGAGGGTCTTGCGTGCTTCGAGCGCGGGTAGACTGCTGGGTGCTGTGAGTGGGGTGTAGCGTGGTGGTGTAGCGAACGGGACTACGGGTGTGGACAGTGGCGCGTAGAGAGAGGGAGAGGGGGAGAGGGAGATATATATATACACATATATATGCACATGTATGCTCTTTCATGCATTCTCGTCAAGGTAGAGAAATCCTGCCGTCGTCAAAACTGCCAGAGCACTCCTCGGGTGTCTGTTCAAGTCGGCCCGCCTAACAACCGATCGAGTGGACTCGAGCAGTGGTCGTGTGGCTCGCGTGATATCTGCATCACCCAAGTTGCGTCGAGTACCCCTCGACCCTCGAGTAGGTGAGGATTCTGTCCGGCCGCTGCTCCTGCCAGCCAACCTGCCGCTCCGTCGACGGCACCCGGTCGAGATCGCACCCACGCGGGGGGAACGGCGGCCGTGGGATTTCTTGCGTCTCCAGAGCGCCTCCCGAGTCCCAAGCAACAGGTCCTGCTCCTGTTCTCTCCCCTATTCCTGCTCCCGCTCCCTGGCGTGGAGGAGATGCGGGCGTGTGAAGGTGGACGTCGAGTTGACGATGCCCCCGGCAGCTCGGGGAAAGGGGCGGGGTTGGAATGCCTGGCGTTTCCTCAGGAATGTGCCCATGCGATGTGACAGGTTCTGCGCGGCGCCACGGGGGAAGATGTGAAGGACGCGCACCCACCCATCCATCCAGACCAACCGTGACACCTGCTCGCTATCCCGAAGTCCCATGGACGGCCGGCCTACCCAAGATCCAGAACCCCCAAACGCCACCTGACTCCCTCCAGTGCGACGCCCTCTGTCCAGCCTGCACCTCCCACCCAGTATCCGAGCCCAGCACTACGCGATACTCATGACCGCCATCCTCGGCCCCAGCGCCCCCCGGGCTTGCGGCAGCGCCCAGAGCTTCTCGAGGTGCGGCCCCTCGCCCCCATGACACGGGCAGCCGGCAATGCGTCCGTAGGCCTTTGCGAGCTCCGTATCCCCCTCGCCCGCGCAGAGAGCCTTGAGCTCCGAGTCGCTGTAGATCTTCGCTCCGACCTCGACGCCTCCTCCCCGGCCGGCGAGCGCCTCGGCCTCGACCTCCTCCCCGTCCGAGATCCGCGGCGGCTGCGCAGCCGCAGACCCGAACCTCACCAGCCCGAGGTCCTCGTCCTCGTCCGTGGCGGCGGCATCGTCGTCGGTGTCGTCGTCGGTGTCGTCGTCGCCGCCGCTCTCCGTGTCCTCGTCCAGCGGCGGCGGCGGCGGCGGGCTTCGGTTCCCCCTCCGCGCGCTGGCCTTGCTTGTGCCCCAGCTCAGGCTCTTCTCCTGGAAGCTGACTCTGCGCGGCCCGCACGTCCCGGCTCCCTGCTTCGGTGGAGGCGCGGCGCCAGGACAGACCGCACGACCCTCCATCTCCGCCGGGTCCGAGTCGGAATCCGCGTCGGCGCTGCCGCCGACCTCGATCTCGGCGATGCGCAGGCGCAGGCTGTCGAGCGTGAAGGCGTGCCCGAGGATGAAGCGGAGGTTGCGGTCGGGCGAGTCGGCGGCCATCCGCAGTTTGCAGCGGGCTGTGTGTGCGATCCGGTAGGTGTCGCGGGTCGACATTACGCCCGTCCGGTGGTGTGCGCGGGGTGTTTTTTTCGTCGGCAAGCTTCTCGAGTTGGGCGGGGTCCTTGAGGGGAATCGCGGGGTCGAGGGAGGTTGTGCGATGCGATGTAGCCCCCAGCTGGGAGATATCGGACGAAGGTGCTTGCGCGTGGCTATGAATTCGCAGAGGAGGGGGGGAGAGGGGGGGAAGATGTGAAAAGGATTGTGCTTGGAGAGGGGGAGGTTGACGGCGAGCAGCTGAGTCAGCTTTGTCTGGGCACTTGGGCACGGAGCGAATCTGCGTCGTGGTGGGGGGGGTATTGACTCCGGCCTCTTGGTTTGCAAGCGCCCCGACCCTCCCATGTGCAGAAGACGGCGCCCCTCTTCACGGCTTTTGGGGGTATGTTTGGGATTCTCCTGATGTATCAGACGAGCAATCAGATTGATGCCATCCCGTGTTTGAGCATACTCTCCGCGCCTTGGCTCTTGTTGTGAGCCCCTTTCATGGTACCCGCTGTAAGCGAGAAGGCGTGTTGACGTCGGCCGAGGGACACGACCGTTGCACTTCGGCATCTGAAACGAGCGCGCTTCGTGCGACGGCTCGACGTTCCCCGCGCCGAGACCTCAGCGCATGCAGACGCGCGGTGCTGTGGATGAGATGGCAGCTCGCACCGAGCGGGTACAGAGTTGACGTATGGCCCGGGTGCGAGGTGTGTAGAGAGCGTGACGCTGCAATACAAAGGCCACACCAGCTCATCCAGTTATGCCAGCCACCATCTCTCGTTAGAGAGCTGGTCTACCAGGCACATCGGCGAGGACCCGAGTCTCAGAGAGTGCAATGCTCCAGCAGACTCGTGACCCTGTGGCCATCATAGCACTGCATGACGACTTTCGGCCTCCCTGCGCGTCAAGCGGTTATTGCGGCAACACAAGGACGATTCGCGGAGGAAGAGAGGTTGCGAGGTGCGAAGCAGGATGAGCGCCGGACTCGCGAGCGAGAGCTATATCCGAGGGGCGTCGTTGACTTTTCTCAGTTACGCAGATACGCAAATGCCGAGAGTTGTCGAGTGATTGGAGAATCAGAAAAGGAAGGCCTGAGACGCCCTTGAAGTCTACGTTAAATAGGTCCTACTGAGCCTTATCCCATCCATGAGAAGCTTTCTAAGATAGGGTAGAGCTAGAGAGAGGATGTACGACCCAAGGGATAGGTACCCTTGGTCTTAGAAGGACAAGAGGTCCTACAGTGCTACGTCGTTTATAGCTAACACAACACGTTAAAAGGGACAGAGAGAAAGATACAGCCTAGTAATTAATCCAACTGCAAAGATAGAAGAAAACTCCTGTGATTCATCCCCCAAGCACACAGACACAAGCCCTCTCTTCTCCATATCCCAGATCCCAACTCAGGCTTTTAAACCAAGTGCCTTCGCCGACAAGGCAAGGCAACTCAAGCGACACATTCTCTCAGTCCCCCGGCCTCCGTGAACCTGCGATCCCCCCACCTCGTAGTTTTACATCAGATGCTCATTTGTTGAGCTGTGTGGAGTACACCTGCAAGAAAAGGGGCACTGCTTTAATCCCACCCATGCAGGGTGTCGCATCCCGATCAGACAGCGTCCCAGCCTAGAGACATGCCAACAGAGCTCCCCATCTCTCAAATCCCACCCGATTGATTCACACCCAAGCCCCTGAAGTTCAGATTCAATCTTGCAGCACACGGAAAGCGCCCCAGTAACAAGTCGGTCGATTCTCATCTGCCTATTGCATTACCCATTTTCCAATCCTTCTCGCTCTGCAAACACAAACACAAGCCCTCCTCTCTCCACCCGACCTCTGCTTCCCCAGAAGCAGGGCCAGAGACTACAGCGCTGCTATAAAGCAAGCGAAGCATTGCAGACCCCTTCAACGAAAGGGGACCATCCCCGCAAAGCGAATGAACTGCTCCCATCAAGAACAACGGCGGCAGATTCCGAGAAA
>JAENRP010000055.1:168198-184690 GCA_024741835.1 Diplocarpon mali | reverse complement strand
AAAAAAAAAAAAAAAAAAAAAAAAGGAAACCCGAAAAAGAGAGGCGGATAATTGGCAGAGGTGGAAAAGAAATAAGCAAACACAGTGAAGTCCCAAGTATTAAAACGAGTATCCATGCAGGTGTCCAAGCCCCCCAAATCGCCACCCCACCCCCCCTCTCGATCGGTCCTCAGTTACCGACGACCTCCTCCTCGACCCATCCGTTGAGCCCGTTCATCCCCGAGTTGTCTTGGATCGTAAGCCCGTAGCCGTTCGCGTAGGTACCGTTGCCGAGACCCGAGAACGAGCTTTGATATTGGTGGCCGCGTCTCTGCTGGTCGCCGTTCTGCAGGCCGTTCTCTTGGATCTGCTGAGCGAAGACCGGTAAGCTGACGGCGCGGTTGTGCTGGCTACGAGCAGGCGCCAACAGTCCGTTCATCGTAGGGGCCGCGGAAGATCCCGTCTGGAAACCGTTGATGCTGGCGGACGGTTGGTGACCCATGGCCTGCTGCTGTACGTCTAGCGCATCGATGTCCTGGGAGCCGTTGCCATAGAGGGCGGCTTGTTGAGCCTGGAGAACTTGCTGCTGCTGCTGGTGGAGCTGAGCGACGGAGTAGGGGTCGAGTTGCTGCTGCTGCTGCTGTGCTTGTTGAGAGACTTGATTGAGGTACATCGTAAGCGGGTTGTTGCTGCCAGCGTTGAGGATGGTTGACGGGGTCGGAGCCGGCTGCGGGAACCCCTGACTGCCGTTGATCGAGCCGGGAGTGTGGGAGTGGGTTGGCGAGCTTCCGTTCTGGCTGGGTTGAAGACCCCCGCTGTTTGGGGGAGGCGAGTTCACCCCGTCGTTGCGGGGGGACTGGGCATTCTGCTGATGCTGCTGATGCTGCTGATGTTGCTGCTGCTGCTGCTGCACTTGACGAGGAGGGTTTCCACAACGATCCTTGCCAAAGTTGACCTTGAACCTGCGGTAATCATCCTTGCCCCGGACAGCTTCAATCGCCTTGATGGCGTTGGCAATGTTGGTAAAATTGACAAACGCACAGCTCTTCTCGCGGAGAGTGTTGACGAGCTCGATCTCACCGTACTCGGAAAAGTCCTGCCTCAGCCTCTCCTCGGTCCAGGTTTCGTCCAGGTTTCCCACGTAGACGTTGCGCGACGCCCCACCGCTGACAGCCAGAGCGATAGCCGCTGGGAGCGCGCCCGAGTGCTTCCCCCACCCGATCTTCAGTCTCCGGTTGTGGATCATCAGACCCTGCATGTTGCTCAGAGCGTAGAAGGAAGCGGCAGAGGTAGGGTCGATGAACGTGACGAAGCAGATGTGCTTGTCGGGTATGTATCGGATGTGATGCAGCAGTCCACCCCGGACCACGTTGCAAATCTCTTCGATGGTGGTCTCGGGGTGGATGTTTCCGAGGTAGACCGTGCGGTTGCCGAGGTTGTTGATGCCTCCGGCCGTGGTAGCCACCGCCGCCGCCGCAACGGACTGCTGCGCCAGAGCGTTGGAAATCAGATCACGGTCCGCGCCATTCAGCACGTGCGCGTATCCCGGGGCGATGCCGAGGTACTGAGCCGCGTTCTGCTGCTGGGTCTTGGAAACGTAGGCGCAACGATCCTTGCCATAGTACACCCGTCGGGGGGCCTGCCACTTGGGCTCCTGGGGAAGCTGGGCAACCGCCTTGATCGCGTTGCCGATAGACAGGAAGTGGACGAAGCCGATTGCCTTTTCACGGACAATCTTGACCGTGTCGATGGGCCCAAACTTGCTCAGGTCCTCCCGGAGCTCATCCTCGGTGACCGTCTCCTCGAGGTTTCCCAGGTACACGTTCCGGGAGGCACCGGACTGCTGGACGGCCAGGGCGACCGACGTCGGCACCTGCGAGGGCTTCCCCCACCCCACCTTGATGTCCTGGCCACGGATCGAAAGCTTCTTCAAGATGGCATCCGAGTGGAAATGGGTGGCAGAGCTCCCATCCAGGAAGGAGATGAAAGCGCAGTTCTTGTCGGGCAGGAGCCGGACCGACTCGATCTGCCCGCTTCGCACGTGCCCCAGGATCTCCTCCGCGGATGTCTCCGGGGGGATGTTGCCCAGGTACACGGTCCGGCTGGTGCCCGAAACCAGCCCCGGGGACATCTGTACGGGAGACGAGGGCTGGATCTGCATCTGGCTCATCTGGCTGTTCAGGTTCGCGAAGCCATTCCCGGTGGGCGATTGGGGGTTGTAGAACTGAGGTGCCCCATAGGTCGACGGAGAGACGAGGGTCTGGTAGAGGGGAGGGGAGAGGGGGGCCGCGTTCTGCTGCTGCGCCTGCTGCTGGTGCGGCTGCTGGAACGCGGCGTAGTTGTGGAACTGAGGGTAGGCGGCCGGCGAGCCGGTCTGGAACGGAGACCCGAGGAGGAGCTGGGAGGGAAGCAAGGGGGTGAACTGCATATCGAAGGCGGTGCCGGGGGTCACCAGATCACTGTGTGCTTGTCGATCCGTCGGCTGGGTGTTGATCGAAGGAATGTTCACCCGGCGCGGGTGTCTGTCCCCGTACCCACCCATCGAGACCTGGTTGGAGCTGTAGGCGCCGTGAGAGAAGCCCGTCTCGCTGTTCGAAGGCTTCGAAGCGTGTCCGGAGATCCTGCTGGCAGCCGCAGTGCCCGCCCCCCCCTGGGGCGTTGATGTCTGTATCTCCTGCATCTTGCGAAGGTGAGGTGGCAGGGCGACGCTGTCCCGCACAAGAGACGAGAGTACAGCCGTTTTGGCGGATTGGGGAGTGCCCGAGGAGGCACTGATGTGGGTTGATGAACAAGACGCAGCAATCGAATCTCCTCTGCTGATCGACGAAATGAGAAAGCAAGCGATCAATGGGCGAGCCAATGGACGGCCGAAGTAAACGACTTTCGCCCGGTCTGCCGGGTTGATTAATGTCGAAAAGAAGTCTGCGGCGGCGGGGGGATGTGTGGTATGAACAGAGTCTTGCGTAGATTAATTGCTAGCCGTGGTATGGTACAGGTTTTTCAAGTCGGCATGGAAGCGAAAAACATCGACGACGGGGATGCGGGACTCGGCGATGGGCAAGAAATTTTCGTTCCCTCTCCCTCTCTCTTTCTTTTCTTTTCGGAGGGGCGGTTTTTTTTTTTTTTTTCCTTTTCTCTCTTCTCTCGTAGGTATACTTGATTGCAATCGATGCGGTCTTGGTAGGAGGACAGTCCAGAGATGCAATATGCAGGGCAGAACAAAGAATATGGAGCGAATGTCGAGGAAGCTGGAATAAAGAGTCTATATGTAAAGGGTGAAGGGAATGGCAAAGCAGCGACGAAGCGGAAGAGCAGGCAGGGCAAGGCAAGGTCCGGGTAAAGAAGGGGGCAATGAGTGTGAAGCGACTGAAGCAGCCGAATGAATAAATAGCTGGTTGAAGGAGAAAAGGAGGAAGATGTAGTGCGAGGAAAGTGGAGGGATAAGCGGAGGAATAGAAAAGAGGGAGGAAGCTGAGGAGGTAAGGATGGGGATTTGGGGGGAGGCTAAGAGGATCGGATCAGGATCTTGGGCCAAAAGGTGCCTTAGGTTGAGAGGTTCAATAGCAGCCATAGGGCGTGGAGCGTCGGGACGGGGGTGGAGGGAGGTTGGGTTACGTAAGCCCGAGTACATCGTGTGGACAACGAGATAACGCGAGGTGGGAGGTGGGGAGGTGGAGGCGACTACGGTACGGTACGGTGCGGTACGGTACTCTACAACTCTACTGCCTGCCGAAACCGTACCGTAGCGTCGCGACGAGCGCCCAGCGAGGTACGGTAGCCGACTGTGCACAGTAGCAGCTAGCAGTAGCAGCCAGCGACTGGCGACGAGCGACTACGGTAGCCGGCGGCCACCGTAGCGACCCGCGTCCAGCCTACGACCACGAGCACAACGACGACGACGTCCCCCACCACCACCACCACCTCCACCACCACGACAGACGACCAGCCCCCAGTTGGAAAACATGGAGATCAGGATCCCGAAACTGGAGGTTTCAAACCGGCGTCCTCCCGAGCCCCCCGCGGCCTTCGGCGGAGCTGATGGTTCCTCTCCGGTGCCCCAGCATTCTCGAACCCCTGGCCTCTCTTCTCTCCTTTTTTTCTTCTGCGTCTCTGTCGGGACGGTGTCATCACGTGGCTCAGCTCGTTCACCATAGGTCCCGAGCCTCGAACCCCGACGTCGACGAGACCTACGTAAATGATGCCGACGTTTACATAACACACCGACCGGAGTGTAGATGTGTACGCGATGCAAGATAATGCCCGTACTTCCCTCCACCACCGCCATTGTCCTTTTTCCAGAATGCATCCATCTATCTATCTCCCCTTCCCGAAATAACCAAACCCCATCCCATCCCCATCCACGATTTCTCCTCTACTACCAAACACTCCAGAGCCCGAGCCCGAGCCACAGGCCGAGCCCCGCGTGCTCGCAGACAGCGAGACAATCACTCTATAATTACACGTCCGGGCTCCGCAGATCCTCGAGCGGGATGGGATCACCACTCCCGTGACGGATGGACTGATTGGGTGATTGTTTGATCCCTCAATCAATCCAGACATAAATAAAGAACATGGTCGGGTTCGACGCAGAGTGGCCCAAGGGCCGGCCCACCAGCCCCCCTACTCTGCCTTGGCAGCTCCAGCTGCCACTTTGACCAGGCCAGAGAGGCTGAGCCCCTTTGTCGAATCGTGTGCTGCGACGACTGGTAGGAGTACTAGTGCTGCTACTCCCGCGACTGCAAGATACGCCTTGACAACTATAACGCATGATGATGTGGAATTAACAAGCACGCGCCGGTATCTCTAGATGCGCATTTGTATATTGATCATCTACACATTTACACACCTATGGACTTGTGTATCTATATATTTATATATCTGCATATTTACTTGTCTACACGTTTATACCTACACATTTATACCTACACATCTATACCTACACATTTATACCTACACATTTATACCTACACATTTATACCTACACATTTATACCTACACATTTATACCTACACATCTATACCTACACATTTATACCTACACAACTACACATTTACCCATTTACCAGAGAACTCTTTTCCTCCCCTTCCTCTCCTGTCCCGCACCCCCCCTCCTGTCTCTCTCTCCACGCAAGATGCGCCATGCAAATAAATGCGGCGGGCGCAGGTCGATTTGATCCGTACCCCTATATCACAGCAGAGCTCGGATTTCTTCACAACTAATCGGATTGAGGATATTAGATCTTGGGCATTCAAGTATGTACGAAGAGTACGCGATATGTCTCGCATGCCGCGTCTCGCGGTGCTCCAGCCCAGGTTCCAGAATAATACCCGTACAGGACAAAGACGATTCGTGGTACTATACCTCGTGCTGGGCACCTCCGGATCAGCAATCAATGACTAGTGGTCGAATTCCAAAGCGGCCCAGAGTACGTGCAGCCGCGAGACCCTGACGGCTGGGCGTGCATGCGTTCGTTCGTCCGTTAGTTCATGGATTCATTTACCCCTTTCTCTCCTGCCTCTGCCACTGCCACTGCCTCTGCCACTGCCTCCGCCTCCGCCTCCGCCTCCGCCTCCGCCTCCGCCTCCGCCTCCGCCTCCGCCTCCGCCTCCGCCTCCGCCTCCCTCCGCTCTCCGCTCTCCGCTCTCCGCTCTCCGCTCTCCGCCCCGCTCCGTGCCGTCCCGCCGCACCGCACCGTCCCGTCCCGTCCCTACACCGGGTAAAGACCGAGCCGCGCGCTCTCCGTGAGACATGGTCCCGATCCGCCCGACCCCGCTCGGGCCTCGGGAACCTCGAAGTCCCCGTACCCAAGGGCGTCCGGGCCCCGGCCCGCGCGTGGCGGTTCATGCAACGCACTCTTCGCACCAGGGTATCCTCCACCTCTCTCTCTGCGGCCAGTCCATCTCCGTCTCCAGCCTTGCCATCCCAACCCCAGCGCCGACGATGCCTCGGTGACCGCGACTCTCCGGTGTGCCCGCGGCGTTGAGGAAGCAGGGCTGTCGTATAGACATACACATAATATTGTATTTTATCTTATTGATTTTACTTAATTGTGATTCTCTTCTACAGCCTGGCGAAGATAATCCCGTCGGCATCGAGACAAGGTCATACGGCGTTTTGGAAGCTACCCATACGGCAGGTGACAAATCAACATTGCTGCTAATGGAAAAGAGAAATCCCAACGTTCATGACCGTGTGGCGAGCCAGAGCGCAGTCATGCCAACATCCACTAGAATACGAGTGGGAATGACACCAATGCAGAGAGGTCAGGAGAGGCACGAGGGATATCATCACGCGACCCGAGAAGCAGGTCTAGGTGTATCTGCAAGGACTAAAGCAAGCTTGACCAGGTGATCAGAGATGTCAAAAGATGTAGGCCTTTCAAGGCTTGCAGCGACCCATGAACCGAGGATACAGACAGCACGTGCGAACAGAGTGCTGCTTGCAGATCCAAGCAATGAATCGCTCCAGACCCAATCCGTAGCCTCCGTGAGGAGATGTTCCGTACCTGGCATCCGTTAGACGTGGTCAGGCTTATCGGACGGGATGACTTACTTTCGCTGTTCGGTGTACCAGTAGTACTCCTTCGGCGAGATACCCTCTCTCTCGTACGCATCCATCAACTCCTGGTAGCCCTCCATTCTCATCGAGCCTCCGACAATCTCTCCGACACCTGGCATCAGCACATCCACACTCTCCGTAACCCGAAGGTCTTGCGGATCCTTCTTCATGTAGAAGGCCTTGATCTCGACCGGGAAGTGGGTGAGGAGGATTGGGAGGTTGATGATGTCGGTCATTCTTCGCTCGGCAGCCTCGGCAATGTCATCCCCGAAGACATGGGGGTTGCCCTCTTCGTTGAGAATCGGAGGGTCTTGGGCGTTGAGCCAGTCGATAGCATCCGAGTATCTCATTCTCTTGAATGGTCTTGAGGGAGGACTGAAGTCCGGGTTGAGCTCTTTGATATAACCAGCGATCACCTCATCGTCCAAGATTGTGGTGATGACTCGGCTGATCATCTCCTCCAAGTGATCGAGCAGATCTTCAAAATCGATGAAGTCAAGCTCGGCCTCGACGTGGGTATACTCAGACAGATGCCGACGGGTCAATGACTTCTCCGCGCGGAACGACTTCTCGACACAGTAGACATTTCCAAGACTGGGGAGACCAGTCTCGAGGTAGAGTTGAGAGGATTGAGTCATATAGGTCTTCTCGCCATAGTAATCCAGTTCGAAGAGTGTGGATCCACCCTCGACTTGTGTTTGGACGAAAGCTGGAGGACTGATCTTGGTGAAGCGTAACTCTTTGTATGCCTTGGCAAATGCCCACTCCACAGCAGATCGGACCTTCATGACGGATGATGCAGTGTCTCCTCGGAGCACCAGGTGACGGTTGTCCAGCATTGACGATTCCCACTGGTCTTGTGCAGCCGAGACTCTGTTGGTGATTGCATCCGCATCAGAAGGACTCGCTCCCATGACCTTGAAGTAATCGACATGCAGTTCTCGGCCGTCCGGTGCAGTCTGGCCGGCCGGGACCTTTCGCATCTCACCAAAGAGGGTTAGGGAAGTGCCTTGGGCGAACGTAAGAGCATCGTATGTTTTCGTCAAGACGCCAGAAAGCACACATTGAAGATGTCCGTAGCCATCGATCAGGGTGATGAACGTTGCTTGTTTTTGCTGTCGTAGTCTATGTATCCGCCCAGAAACCTTGACCCGAGTTCCCTTGATCTCACCCTCACCCAACTCGATATTCTTGTCGCCAATCTTGATCTTGAGAGCCTTTGGCAGACTCGAGTCTTCGGCGATAACAATCTTCTTTGCATCTTCCAGAGTCTTGAGACGTGCCTTCTCCTTCTCTTCCTCTTGGGCGGAAGCTTGTTGCTGTCTCAGGAGCTTCTTCTTGTGTGCATCCAATGCGCCTTGAGCCTTCTTGACAGCGGCCTTTGCAGGTTCCTTCCAAACAAGTCGCTCTTCTGGATCCCCATCTGCAGACACAGGTCCTGTCACAGACGCGCGCGATAGGTATTTCCCACCCTCAGTCCCAGCGTGTTGAATGTAGGCGAAGGCCAGAGATTTGTATGGTTTCGATTCATCGCCAGTCGCTGTCTGGTCATCGGCGCCGGTGTCTGTGTCGACGTAGATCGTATCCATCTTGACTCTTGTTGCAAGGTCTGCCATATTGGCGAATCTGTCGGTGTTGATGGTCAATGGCACTTGGGAACTTTTTTCGGTGGGGGGGGGGGGTAATCTGAGGGCTCACCGCTTTGAGTCATAACCCCTCTTCATACTGTGTGTAAATATCCGAAACTCGGCAAATTATATCCACCAAAGCTAATTCACACGGAAGGACGCGTCGACGCGACAAGAGGGTAAGGCGACCATCACCATCTTAGGTTGTTTACTTTCTTACAACGCGCTGCTTAATTCTCCAATCCTTGTCACTCGGCACTCGACATTTTAAATCTGATCTTGAACCTGAAGCAACTCGTCTGCTTAAGAGTGCAGTCCAGATATTGACTCAAGCCGACAAATCTGGTTCAACTATTGCCTCCATCCAACAGAGAATACTCTTCACCACATCATCCGATGAACTTGGCTCTACAACTCACCCGCTCAGCGGCCATCAATTGTGGCTTCTCTAAGTCTGTTCAGGACTATATTTACACGGAAACAGGCTTTTAAAAGATTCATGATGCCTCCCAAGCAGTCAACGCTGGGGTATGTTCGAGATTCCCAGACTACCTTGGGGTGTGTGAGAACGTTGTATTGCTATGGAATCTTGCTGATATATTTGCTGAACAGGAAGTTTTTTGGGAATCCCAATGGTACTAAGGCGCCGTCGAAGCAGTCCAAGCTCGCTTTTGGTAGCAGAGCTACAAGCACCCCTCCAAGTTCTAGCGCAGCGAAGGAGAACGGGAATACCGAAATGAAGGATGAAGATGACGCATATACTGTGGGATTCAAGCCTAAAGTCGTCGAAGAGGCCAACAAGAAAATCAAGGCAGAGCCGGCAGCAGATGCAAGAGAAAGTGTAAAGCCTATAAATGGTACGTGGCAGTTGCTTCGCTAAGAGTGCTACTGCTGACCTGGAGTCAACAGAGACGAGGAAGCGATCAAGATCCTTTTCCCCGGTAGAGACCAAATCGGATAACAGAAAGACATTCAAAAAAGAGGTTATTGAGGAGGAAGATGACGACGAGCCGATTCTAAAGCGACCTCGCCGCATGATCAAAGCTGAGGTGGATGACGAGCCGGCGTCGATCAGTTCAAAAGCAGAGCCCAGGAGCAAAACAAATGGAAAGGCAACTTCGAAAAAGAGCATGCCTCTACCACACAAGAAATCCAAAGAGGCGGCCCAGGAGGTGGAAGACAAGGATGAAGAAGTCGAAGAAGTTAGCTCTCCTACGAAGAGGAGAGCTTCCGATGCATCATCAGCCTCGGAAATCGAGGAAGATGACGAGGAAGATGAGAAGCCAGAGGTTGCAGCAAAGGCCCGTGAAAAGATCCAGACTACACTGAAGGCCAAGACGAAGGATCCATATCCAGACTGGAAGCCGGGAGAGCCAGTGCCATATGCGGCGCTCTGCACGACTTTCTCTCTGATTGAGATGACTTCCAAGCGGTTGATCATAGCCGCACACTGCTCTCTGTTCCTCCGACAAGTGCTCAGATTGACCCCCGATGACATGCTGCCAACCGTCCTTCTCATGATCAACAAACTGGCTGCCGATTATGCTGGGATTGAGCTTGGCATCGGCGAATCACTGATCATGAAAGCTATTGGCGCCACTACGGGGCGCAATCTGGCACAGATCAAGCAAGATCAGAGAGAGATTGGCGATTTAGGTTTGGTTGCAGTCAAAAGCAGAGCAAATCAGCCAGTTATGTTCAAGCCGAAGCCGTTGACAGTCCGAGCTGTCCATAAAGGTCTGATGGATGTTGCGACTACTTCGGGCAATGGAGCTCAGGGTCGAAAGGTTGACCTGATCGGAAAGTTACTCGCCGCAGCTGATGTTTCGAAGTCTGGGAAAGTTGACATCACCAAGGATAAGGGTGGAGCGAGTGAGGCAAAGTTCATTGTACGATTTCTCGAGGGAAAGCTACGCCTTGGTCTTGCTGAGAAGACTGTGCTTGTGTCGCTTGCCCAAGCTATGGTATGCCACGAGACCGAAGCCAAAGGATCCGACATGTTCCCAAGCACAGAGCAATTGGCCAAAGGAGAGTCGGTTCTCAAAGCCGTTCACAGGTGA
The DNA here is from genome assembly GCA_024741835.1 of Diplocarpon mali. Lineage (NCBI taxonomy): Eukaryota > Fungi > Ascomycota > Leotiomycetes > Helotiales > Drepanopezizaceae > Diplocarpon > Diplocarpon mali. Next base: position 174,465 of record JAENRP010000055.1, on the reverse strand, counting down.
AATCTCAAATTCGATGGCCTCACCCGTGCTGACCCTCGCAGTGAACTCCCCAGTTATGATGTCATTATCCCAGCAATGTTGGAGCATGGTATCTTCAACCTTCGTGATAAGTGCAAGCTTCAACCAGGTGTGCCCCTGAAGCCCATGTTGGCAAAGCCCACGAAAGCCATCACAGAAGTGCTCGACCGCTTCGAGAATCAAACCTTTACTTGTGAATACAAGTACGATGGTGAGAGAGCTCAAATCCACTACGTCGCCAAGGACTCTCCGCATCAGTATCGCGGCCCAGCCGAAGCTGTGACCAAAACAGCACACGGGGGATTGGCCGCTATCTTCTCGCGCAACTCCGAGGATCTTTCCAAGAAGTACCCGGATATCCTCGCTAAGCTCAATACTTGGGTAAAGCCACACACAAAGAGCTTTGTCATGGACTGTGAGACTGTGGCCTGGGACATGGTCGAGAAGAAGGTCCTCCCTTTCCAACAACTGATGACCCGCAAGAAGAAGGACGTCAAGATTGAAGACGTGAAAGTCAAGGTTTGCGTGTTTGCATTTGATCTTCTCTTCTTGAACGGTGAGGCCGTGGTTGGCAGATCTCTCCGTGAGCGTCGCGAGCTTCTCCACGGATCCTGCGTGCCTGTGGAGGGAGAATTCGCGTTTGCGAGCAGCATGGACGGGCAAGAGATCGAAGAAATCCAAACCTTCCTCGACGAGAGCATGAAAGCTTCCTGTGAAGGCCTCATGGTCAAGATGCTGGACGGTGCAGAGAGCGGCTACGAGCCCAGCAAACGCAGTAGGAACTGGCTCAAGGTACGTGGCACCCAGCCTGAACCAGCGCCTGGCCCAGTCCACAAGCTAAAATGATGCAGATCAAAAAAGACTACCTCTCTGGCATCGGCGACTCACTCGACCTCGTCGTCTTGGGCGCCTACCACGGCAAAGGGAAACGAACATCGGTCTACGGTGCCTTCCTCCTCGCCTGCTTCAACCGTACCTCGGAGAGCTACGAAACCATCTGCAATATCGGCACCGGATTCTCCGAGGCCGTCCTCGAAACCCTCCACGCCGAGCTCTCCCCCCTGATCATCGACCGGCCCAAGCCCTTCTACTCGCACTCGACCGGCAACACACACCAGCCCGACGTCTGGTTCGAGCCGAAGTACGTATGGGAGGTCAAGACGGCTGACTTGACGCTCAGTCCTAGGTACAAGGCCGGATGGAGGGAGGGACTGGATGGGGGCGGGGAGAAGGGGATCAGCCTGAGATTTCCGAGGTTTATCAAGGTCAGGGACGATAAGAAGCCGGATGAGGCGACGGGGAGTCGGCAGGTGGTTGAGATGTATCGCAAACAGGAGAGTGTGACGAAGAGCAAAGGACCGGCTGTGGATGATGATTTTGAGTATTAGAGCGGAGCTTTGTGTCTTTGGTACGAGCAGCTCGGCTGCGTTTCGCTTCCGGGAGAAGGGAGGGAAGAGACGGGAGGGAGGCGTTGCGGGGACGAGGTCGGGACGGGAGGGATTTGAGCTTAGATGGTCTGGACCTCGGAGATGTGGTGTCGCTCTGTCTGCCCTGTAATAGCGAGGTTCTCACCATGACGACAATTTACGATGCGGATTCTGAAGCAGAGGGAGCCGCGGCTTCACGCCTCTCCTACTGTGGATGTACCAAAACCAGGAAAGCTTTGAAACCTGAACCTGTAGGTGTGTGTGTGTGTGTGCACATCTGGGAGCTGCTGGGATCTCCCACTAGCAGCCTCCAGTCTACCATTGATTTCCTAGGTGTTTATCCCCCAGGCTGCCGGAATTGAATGAAGTGCAGCGCTGCTCGACCGGGGAACATCAGATGGCCCGAGAAAGCAAAGGAAAAGAGCAAAGGATGGGGGATATAGCCAAGTATCAAAGAACACACCCGCTGGCTGGTGAATCGACAGGCCGGGTCGCGACGGCGTAGACAAGGAATTCAATTCAGGTCGCCAAGACGTCAAGTCTGCTCGGAGTTTGCGCTGCGGACCCTCGCAACTCCAGCCGCTAAGCGGCAAAGCGCCTCTGCGGAAAAAAGAAACAGAAAAAAGAAAATAGGAGAAAAACAGACAAAAACAGAGCAAAAGCAGAGCAAAAGAAGGAAACCCGGGAACCATCAAAGACCAACCCCCTCCCTGCCGCCCCAAACCCCCGAGACGCCGTCCCTGGCGCAGCACACACACCGAACGAAAACCCTAAACAACCCAGCCGAAAAGAAAAGAATAAAAAACAATGTTCCCTCAGGCGCGAGTCGAACCTGGTACAGCTGTTAGCAGCCGTCTGAGAGAAACTCTTCATGGAGAAGAAGGGCGGGCCACGTACGCGCGACATTCCGGTGAGACTGTACCATTACAGCCGGACGCCATAAACCAACTAGACGACCGAGGGTGGAAGTGTGTGGTGTCAGGAGGTGAAATAAGCATTTATGTCTGCGCAGGCTCGACGTGGGATCGGGATTCGATGCGGGCCGGGCGTGGTGGGGACGGCGAAGCGAGAAGGCTTGGGCTGGGCTGGGATGGGTCACGTGGTAGGGTGGCTGCGCTAGGGGTGAGATATATACCTGGGTAGGTGGGTAGGTAGTTAGGTAGATATGTAGATAGGTAGATATTGATATTGATATTGATTTATATACATCTCTATCCGTGCTGGTCGTGGATGAGCGGGGAGGAATGCTCCATCGTGATTCGTTCCGAGCCTCACCGGAGCGAGGAGTCTCGGTGCGGAACGAGAGGTGTAGAGAACCGGCGGCGGCCCAGGTCCGGGAGATACTCTTCGTCACTCTCGCGTCTCGTGGCCGGTCGGCAATGGCCGCATCTCGAGTCCGCCCGCGCAGCCCCCATCATACTGTGTGCCAAATTCAATTCCCATGTAACAACCGGTTCTTCCATTTCAATACTGCGGCGCTCCGCTCGTCGCCCCAAATCACAACTCATCTCTAACCTTTCCCCCGTCGCCCTAAATCACAACTCATCTCTAACCCTTTCCCTTCGCCCCAAATCACAACTCATCTCTAACCCTTTCCCTTCGCCCCAAATCACAACTCATCTCGAACCCTTTCCCCCGTCCCCCTGCTCCCCGTCCCATCCTTGATCGCCACCTCACTCGCCCTCCCCATGTCTGCGAGCCCCCTCTTCACGACGCTCGTCAGAATCTCGTACGCCACCTGCGCGCCCGCCAGCGCCGTCTGCTCCCCGGCGCCATCGTACGCCGGCGCAACCTCCACAACATCCGCCCCGACGACGTTCAGCCCCTCGATGCCCCGCAAGATCTTGATCAGCTCCCGGCTCGTCCAGCCGCCGGCCTCGGGGGTCCCGGTTCCGGGCGCAAGGCCCGGGTCCAGCACGTCGATGTCGACCGAGAGGTAGACGGGCGTGGTGGTGCCCATGCGGGCAAGGATGGCCGAGATGATACCCGCGGTGCCCAGGTCGTCCAGGTCGTCCGAGGAGATGCGGAGGAAACCTTGGTGGGTATCGTCTTCGTAATCAGCCCAGTCATCCCCACTCAGTCGCGTTCTCAACCCGGCGTGCACAGACGACCCATTGCGGATGAGGCCTTCGTTCGAGGCGATCCAGAACATGCTGCCGTGGTTGAACTCGGACTGCTTGCTGGGCCAGGGACTCGGGTACTTGGCGGGGTGCCAGGTGTCGAGGTGGGCGTCGAAATGCAGCACGGCGACTGGGCCGCCGTACACGTTGTGAAGACCGCGGAGGGCGGCGAGCGCGAGACTGTGGTCGCCCCCGAGGGAGATGATCCTGGGGTGAGAGAGCGTAGAGGAGAGGGGAGCGCGGTGCCCGAGCTCCAGGTAGGCGGATGTCATTTGCGCGAGGGCTACGGCGTTGTCCATCGGAGTGACGGGAATGTCACCGCAGTCGAGGATCGTGGCCCAGGAGGTATAGGGATTCATGGAAGCCCGGGAGTTGAAGCCGCGGAAGGACGTCTGGCGGGAGGAGGCAGCGCGAATCGCACGAGGGCCGAAGCGGGCTCCTATTTCTCGTCAGCCTACTCTCTTGTCTCCATCCCCTCGGGACCAGCCTGCCAGCATCCATCATCCACCGTACCGGGTCTATAGCTGACGGCAGTATCAAACGGTACGCCAACGATGGCTATGTCGAACGGCCTTTCTGGTCTCGTAAGACACTTTACGTGCTCGAGATGTGCGAACGAGTTGACGCCGTTGAAGCCCCACTGTGATGAGAACATTACTCGGTGTTACACTCAGACTGCAGGCGTGGTTCTTGACATGTATGAGCGGCTCAGGGAAGCATTGGTGCTGTATAAGCACATCAGGTACGACGTGGAGCACTTGCTCGCATCCTGCATCTCGAGTATCTGGCTAGGATTCCACAGGATAGGTAACTTTGAAGATCCAAGAAATGAACTCGCCGTGTGAAGGTGGTCCTTCAGAACGTAGAATGTACGAGTGGAACCAGTCACATGGAAGCACCTCTAAATCTGATTTCCAATCTAGCAGACAGAGCAGCTTCAACTCGCGCACTACCTAGCTCAGAGATTGCTCCGCCTCGCAGCACAAACATCGTAAAAAACAACTTATCTTTAGTTACTTTAACATTACACATGGCATACCAAATACACGGTGTACACTTGTACGCTTCCGCGGGATGGGCACCCAGCGCCTCTTCCTCCAAGGAACGAGTGAAGTGCATGTCGATCAAAGGCAAGAAACGGCCCATTTCCGCCCAGATCGCAGCCACAAAAGAAGTAGAGAATACGTGAAAAACGAACAAAAATAACACAGATACAGCACACACGCCCGACAGAGAGATAGAAAGAGCGTACAGAGAGAAGAGAAAAGAGGAAGAGGAAGAGGAAGAGACGAGAAGACAAACCTCAAAGCCCCACTTCCTCTCCAACTCCTCTGTAGAATCCGCCACAAACACCCTCCGATGCAACGGCACCTCTTCTCCTCCTCCTTCTGCTGCCCCAGGTTCAAGTGCAATTCCATCTCCCCTCGCGTCAGTATATGCATTGGCAGCCCCCAGGGCAGCCATCACCACTGGCCAGCGCTGCTGGATCCTCATTTTCTCTCTCTCTCTCTCTCTCTCTCTCTCTCTCTTATCTCTGGATATCAGATCTCAGATGACGTGAATCTTGATCTGATCTGAATAGTAGATGGTAACGTCCGAATCCGAAATCGCGTTGGGCGGAATGGGATGGGAGGGTTGGATGGATTTCCTCTCCCATCTGCCTGGCGACGAGGGAAAAGGTGCACGTTATGTAATCAGCTAGACTGGTGTTGCTGTACTAGTACCGAAGCAGCTAGCCAAGTACCCCACGTAGGGCGCGCTACCGTTTACACGACCTGCCTCCGAGCTCTTGATCTCTGCGCTTGTTGTCCCGCTTCGCTTCAACCGTATTACACGGACTCGCCAACTTGCTCTATGGACTGTTTAACGATAGAATTCACATGGCGTGATCATTAGCATCATTGTGATCAGTAGTATTGGCATGATCATTAGCATCATTAGCATCATTAGCATCCTTATGATCAGTAATATAAACATTGACTTCTATCAGACGGCGGTTCTGATGCTTCACTATGCTGTCTACCCTCTTGAAACTGCAACCCATAGATGTCAATAGGCCGATGAATCGTAACCTCGCTACTTCGTCACGGCTACGGCCCCGCTCTCCCGCCTCGGTCTTCAAGATAGTCATGCAGCAGATGGGTGTTGATACCTACCTACTCCCCTCAGTATCTCTAGCAACCTCGCTCTTCCAACATAGAGTAACGCAAGCGAAGTGAAGCCACTCCCGCGACACCGACCTGTTTCGGGCCACTGGCTCGCCTCGCATCCTGTCCCAGGACCATTACCACAAACCAAACCTGCCAAGCCCGAGTCTCTCGCCATATACTTATACCGCCTGCAGATAAATAAACTCAACAAATCCACATAGGCAAGGTGGGAAAATGAAGGTAAGGAGGAAGGGGGTGGGGTGGGGGGAGGGGGGAACAAAAGGAAATGGAGTAGGAGGGAGAAGAAGAAGAAAAGGAAGAAAAAATGTCCTCTGTATTTGCAAGTCAAGTTTACACCAAAACACCGCCGCATAATAGAAACCTCGATAAATGCTTGAGAGAGAGAGAGAGAGAAACATGCACGCTGCACCAGCGCCAGCACCCACGCGCGGCAGGTTGGCGGGAGAGTAGCAGAGAGCGAGACGGGCAAAGATTAGAAGCCAGCACGGCATACTCCAGCCCGGCCTTGGAAGAAATATCGATTCGTCTCCC
>JAENRP010000055.1:72601-168179 GCA_024741835.1 Diplocarpon mali | reverse complement strand
CCCCCCTTTTCTTTCTTGCCGTCCTCTGTCACGGTTCCTTGGGTAGAAAAGCACAGGCAAGTGCCGGGAATGACCAGGACCCAACATAGAAGCAGATAGATGCCCTGAATGTTTAAAGCCCCCATTCCGCTCCACTCCGCTCTGTGGCCATCATACAATTAAAAATGAAGGAGAAGAGGAAGAGAAGAGGCAGAGAAGAGGCAGAGGGAGAGGGGGAGATGCCCGACCCCTGCTCTGCCTAACGTCGGAAGATCAAAAAACGGGCAAAGCTGGCGCGGTATCACCAGGCTCCAAGGGGTATCTGGGGGCGTTTCTACAGGATGAGGCAACTCCGATGCTTCTTTTTCGGGGCTGGAGGTTCGAGCGCTGCCACGATTGCCTGTGTCTCGTTAGCTTTGGTTTCCCTTTTTGCCGTGCTACTCCGGAGCAGGATCCGCCGGAGGAAGAGGCCGCACCTCGTCAAAGACATCCTTCAGCTTGTACTGCGTTAACGCGCTACACTCGACATATTTCACTGCACCCAGCTCCTTCGCCATCTTCTCGCCGTCTTCCCTCTTCACCGGGCTCATCTTCTGCTTGCCCAGCTTCTCGCGCACGCTCGGGTCATCTCGCAGATCGGTCTGCGTGCCGACAATCAGGCAGGGGACGCCTGGGCAGTGGTGGTGCACCTCGGGGAACCATTTCTCGCGTACGTTTTCGAAGGAGGCGGGCGAGGTGACAGAGAAGCAGACCAGGAAGACGTCGGTCTGTGGGTAGGAGAGCGGACGCAGGCGGTCGTAGTCTTCCTGTCCAGCAGTGTCGAACAGGCCGAGGGTATATGGCTCGTCGCCAATCCTAGCAAGCAAGTGGTTAGATCTGGCCCAGATAGGGTCGGCAGGGTTTTTGCCTCGGAACGGTTGTGACGGGAGACAACTCACATCACAGTGACGGCATAGTTGTCGAAGACGGTGGGCACGTATTCGGAAGGGAACTTGTTGGTGGTGTAGCTGATGAGAAGACAAGTCTTGCCCACAGCACCGTCACCGACGACCACACATCTGCAGACACCACATTAGCCCTCGTAGCCCCGGAATCTTCCACCCCCGCCCGCTGGTCGGCCATGCAATGGGAGATGTATCCCGAACACTCTCATGCCGTCGCAGGTGGTAGGGGGAACGCACTTTATTGTTGCGACGACCATCGTTACGCTGGCTAGCCTTCCTCTGCGATTTCCGAATAGATACGAAACGGTCCGCTACCCTCGTCGGTAAGGACTGGCCGTCGTCGCTGCTACGCTCGAAGACTCGTGGAGTCGCGGTGCTGAGGGGCTTGCGGGTTGTCGCAAGGGGGAGGAAGATTGAATATTGGTGAGAGCGATTCAAGGTGCAGGCCTAGGTCGGGTATTCCGATGGCTGGGCTGACCTTTTTTTTTTTTTCTCCCCCCGGTTGGGACTGCGACCCAACAGCAGCACGAGGCCTAGATCGGGATCGAGTGGCCGTGTGAATACCGGTAAAGATGCGGCGGCGGCGGAGGAGGAGGAGGATGACGGTGAGGACGAGGAGGGATAATGATGATGAGGTGGATGGGGAGGGGGAGGGGAGAGGGAGGGGGGACAGCGAGCTAGGCAAAGGAGAGGGAGCGTGACGGGGCAGAGTGCGAGCGAGTGCAGAGTTGAAGAGCAATGGAGGCCGAAAATTCGAGGACGATTTTTGCTTCCTAGCCGGACGTGAAAACTGCGTGGGAGAATGCGTGTGCGCCGCGGGGCCTGGGTCGACAAATGTTGTGTTTCCTGGCAGTGTTGAGGATCCGACAAGTCGTGATTCAGAAGGGCCGGGATGTTTGGGGAATATCTTATCTTAATCTCGGGGGTGATCTGGATCAGACCATCTAGAATCTCCAGCTCCGGGGACTGGATTGAACCAGACTTACCCGAGTTTTGGAGGCGGTAGACAGATGACCGCAGCTACCATGGGGTAAGGGGGTACGGGATTGCATATATTCGAGAATATGTGAAATGGAAGAGCCCGATGCTTGAACTGAGTCTGGGAGACGGCAGTCGGGGGAAGCTCTGATGATAAATATCACCGCAAAGTAGTGAAAGGCCTATTGTTGAGGCCAAACCAGACCTCCGGTAAGTTTTCCTTAGTACTGCTGTAATGCAGAACTCTCGAGCTGACATTGGAACTCCCGCATTGCCAGGTGAAAGAGGAGGTGGAGGCGAGTAGGTCTGTCGTCAAGCAAAAGATATATAGATGGTGTTATATACGTGTATATATGGTACATATGGTATATATAGCTACACGCACAGCATCCCACATCACCGCACAGTACATCGCACGCAGCAGGGCATGGCACGGCAAAGCAGCGTCGGTGAATGAATAGAAAAGCCCAGTAAATGGGAAGATGGGCAGATCGATAGGGCAGATGGATAGATGGATAGATGGATAGATGGATAGATGGATAGATGGATAGATGGATAGATGGATAGGGCAGATGGATAGATGGATAGATGGGCAAATGGATAGGGCAAATGGGTAGGGCAAATGGATAGGGCAAATGGATAGGGCAAATGGGTAGTTGGACAATTAAACCAGTCATTGAATGATCAAAGACAAAGATCCTCGGTCGAGTGGAGGCCTCGTTATTCATTCCACCGGGCAACGATCATCGCACGCGGCCATCAAGTCAAGCTTGACCCTCTGCTCAGTCTGAATCCATCGAGAAGTCTCCGGGACAGATGGGGCTAAAGCAGCGTAATGGCTGGGGAGTTTTGCAGTGCTACCTGGAGTATTTCTCGCATCACGTCAACCTCACGACACAGCACACAGTAAAGCGGGTGGAATACTTATTTCTACCTGCTCTCACCAGGCCCCACGAAAATCGTTTTTCCCCTCTTCTTTTCTTCTCGCTCTACTTCGAATCCCTCTCTTTCTCTACCCGCCACCCTCTCCCCCAAGACAATGGCCTCTCAAGCTCTCGCCCTCTCAGGTGAAATCGACGACCTGCTCACCACATATCTCTTCCTGCTCGACACCTACACAACCATCCGGGCACAGCTCAGCGCTGCCCAGGCCTCGGTATGGCCCTTTCTCCTCCTGCTCGACCCTCTCCAGCGCCCCTCCCATCAGACGTATATATATTCACAGACATGTGCACCATCGTAGCGGTATTTGATCTGGCTATGCAATCATTGCGTATAGCTAATTGGCAAGAACTAGATCTACCTCTCCCTCGCCCGCGCCAACTTCCACGCCGAGCGAGGCGTCCGATACGGCCAGGATTTCTACGATGAGCGCGCAATGCTGCCGGCGCGTGTATGCCGCATCACCCCCGATAATGGAATACACTGTTTCGAGGTAAAACACCCCGCAGACGTCAGCGAGGACGCAGAAACCCCACGCGTGAGCGCTGCGGAGCATGGGGATGGGGGAAAACAAGACAGGAGCTACGTCCCGGATCCTCTCCGCATGTTTGGTTTGGCGGTCCCGAATGCGCTGCGCGAGACACAGGCCCAAACGAGGGGGCTGCTGGATCTGGTGCCGCGGCTACTGACTGTGGATGCCAGGATGAGGGCGCTTGAGATCGAGATTAGGAGAGCGAGAAAGAGAAGAGTGAAGCTGCTTGGGGAGGGGGCAGAGGTCGAGAGGGGCGTTCATGTTTTGGAATAGCGACAGGTCATACCTGGCAGTTGAGGCTCGAGGGATTGGGACGATTGCGAAGTTCCCCCGGGCTGTTGAGGACGTCGGGTGCTTCTACCATGGCAAGCGATGGAGATATTTTCCCATGGCGTGGAGCTGGGTGCTGCTTACGCGTTCCGGGCTCAGATCCTTTCATTTCGGTGTCCCAGCCTGCCAAACATCCCGCTGGTTCGGCACACGGAGAATACTCAAGGTCTCCCCTCCTCAGCCCCCGAGCGTATCATGACTGAAGTCTGCGGAGCAAGGAAACAAATATTATTCGCCTCGAGCGATACCGACTATCAGGTTACAGCCGAAGAATTGGAGCCACCGCTTTGTGTTATGCCGCGGTGTCTACAGAGAACCATGGCCCAGCTTTACCTCGGAAGGTCCAGCGTTGACCCTTGAATCAATCAGATCAGGTCAGCCAAAGGCCGGACATCGTGTTACTGATTCAGCATAACCTCTTCCGCTCAACCAGTCGCAACGGAAATACAAGAGGATGGTACATGCGAAGCCCCGGCCATGTAATTTGCATTGGAGAGGCCGGAGGATCAGCATGCAACTCAACCCGTCTCAGAGTCAAACATCGAACAGGGCAAGAGAGAATTTCAAAAATCCTACCCAATGAAAAGACCCAGACACTATGGCGTCCGCCGAACCCAAGGAGACTGCGAAGTTACGGATCTCTGAGTTCTACTGAGCCAGCATCGGACAAGTTCGGAAATGGCTGCCAGAATACGCAGCTTACGCTTTGCTACCGAGAGCCGATGACTTTCCCAAACCGACTGCCCTTGATGAGCCGTATCGCCAGCTCTAACGTCTCATGCCATGACGAATGATAATTCCTGCAATACATGTGTATGATAATTCCTGCAATGCATGTGTAAATTTCAGCCACTGTCAAGGAACCTAACCAATCCAAAAAGGCTCTCGCTATCCAAACTCTGAAGCAAAACAAGAACAAAAACAAAAACAAAAAAAAGCTTCTCCTTTCCGAACTTGAAAAGACATTTCAATACTCCGTACGAGTCACTTAAGCTTTAGCAGCCAACTATGCATGAAAGTGCTCCCTCTGCGATCCAAGATTCGCCTGAAGACTGGCGCCGCGAATCAGCGCCGATGAAGCTTGTCTACCACCATGTCTGCGGCAATAATCCTGCCGCCTCCCCAACCAGCACCCAAGGCCGGTTGCGCGCTGCGGACTATCGCTCTTCGAAAGTCGCCATCCGGACGCAAGATCAAGATATAAATTTCACGGCTCTCGAGTAGAGAGCAGAATAGAACTTGGAGAGCCGAATACAGAGACCCCGGGCAGAACCAAGTCTTTTGTTGCAAATATGTGGTGGAGTTTTCAAGTTACAGTTGGTTGAAGTACGAATTTCTACCGAGCGAAAACTCAAACACACATCACAATCACAAGCACGCTACATCGGATGGCCGGAGGCAAAGGTCGAGCAATATATCATATGTGAATATCTCCAGTGCTGACCCCGTACCACGCACTGTGGCCCAGTCCCAACGCCTTCCATGCAACGCCGGTATCGAAATGTATCTTCAGGACGCCATGATAGGAGAGCCAGTCCCAGCTTCGCACGTCTTCACCCGGGGCCACTGCAGCCACCTGCAGAGCCTCATCTCCGTCTTCCCATCTCTTCCTCTCTCACGGCCTCCACTCCCTGGCCATCCCGAACAGCATCACCAACGACCCTCCCCTTCACATTCTGCTTCAGCTCATCCAACCTGTAGCTACTCATCATCGCGCTGAAGAAGAGGAGCGGCACCGCGACACCAACCGCGATGATCAGCAGGATGCGCATCGTCTCGTTGTACGCCCGGTCGATGGCCGCGCGCTCGGGCGTCCCGGCCGCGTACGAAGTCGCGACTGTGATGTCGTTGTAGATGTCCGACGCCCGGCCCGCTGCAGACGCGGGCAGATACAGCGCCAACTTCCGCGGGATGTTGCGGCCCCAGACTGCTCCGGAGACGGCGGATCCGACGGCACCGCCGAGCTCGACGCAGGTCAGGTACACGGCGGTGGCGACGGCGACGTGCCGGTGGTCTGTGCTGGCTTGGACGCCGAGCTGGGCCGAGACGTTGAGCATGCCTCCGCCGATACCCACGGCGATCTGGGTGCCGACGAGAGCGCCGGTTGAGACGCCCTCGGAGCGGTACTTGATCATGAGGCCGAGACCCAGGATGTAGATGCAGACGCCTGCTACGACGTACGGTTTGTAGAACTTGGTGTATTTGATCAGGAAGGAGACGGCGATCGAGGCGACGGTGGAGGTGAAGGAGAAGGTTTGGGTGATGTGGCTGGCGGCTGGGATGGAGACGTGCTGGACGACGAGGAGGTATGAGTAGAAGTATGGCTGCACAGAAAGGTAGAATGCCACTGGGTCAGTCGAGTCAGTACGCGGTTTGAAGGTCGTCGTGAAGGTAGACGGGACAGGTCATCATACTGAAATAGAAGAATCCCACCCCACATCCTGCACTAAAAGTCCCGGTCTTGAACAGGTAGGGAGGAACCAACGGGTATGGTACAAGCTTCGTGACGGCCTCCCAAGCCAGGAATGCAATCAGGCAGACAGCTCCGGCCACGATCATGGCTATGATATCACCACTGCTCCATCCATTCGACTGCTTGGGTGCGATGGTAAGGGGGATCAGGATCAGAGCAAATGCAGCGCTGAGCAGGACAATCCCTCCAATATCGAGTTCGACCCAGAGATACTGGGAAGCTTGCATGAAGCCCATCCTCCGGAGTTGCGGCTCGGTCGTCAATCCGAGCCTCTTCGCCTTTCTGTTGTTGACAGACAATGTCAAGGCGAGAGGCACGAACGTGAGCGGTAGAAGGACACACCACATGCCGTACCCCCATCTCCAGGATGTAGTCCTCAGGAGATCATCCCCGACGAGAGGGCCAACCCAGACTGTGATCAGGAACGGGATATCTGGCAGGCTCGACCAGAGGGCGCGGTTGAGGAGATCAGACGTATCGGCGATGAAGACTTGTTGTAGGACCTGCAAGCCGGTGTTCCCTGCCGAGTAGAAGATCTGAGCGGCGGCGTAGGTCTCAACGTTGTGAGAGGCTGCCATTTGTACGTAGCCGATAATGTAGAGCAGGACGCTGAAGGAGAAGGCTTCGAGACGACCGAACACATCGGCGACTTTGGCCATGGGTGGTTTGATCACAGCTGCCGGCCCGTTAGAGGTGCTCGATGGTCTCTCGCTGGGAATGAGACATATCACCGTTGACAACTCCTTGAACCACGTAGACGGTCGAGATCAGGGAATGGGCTTGGAAGGAGCTGGTAGCAAAGACCGACAAGGACTGGACCACCTGGCCTTCCAGAGACACCGTGAACGCCGTGAGGAAGAGACTATCAATGTGAGCAATAGCCTACCCACGAGATGAGAGCTGCGAACCTCGCATATGCAATGACAAGACCCCAGGCTGTCCAGGTCGTGGCAATTGCTTCGATGTTTCTGACCCCAGCCTGGGCATTCTGGGGAGCTGTATCGGCACCAATGCTGCCATTCCTGTTGCCCGAGCTCGCTTCGACATCGATGTCGCTGGGCCTTTTCGCTCCTCTGCCATCAGGAGTACCTCCACTGCCAACAGACGTTCCGGTATCCTTTCTCCCTTCTCCAAGTTCCCCCAGGGGAACATCCTCCATATGCCCAGCTCTGTCGGACTCCATCTTTTGTTTACCCCGCCATATGTAGGGTTCGAGGGATAGCAAAGAGACAGGAAGTGGTTGGTGGAAGTGGAAGTAAATTGGGAGAAAGGGATCTGATAGGCATGGTGGGCAGGCAGCGCTTGACAATGAACCATACTCAGAATGGCATCAAGCGGTCCCAGAGATCAACGTCTTTTCGCTATTCAGACTACTAGTCTATACACCAAATGGAAACTACCGTCTGATGACGGGATTCGACCTCAAGGCAACGAACGGCGCGGAAAAAGGGGGAAGAGGCATTCTCTATGCGTGATGTATAGAGAATCGCTGCGAAAAACGAGATGGGAGATGGAATGAGACCATTGATGAAGACGAGGACCTCCTCAAGCCGGCGTAGTAGAGGTGGGATCTTGTTTGCATTTTAGTTGCACACAATGAGGAGACACACCACTCATGAAGTCTAGCCGGCACTAACGCCAACAAGAGTTAGCCCTAATTACATAACTAGCGGAGGTCTTCTCCTGGAAAATGTACTACATGTTCTCACTCTTCTGTTGCATCTCGTTGCCTGGTTGATATTATTCCGAGGACCCATGATAGTCAAAGGGTATGTTGAGTGCATGGTCGCATCTCGATATTATCAGGTGACAAAGGCCGTCTAGCCAATTCAAGCTCGGGCGAAGAGTGATTAGATATCTGGAGATGCTAACCCTTTTTTTTACACGTTCTTCTCCATTGTATTGCACGTACGGGTCCTGGTACTCGGTCCGTGTTATCTCTTGAGGGGCGTTCTAAAACTCGCAGTCGTTTCGCTCGATAAAGTTGCGTGACTTATGTAACGCAAAGTGGCCGTCGCTATGCGTGTATATAGCCTCGGGACCTCTCCTTTGTTCGCCCCTCTGCCATTTTCTACACCAATCATAAACCCCTTTCGTAGAAACCCTTCACAGCTATGGACCGCAAAAGGTATCACCCAAGAGCTTTACTCAAGGGCGATGATTGTTCTATATCTTAGCATCACTCAAACTTTCGAATATAATTCTGAGGCATAGAATATGGATATCCAATCAAGCGATATTGGTAGTCTCAGTCCGGAATACAGTATCTGCTTCTGTAACTTTAAGACGCACCTCCTGGTCGGGAGATGGGACAAAATAGGATACGATGATCTTTTTGAGATTTATGAATACAAATGGAGCTAGAGAATCGAAGGGGATTTGAGGCAGGACGTTAGCTTTTTCTAGACTGACTGATTGCCAATTGCTTGCAGTCATGACCAGCCGTCAATTGCCGGGTTATAGGCGGTACTGTTGGAAATTTAAGCGGCAAGAAAGGGCGCTAGAAAGAAGATCAATGGAAAATATTCAAATATGTGCTTTTACCACCTTGTGTGTTACTCATCCCTATCGCAATTACTGCCGCTTCCGATCTATGAACAGCAGGAGGCAAAAGGGGTAGTCAAGCGAGGTTTCGCGAGGTAAATATTGACTACTGCAAAGGCTGCAAGCCATAAACACCGCCATATGGACATTGTACAAGGCTGCAACACAATGCTTCTGGACTCTCTAGAGCCTCCGCTAGATGAATAAATGGAGATCTTGCTGTTCCAATTCAGAGCTTCTTGATCTCCTGTTTGAGTGTGCAGCGCGAGTGCGCTTTACTCGCCAGTTTGGCTGGAATCACGTGGCTAGACCTGCTCGTCATGGTCTCAATTGCCGCTACCACTCGAAGCCACAGCGTCATCCCCTCTCTACGCTTGTTTGCTGGCGCCTTGCCACTCCTAGTTCGTACCCAGATTGAACAGAACTTACTTCGATAATCAACATCTCTGTGATTTCCACCCCTCTTGACCAGGAATCATATAAAGCAAACCAACACTTTTCGCGAGTACAAACAACAAGATGTTCATCCCATCTGCACAACAGATCCTCACTGCCGGCCTTTTTGCCACTGGCTGCATGAAATCCATGAGTAATTCCTCTCCTCCGCTGTTAACAGAGTCCTTCCCTCTTCATGTCCTTTCGCTGATACTACGATCTCGTCAATAGAAGGCGACGAGGTCTCCTCTGGCAAGATACTCGACTTCGCCGTCGAGAAGTGCATTGATAAAGACGGAAACCAGCGCTGCAGCAAGCCTTTCCTCGTTACCAAAGCCACCTGCTACCAGATCGAATGGAGCACCGAGGGAACCGTCAGCCATACTACTGCGGAGGTCAAGGATGCTGCTAGCGGAGAGATTGTATACTATCGGGATACAGATGGGGAGTGGACTCCGGAGAAAGGAGAGGTAAGCTGGGTCGACTTGTGGTCCGAGTTGGGAATCGTGGCGGCAGATGCTGATGACATTACAGCTCGTGTACCTTGATTTTAAGCCTAAGGTCTGGAAGACTGGCAACGATACTGTAGAGTACAAGGTTGTTACTTGCAATTAGGATGGGATACGTGGGTGTTGAGGGTATGGGGGAGAAGGGGGCTACGGTCTGGCATGGTGGCAGTATGGAGTGGTGGCTAACGGTTTACACTGACGCCATAGACGAATCATAATTGACCGTATGCCTCTTGGAGCACCAGAAGACTGGTACTTGTGCGGTGTTAGTATACCTCCGCAACACACAGTCAAATGCAGCAGAACAGTCGATTTTCTGAAGTAGATTCTCAAGACTTATTACGTTAAGCAATTTTGTGGGTTCTTCTGCCTAAACTTCGTCTTAGGTTGATTTCCTCTCGATCCCTTCAAATTTTCTAGTAATAGGAGCTTATTCACAATCTCAATGAAGCTAATAGTTAGATCACTCAGCTAGTAGAATGATATAGAAAATTTGTGAAAGCATGCGGCCTTAATCGCAGTCAACGTCAGTAGTAAGTGACTATATCTGTAAAAGGAATTTTTTATTTCAAGATAATATACTATTTTGGACTATACAGCATGAGCCGAAAATACTTTAGCCCCATTAAGCATAAAGCGAAAGTAGTGTAAGTCCTTAAGTTTAGTATTTGATATATTACATTATAAGGACCTTGAATCGAAAGAGAAGAGTCTAACTTATACATCAGTTGATAATTATTCTCTTTAAGTCTTAGGGAAGTATATTCTTAGAGAGGTACTTAGACAAGGTCACCTTAGGTTCCTCATTTTGAATAAGCCTTTCTTACTCGTATGACTATTTACTTAATAATATTTAACGTCTTACTAGTTAGCACCGGCTTATAATTATAGTCCTTACCGAGCTTTAAAGCTTAAATATATCCTTTTCCCGTTTCTCTTTTCCTTTGCCTTATATACTATAACTTGCACGTTCTCTTTTTATATCCTATTCTGTTGCGGGTGGATGCGTGTCACATGTTAGTCACATGATTCATTGCCAAGGCGCCAAGGCCGAACAACCTAGGTCCTTGGATGTTCTCGATTTTCGAGAACTCTCCGTTAGAACATCAAGACCACCAACGATCATCACCTCGAACCGCCTCGTGCACTCTTCTAGACTGCTATGAGAGCATTTCCTCGCTATGTATACTAAGTCCTTCCTCTAGTTGTGGCTGGATGTTTAGATACTTCTAAAGTACGTAAGTCGAGGTCGAAAGTGAGAGGTATGTGTAGAAGGGGTAATAGAATTGATTTTCGTTTCGAGGCTTCCGAAAAGTTCTAGCTTTATTCGACTTGGGGTGTGATTGTTTCGCCGATGAGAGGACTGAATCTCGGCTTTGCGAACGCTCTTGAGAGGATCTAAAGAATCCGCAGGCTCGTAGGAGACACCGCACAGAGGGAGTAAGTCGCCGTCTTCCCCTAGGAGAAAGTTTCATGCAAGTGTTCAAGTCAAAGTAGGTCGAAATAGTTTAAGGATAGACCGAGATGTTTATTAATTAAAATGAGTTTTTATATCTCCGTTTGGCCTTAGGGCCTCTCTTGAAGATCATAGCGCTGTACAGATGTAGTGCGGGCACTTGTTTGCTCTGATTATGCTCTCAGCATCCTGTATACGTAAGGTTATGCTAGTCTGATTATCCTCTTAGCATCCTATATACGTAAGGTTATACTACTCTAATTATCCTCTCAGCATCCTATATACGTAAGGTTATGCTACTCTAATTATCCTCTTAGCATCTCTATATACGTAAGGTTATACTGCTCTGATTATCCTCTTAGCATCTCTATATACGTAAGGTTATGCTACTCTAATTATCCTCTTAGCATCCTGTATACGTAAGGTTATGCTACTCTAATTATCCTCTTAGCATCTCTATATACGTAAGGTTATGCTACTCTAATTATCCTCTCAGCATCTCTATATACGTAAGGTTATGCTACTCTAATTATCCTCTTAGCATCCTATATACGTAAGGTTATACTACTCTAATTATCCTCTCAGCATCCTATATACGTAAGGTTATACTGCTCTGATTATCCTCTTAGCATCTCTATATACGTAAGGTTATACTACTCTAATTATCCTCTTAACATCTCTATATACGTAAGGTTATACTGCTCTGATTATCCTCTCAGCATCCTATATACGTAAGGTTATGCTACTCTAATTATCCTCTCAGCATCTCTATATACGTAAGGTTATGTTAACCTTGGCATTCTTGATTTAGCAATTAGAGACCTCGATGTAACACAGCCCAAAGTTAATTACTCAATCCTCATCTGTAGGGGGGCGGAGCAAGGAGTGTGCAAAAGCAGGTATGGTCTGAGTCGTAAGGATTCGAGCATCGGAGAGGGTTGTGCAGCTGTTCGATACAACACTTCAGGCTAGCTGTTATATCAGCTGACGAGTGTTCCCGTACTCGTCTGCTTGCTTCATGGCTTCTTGAATGCATACACCTCTAGATTCGATAATCTGCTTAACTCAAGCACCTGTGAATGTTTACTTTCAGGCGTCTAGCCCTGTGGGAATAACGCCATAGCAGTATGTCTGACATATTTACGCGTTTAATGCTCGCCCTGGTATGGACGTCGGACTCCGGCATAGCAGTATGTCTGACATATTTACGCGTTTAATGCTCGCCCCAGTATTGACGTCGGACTCCGGTATATGCGGCCAAGGATTGGAGTGCGCTGAGCGGCTGTATCATGTTGCTACGCGTATTGTTTCATTCAGTTGGCCTCCCATAGGGGGTGGCCGTGCTGCCCTTCAAGCGGGTCAACCCCGCAGCCGCAGGGCTGGGGATCACCGGCACAACTGTGCCCAGAAGATCATCTACTCGTATTCTAGAACTTCCTCGAGAGGCATTACCTAACACGAACGCGGTACTAACCCGCCGCTTTTGGTGCGAGAAATCAGGAAGATCTTCGCACCAAGTCGCCGCTGGGCTGGCTTGCACCAAGAGCGCTACGCAGACCAAGACCCTGCGATACTGGGGAAGTAAGTGGTGAAGTGCTACGGAGAGGCGCGACGGTGGTTCAACTCCAGGTGCGTATACGGAATATCAAGGGAAGGCAATAAAGCAGCATCACCCGGTGCCTCCTGGACATGGGCATCCGCATGGACTATTAATAGGCGGTGATCTTTCGGGCATATACGAATGAAGTTAACTTTACATTGTCACATACCAAGCAGGGAACATCATACGAACCTCAGAGCTTCGTAGCAAGGCGGATTCGAGCTTGCCAACGCACTGAAACCCCGTCCGGAAAAGAGTCTCGAGGACTCCAGGTGAGCCTGCGACCAAGGACGTGGGTAGGGTGGAGTATCTTACCATCACGAGAGTGCTTCGGGACACCTGTAATCCTGTCTACTATGAATCATGTAGATCGAAATAAAACCCCGATGAAAGAGAGTGGCATGGTTCTGGAAACCACCCCGACCCAGCGCCGGCTGATCTCCAAACTTCCCCCTACTCCAGTTTATTAATAAAGCGAAAAGCGGGTGATGCCACGGTAGGAAGACAGGGAAGAACACGAGGTAGCCATCAAGCAGATGTAACAATACCCGGAAACCTTGTAGTCCAATGCCGACTTATCCGTAGAAGCTGCGAATATAAATACCGACTCAGCTCGCTCGACAGCTGCTCAACACAACATCTCACTCCAAAGCCATACTCGACTTCCCAACTCAACACCAGCACTTTGATCCCATCGCAAATCACTCTCGCAACCATGCGTTCAGTCTACTTCACCATCGCGCTCATCTACTCCCTCGCTGCCGGAGCAGCCGCACAATGCTCGCGCTACACCGGTGCATGCGTACGTCGCCTCCAAGCTCGACTCCCCTTCGTATGGCGACTTGCTGACGTTCCTCTGGCAGAATTCGCAGAGCGAGTGCGAAACCGCGGCTGCGGCCTTCCAATGCCCGCAGCCTCTACTGAAAGGCACCAATAGCTGCATCATCAAATCCAACGGGTGGGATGTAGGTTTTCCACGTATCCGTCGCTGGATTGCACGGCTGACAACTCCATCCAGTGCGGCTGCTGCGTCGCGTAAGGAAAAGACGGACTGGCATTCTCGGCCTGGCCGACGGGCTCGTTCGTTAGGAGCGCGCCAGCTCTCTCAACTCGTCTGGCGCTCTCGGGGGTCGGTTTCGGCAGAATCTTGGGAACCCTCTGTACGCGAGCTGTAGTAGGCTTGAGAATCATGACATTTCAACTTCTTCGCACCGGGTCCTCGGATGCCACTGGTGACTGGTGCTTTCAAAGTGTCTAAAGCTTCTTCGCACCGGGTCCTCGGCCACTGGTGACTGGTGCTTTCAAAGTGTCTAAAGCGTCAAGTGCGCCAAACCTCTGCAAGTCTGAAGCGTCAAGTGCGCCAAACCTCTGCAAGTATGCTTTCATTGCGTGTGTTGTGAGTTGTGTGATCACCGACACGGTGAAGACGCGTGACTCTCGCGGCCAGGAAGAACATGGCTTGATTTCGTTGACACAAGCCACTCGGACTGAAGCGTATCGACATGTGCGCGCAGCCGAGGAAACGCTCTGCCTCAGCTCTGCTGGCGTTCAGCAACTCTGCCATTCCACCCAGCCCGTAACAGACCCAGAGTAAACACAATGCAACACATTCCTGTACTGGAGAAAGCCAAGTGCAGATCGCGAAACGACGACTTCCTGCCAGCCCCCAGCCGCGAGCATATAGAAAGTCTATGTTCCGAATAAGATGCGCCGAACCCCTCACACACGAGTAGATTCGGGCGCCACGGCTTTGCTACAGGAGCACTTTCGCCCCGGACCTTCACGTCAGCGGATGGTTTCTTGTTGTCTTTCAGGAACTCTACGTGAAAGTGGCAACCAACTCGCTTGGGTCAACGAGTGCTTCTGCTGATTGGAAATTCAAGGCTGTGCTTTTGCACCCATGGCAAAGGCGCTGAAGAAGGTAATAGTGCTTGTGGGCTAAACACTGTGGGATACAGTTTAATGCATGGTAAGACGAACCGCACTTGAAGAATAAGCTAGGGAAAAAAACCAATTTTGCGCAATAGAGTTTGCAGATGACAGGTGTAGATCCAGCTTGCTCGAATGCGCGAGCCGAGACGTGCTTCGATCTCTTCTCTGCCCCTATTTTCCCGAGCTGGCCAATGCACTCGCCTGATAGTCGCGATGATACTTGCCAGAGCGCCAAGCCAGCCAGAATCCCACGCAAGAACCCATCTCCGCTCTTGTCCCGCAGCTCAGAGACCGAGGGGAAAAAGGCGAGAGAACTGCAAACCAATGTTCCGAGGACAGACTCCGCCATGGCCTCGGCCGCTGCACCACGAATCGTAAGCCGACAGCGAGAGAAAAAACAACCCACGCACGCATCAGCACCAGGCGCTATGCGAACCGCGCGACGCCGCAGGGGGAGGGTGCAGGAGGCGGCAGGCGATGACTTCGCGTGCCTCTCTCTCGCTCCCGGTTGCGAGTCCCACGGTGTATGGGGAGAGATTCCCGCAGCGCTGAAGAGAGGGGATGGGGACGGTGGAGAATGGGAGTTGGATGTTTATCCGTCGGCACCGTCGCCGCTCTCAAGTGACGGCGGTGAAAGGGTCAGATAAGAGAGCGAGGTGTGCTGGTCAAGATGGCCACCAGGTCGAGAGGGAGAGCGCGGCTCGACAACAAACAAGACTTCGTTGGACGTATCCTGGCCAGGATGGAGAAATCTCGACGCTCGAGCGGGGGGATGAGGCTGCGGCTGGAACCGGATCGAGCGAGGGCGCTCCCAACCCATCGCAACTCAGGTGGTGCTGAAACGCGCTCTTATATACTCACACCCGTCCAACCGAAACCCCCTCTAGCCACGCAGCTGTCACCTCGCGCGTCCCCGTCCCCGTCCCCATCCCCGACAGCGGTGAGAAGCGAGAGGTGGTGCGATGGTTTACCCGAACCCCCCTTTCTCTGCTTGTTGACGTTGCCGCCTCGCTTCGGCTCGAGGAATGTCGTGTCATGACTCTGGCACCGCGGACGGCCTCGGCCGAGAAGCAAGCGGCGCGTCCGAGGGGAGAATGCGGTGTGTGGATTGGCCGACGGAAAGCAACGTGCCTCGCCGCCGCTTGAGGGAGAGCAGAAGGTATCCCGAGGGATTTGACTTTTTTTTTTTTTTTTTTTCTTTCTTCTTCTTCTTCTTCTACTTCTTCTTCTTCTTCTTTGGGGCCCGGGTGTCTTGTCCTGCGTCGGCTTCGGAGTGCGATTCTCCCCCGCCGCATGACTACCCGAGCTCCCTGGCGATATCGACGTCGCAAGTCATCCGCGGCGCTTTTCGGGACTGGCCAGCCCACCTGCACACCCGGCAGACGAGATGGACGGGGCAGAGCAGCATCAGAAGCCGATGACAGCCGTCTCCGCCACAGATGTGTCGGCTCCTGAGCCTGCGCCTGAGCCTGCGTTGCGTTGCGTTGCGTTGCCTCCTGGTCGGTGGGGGTGCTGGGGGTGCTGGGGCTGCTGGGGGGGGGGCAAGGGGGTGGGCAAGGGGGCCAGCTGAGGAGGCCCCGGTGGCTGCAGCAGACAGAGTCTCCTACGCTCGCATATCCCGAGACCATTGGCCCGGAAGTTTTCGACGAATACATTCCTGTCCTGTGAGAAGCGGGCACAGGATGGTCTCTCGACTGACTTAATGTTTGAGGTGGGGGTGGGGGGGCTTTTGGCTGGCGGCGGATGTCATCCGGCTGGGGCGGATGTGATGTGATGTGATGGAGGCATGGGATGGGGTGTGCTCGGAATACGATTGATGGAGGCATGGGATGGGTGTCCTCGGAATACGATGTGATGGAGGAGGTGAAGTGATGGGACGGGATGAAGGGGATGGATGTGAGGTGCTACGCTACGATAAAGGGGATGGGATGTGAGTTGGCCCATGCCATCATCCGCAACACCATGCCATGCAACGTCGAGGCGCAACCCGGGGCGAGATGGAATGAATGCGGAGAGACCGCCGAAGTCTAGAAGCCTCGAGGCTGGGGAGCACGAAACGTACGCCCCCCACCCACACCCTCTACGTACGAGGATGGTTGACTTTGATCCTGGCTGTGAGGTTGACTTTGATACTGGCTCTGATGTTGACTTTGACACTGGCTCTGAGGTTGACTTTGACACTGGCTCTGAGGTTGACTTTGACACTGGCTCTGAGGTTGACTTTGACACTGGCTCTAATGTAGACCTTGGAGGTTGACCCGGACTCCAGAGTCCAGAGTCGTCGTCGTGGCTGCGGCATTTTGCGGAGGACAAGTACAGTCAATCTACAAGTCGAGACGGGGGCTCGTCTTTACCCTTCCAACGAATACAGACGTAATACAGACATAATACAGATATAATACAGACATAATACAGACATAATTCAGACATAATACAGATATAATACAGACATAATACAGACATAATACAGACATAATACAGACATAATACAGACATAATACAGACATAATACAGACATAATATAGACATAATACAGACATAATACAGACATAATACAGACATAATACAGACATAATACAGACATAATACAGAAATAATACGCCTCTGCCCATCTGCCCAAAGACTCCCTAGGATATCTGTAGATCAACATCCCCCCGCGGCTCGTCTCTACCGTAAGCAGGCGACGCTTCGTCGTGATGCCAGCCACGACGCGACTCGTTGGA
Organism: Diplocarpon mali; assembly: GCA_024741835.1. Classification (NCBI taxonomy): domain Eukaryota; kingdom Fungi; phylum Ascomycota; class Leotiomycetes; order Helotiales; family Drepanopezizaceae; genus Diplocarpon; species Diplocarpon mali. The sequence goes on along the minus strand of JAENRP010000055.1, from coordinate 150,802 downwards.
CGGATCTCATCACCGCTCACGGCCCGGCACGCCGTCGAGATCCCCGTGTTGATTGCTTCCTTATCACCAGGCCTGGGCTCCCCGCGCATCCTTCTCGAGCCCAGGACGTCCGGCGGAGATGACGGGCGACCCAAGATTTGCTGGGGCTGGCCATCCGACCTGGACCTTTTGACTTCACCTGGACCCTGAGCACGCCATCCAGCCAATGCAAAGCACACCCAGTCAGACTTCTTTTCTTGTCTTGGGACGGAAGACAGGCTGCTTGGCCGCGACAGCGACAACAACGAGCAAGATAACCGTCTCCCAAGCTCTCCTCTTTAGATTGCGAATCTCTTCTCTCGGATCTCTTCTTCCCTCTCTCTTCTCTCCTCTCCCCTCTCTCTCCTCCCCTCTCTCCCCCCTCTCCTCCCCTCTCCTCCCCTCTCTCTTCGATTCCGCGAATCCGACTCTGCGAGAAGCACCCCGGATCTTGCATTGGCTTTGCGTCCAAAGTATCGTCGGGAAAGGATTGCCGCACGGGTTGGCAGGCATTCTGGCTCACCGTTGCTTCAATCGAAACACACTACTCACGAAACCTGCATCCACCGCTTGAACTCGTCCGACCTCCCCCCCCCCCGNCGACGGTGCCAACCACAATCAGAGACGAATTCAAAAATCCAAGCTCAGCAAAGCAGAGCAGAGCAGAGCAGAGCAGAGAGAGAGAAGCCAGGGAAATCCTTGCCAGGACCATCAGGTCTCGCTCACCGGTACGGTCGACCATCTGCGCCACGGGCCCAGTCTCGATAATACAACCCTCAAGGTCAACCCCCAAGGTCAACCCCCAAGGTCACCCTCAAGGTCACCACCGCAAACCTTGTGAGAGGGCCAGGTGGTCTCCTCGGACGGCCTGAGCATCGTCATCTTTCATCGATCCAATCGTCCCTCGATTCATTCGTTATATCTTCACCCACCCCGCCGCCGTGCGATCAATCTCGCGACCGGACTGATCGCCGCAACCTTCTCCAAGAGCCCTCGTCACAACACTCCGGCCACCCTCACCTCACATCCCATCCTTATCCGTATCCTTATCCGTATCCTGTTCCTTATCCTTATCGCTCTCCAGCCGAGCGAAAACGAGGCCTTAGCGACGGGACCTCTTCGACCTCTTATCTGCTCGTACCAAGCATCCTTATCTGCTCGTACCGTACCGAGAGCAATTTCTCGTCACTTCTCATCTATCACTTCACCTCCACCTCTACCTCCACCTCCACCTCCTCATCTCCGACATCTACGTGTCATCAGACCGTCGCGGAGACGTCCCCCGCGCCTTCACATCCTCATACCCACATATACACCACACCCTACACACAACACCCTACACACAACACCCTACACACCACACCCTACACACCACACCCTACACACCACACCCTACACACCACACCCTACACACAACACCCAGAAACCCCTTCAACCCTCCAGCCCTCGCTCCATTCGTCCGCCAACCAGCTCGATTCCAATATCCCGATAACAGCCAGTCCAGCATGGCGCAATCCCGCCCCCCACCAGTCCGGACTCATCCCCTCGCGACCTCCCCCCCTCCCCTCTCCCCGCGCGGCACCGAGAAGAAACACCACACGCGCCGCAAGTCGGGCAAGGAATTCGTGGTGTCGGAGAAGAAGTCGCACACCCATACGCGGCCGGCGATGCCGAGGAGGAATACCGGGCAGACGCAGACGCAGGCCGGCAAGAGTGCGAGGAGAGAGCGTGAGGAGGATGTCGGCAGCGGGGAGAGCTTTCTGCAGTATTGGTACGTCTTCCCTGCGCAGTACCGTACGGCTGCGAGACCCGACCGGTGTTGGTCCCGTCGGCCTTGCTCTGCTCGGATCCAGACGAGGGGAGTATCGCATCACATAAAATCGGAATACCGAGGCAAAGAGGGGCGAGGGGATACACGGTTAGACGAGAACTGACGAATTCGTTCTCCAGCATGACATGCGAGAAACAATTCTCACCCGCCAGCAACACCTGCCTCTACTGTTCCGAGTCGTTCGTCCCCCCCCCCTCTCCTCGCAATCCCCACGGTCATCCATCTAACCAGTCTCAGCTGTCGCATTCACGATCAAGCCCCCACCGCGCGCCCGACCTCTTTCTACGCCTCCCCTTCCCCCGTGGCACCCTACCCGCGGCCCTACTCCGCGCTGACCTACGACGAAGGGCCCGACATCATCCCGCCCTTCTCGCCGACCCAGAGCCGACCGCGGTCGTACTTCCACTCGGATCCCTATCCACAGAGCCATGACCATTGCGGCTCCCCGTCCCAATCCCAGGACCCAGATCCAGATCGAGAGGGGGAGCAAGACCTAGAGCGGGAAGACGACACATCTTCCAGCGCCCTCGCGTCTCTCCGCTCCCTCGCCACCGCTCTCCCGAAATCATCCCGATCGAGCTCGACGGACGCGGCGCCCGTGTCCCCGCCTCACTCCATCTCCCGCAGCGGGTCGGGCGTGTGGGATTACATGCCGTCCCGGTTCACGGGCAGCAAGACGGCGGCGCCGACGCCCAGTGCCACTCCCGGGAACTCGTACACCAAGAACTGCGGCCAGAGTTATGGTGCGGGCCGGAGCAGGGAGGACTTGTACGCCTATGGGAAGAGCCAGGGAGCGGCGTACGGCGGAGGGGGTGGGTTCGGCAGTATCGGCGGTATGGGCATGGATCGGCCGTTGCCGCCGAGGACGGGTCCGAGTGGCTTTGGACATCGGCCGAAGAGCATCGACCTCGTGACGCCCTTCTCGGGGCAGTAGTATCTGGGGTGCCACTCGTCATGCTCCTCGTCGTCTCTCGGATCGATTTGGGAGCAGGATCGGGATCGGGATCTGGACCTACGGCGAGGTGGACAAGGGGCTGGGGCATCAAGTCCAGGCACAAACATGAGCTACCTTTGGAGGGCGTCACCGTCTGGTGATTCCATTTGACGTCACCTTCGCATCTCACTCTTCTTCGTTTCGATTTGCGGTGGCTGATCCCGCCTCGATTGGCGGCATGTCCTTCTTTGCATTCTTGTATCGGCATACAACGGGGGTTCTTTCTTAGCATCTTTAGCATCTTGATGATTGCATCGGCGGCAGACTAACGTTCTGCCGGGTGAAGGGGACGGTAACGGCGTAGATATATCGGTACTTTGCATAAGACTGGGCAGGGTTAGTTGCATCGGTGTTGGTGTATCAGATGTCTCCTGGATTTGGATCCATAGATGGACAAATAAGCAGATGAAGACGTCGATGGATAGATGAATAGATGAATAGATGGGAAAAGGTGAAATAGACTACAGAAAGTAGTCGGCTAGCTAGGTGGAGTTCTAGAGTTCTAGAATTCTAGGTTAGCTGTTGTTGAGAATCTGGCGCATGTGAGAGAACGTGGAGGTGGGAGTCAACCTTTTCACGTCGGCCCTACCGAGTCACGGTGGTTGGGAGAATGGAGGGGATCTGAACCAAGGTATTGATCCGTGAATGGTATGAACCCAAGTAATGAAGACTCGTGTGGGTTTGAATATTTACCATTGTCGACCTACTCTTCGCAGAAACACGGCAGCATCCCAGCTGGCGCAGCTGTTTCTGCCCCTTTCCCGGTGTGGTTTTAGACCCCAAGGCGTTCTACCCTGGCCGGATGAAATAAACCCCAGCCATTATTTGCTCCATGTAAGCCTGTTGGCCAATTTGGCATACTAATCGTATATATCATCATAGCGACTTGGAGGAGAGCTGTTGAGATTGCGACAGGTTTGATATAGCGAGTCAAAGTTTTAAATCTTTGCCGACGGGGGACGAAGACTCAACACACATCCGCGGTATCCTTGCGAACCTCGGACTCTTTTTCCCTGCGCAATAGGTGCCTTCCTTAGCCTGGGGAAGACGGGAGGTCCTACAGTGCTACATATCTCCAGAACAAACATAGCACGTTGGTCAAAAAAAAAAAAGGGTTGATTGTTGATACAGCTCGGTGAGTATCTGATACGTGGTGAGAAGGACTACCTGTACGCCTAGGAGTCTATCGACTTGGTGATATAGAGGCTAGCCGGTTTTACACTTGTGACTCGGAGGTTGGACGCGATGTTGAATCGTGTGATGGATCTTGTAGACTTTCAATCGTCGGCTTCTGCGGTGCTTCTGCGGTGACAGTATACTACTGTTCCGTAGTTGCGTTTTGGAGGGCCTGCTACTCGGTTGAGGATCGTTTTTGAAATGCCTCCAGCTTGAAGCTGAACAGGGACTTGTTCAAAAGAAAGGGGAGGGCTTTTTCCTCGCTCGATATGAAATGTGAGTTGTTAGCTGTGAATGATAAGCAGCAAACGCTAGAGTCGGAGGAATAGGAGAACTAGTCGACTCTGTAGGGTTGTTATTTAGCCTAGCATACTTACAGGAGATCCTGATTCCTTAGATAAGAGTCCGCCTGCTACCGTAGTTGATGGCTATTCTCTCGGTTCTCGGACAAGTGTTTCGTAAGGAGGCGCCTGGGCTCCTTGTTCCAAGACAAAGCCTCGTTAATCATCGCGGCTGTTTAGTTGATTATATCAAGCGTCCTTCTAATTAACCCTTCTTATTGACCGTGAGCTTTTAAAGCCAAGGCGAAGTCTTTCAAATATGTCTTTCGTCCCCCTCTTCCTTGTATACTTCGATTATCTTATTCACCCGATCAACTATTAAGCCTTTTGTTTAACGTAGCTACATATTTATATAATCAGAGAATACATTCCAAAAGGCAAAATCAAGGGTATTTACCAGATTTAGCAGAGGTTTTTAAGTAAAGCTTCTGAAGAGTAACAGCTTGGTCCAACTTGGGGGTTGGTATTTCGCAGTCGAGAGGACTCAATCCTGGCTCTGCAAACACTTCTACAGAATCTATAGGTTCGGACGAGACACCGCGGACAGGTGTTGAGTCGTCGCCTCCCCCTTGGCAGCCATGTTTGAGAGTGGTTTGAAAGCTTGGCTCCCGATCTTATGCGACCACCGTACGCCACTGACGGTTATATCGGTAACAGGGAAGCTGATCGGTCTACGATTGAAATTCATGGAAGACAGTGACAACAAGCGGGGTTGACCTTGGAGAAGCGTGATTCAACTTCTGTCTAACTGAGGCTTGACAACTTGTTCTCTAATTGACTTCGTCCGGGAAGCCCGAAATCGTGTCAAGGGAGTCCCTGGGTACCTGTAAACCGACACCGTGTTAGCCCTGGGAATCTGAAGATTGCCGGATGATCAAGAGCCTAGAATAGTCCTAGAGGGCATCTCGAGACAGCGGTAAATGAAGTCGAGTTTTCTGTTACACTTGATGCGCGATAAAGAAGATCCGATACTAAGAAGACAGGTTGACATTTGACCATGATAGCTCTGCTCCGTACTTCAACCGTCAGCTATTCTCCCTCGTCCACGAGCCGTTGTCCATTCTCCGGACCTTGATAGACTCCGAAGTCGTGAGGCCAAAGTGAAATGATATCAAGATTACCGCGAATCGCAGGCCAAATAAAATCATAAAAATACGCTCCAGCTTTGCAATATTACCATAAGGCCCCTGGAAATAAAAATAATATTGCGTCTGTTTGGCCTGCGATGAGTAGAACCCAGACCTTGTACTGAGCCCTGGCGTTCAAACAGAGCCAAGATTGAATAATTAGAGATACTCGGCATAGCAGGTCGCAGGTGTGACAAAACCACGTGAAAGCATATGTAAACATTCCAACCCACATTTCCACGTGAAAGCATATATAAACATTCCAACCCACATTTTTTCCCTTTTCACGTGCTGTATTAGTTCTAAACCATGTAGCACGAACGGGAAACGCTGTACTGTATTTTTATACACAAATAGAAACCAGTCAAAAGCTCTGTGTATCTTCACTATCCACCCGATGTACCCTTGGTTCCCGATTCCTCAGACAAGAGTTTAACTAACCCGTACCTCAGTCGACAGTTATTCCCTCCAGGCCTCGGGCGAGTACGTTCTCCAGAAGGTGCCTAGACAAAAAGAGTCGCCTCGGGTTCTCGATTCCAGGACACGCCTCTCTCGCCGATGGTGGCTCTTAGTTTGATCACATCGAGCGTTTTGCTAGTAGGCGGAGCGGTCGTGAACCACTTCAACTCTCCCTGGAAGTAAGCTATTATGTTGTTTTGGGGTCTGTGACATAAAGACAATTTTAACAAAAATTTTCAACATTATACATGTAAAAAAGCCGGTTAGTCATTCTAGAACAACCTGATTGGAATAGTCTAGCACAGCAGCGCTGCAGGTCTACTAGGCTTGATTTTAACCGATGATATACCCTTGTTATGGTGACTACCGAGGTACAGCTGTTAAGTGTTGTCCCTAGTCAACAAGGGAGGAGTAGTCTAAGCCTAGTCAAGTAACAATTCAACTAATCTCCATGTAGTGTTCTGCGTTATCCATAGCAGAATTGAATATCAAGGACAAGTAAGCTTATAAAACCAATCAGGAGCATACTAAAGCATCATAGAGTTGTTAGTAAAACTGAGGACCAGTTTACTGAACTGTAAAATATATGTACTTATAGATAGGGAATGGTTAGTACAAACTTGTAACTGAATTATTACCACTAAGTCTAGTTCGTGATAGGTCTTTGCCAAAGACGAGAGGCAACACTTCATCCCTGCACCACAGTATAAAGACATTCAGCCCGAAATCTAAAGTCAAACTTCAACTAGACATTCGAAACCTTAAGTTACTCAGATGTAGCCTTGCCAAGCTCGAATGCTGTGGATCATCTTTTAACCTCATTTAACCCGCGTTTTGTATTAGGACCCGTGTGTTGCTCCACTGTTTCCCGCCTCCCGAGACTCAAACCGCCGCAATCCGCGTCAGGCTCTACCCTCTCAGATTGACTAGCTATGCTTCTTGTGTTGACAAATAGACGCGTATGGCCAATCTGGATGAAGGCGCCTCCTGTTGCGTTTGAGACTAGCAATTTTTCTCGAGCTTCCTCGAGCTTTTTGCTCCTAGTACTAAGCATTTTTCCAGCCGACTTTGAACTGTAATACGAAACAGCTGGAACTAGACCCTTACAGCTAGCCCTCAAAACAATGGCATCTCACACTCTTCGCGGCCAAAATCAGTGCGAGCAGTAAGCCTCCCAGATCGTTGACGAGGGCTCTAGTCTGACTCTTCCCCTCTGCGTCCGAGTTCCTCCGGCACGTCGATTCCCAGCCAGTTCCTGGAATCCCCAGCTACAGCTCTACTTCAAACGAGAACTGCGGAGGGGAAAGAGATGGTACATATGGCCAAGTAACAACACACCGCAAGCAAACAATCGAGATGGAAGCTTTGATTACTCTGCACTTTATCCGACTCGTCTCCCGGCAATAGCTAGTTCGCATCCCAGTGTCTTGGCCGCCTCATTCTGACAGGCGTCGCGGACATGGAATCGACCGCATATACCCGAAAGATCGGGTGAGAATAGATGAAACCGTCTGCATTGCTGTGTTCTCGTGTGATCCATACCAGCTGAGCATGTTTTGGATCTCAATAATAGATAATATCTGCATTAAGGGCTGAGATGAGAGGCTGACTCGCCGAATATTCTTTTCTTCTTCTCTTCTTCTTCCCCGGACACGTGGATCGTCAACCCACTTATTAGTCTTTGAGAGCCATTAGCTTTGAGATACACTTTAAAACATCCGCAAGAATCTACTTCCACGATGCGTGACTAGCTGGCGCTCCGTAGAGCTTCCATGGAAAAACAGGGGCTCTATATCGTGCAAGTTGCTATGGTTGCTGCATCCCCTATATAAGCTTATTTATATAGCCTCCAGTCCCGACCCAGTTTTAGTGCAATTCAGCATCCGATTGGAGGGAGTCGTGATTTAAAGTATAAACTCCGAATGCCAAGTAGCTAAAAGCATAAAATAACGTCCGCCACCAAAAAGAGGGAAACTTGCCCCAACTTCATCGCAGTCACAATTCGGTTGGCCCTTGAACTTGTAGAGACTCGACTTGTTGCGGCTCACCTAGATGAGTGGTCAGAACTCATTGCTTTCCAGCGCAGTCCTGCGCATGATTTATGTTACCGTACTTGAAAGAAGGCAAATAAGAGAACTTTATCGATAGAGCCTCGAGCAAGATAGTTGGTGAGCCGGCTACTACCCACACCTCCAAATAACATCAGAAATATAAAAATCCCATTCACGCGGGACGACAGCTTTCCACGTGTTCCGATCTTCATAGGTGCCAGGGCGAGTAGCTATTGTCTGCTCGCAGCTCCCATCCCCCCCACCCCCAAAGAGACGCAAGGGCCCAGCCCAGAATGCTGGTTCGGCAAATAATATAAGCTACACGACTTGATACAAGCTTCCTGCTTCAATCTCGATCTTGCCGACATGGAGAGGACTCTTGACTCGTCTTCTAGGGCGGGTACGTGCTGGCCGAGCTCCAAAGGCCGAACCCGAGTGCGAAGGGCGATTACGAGCAGTGACGTGACAAGACGAGATGACCATCAGATTTGATTTCTGGCGCTGGCAAAGAAGAATGGAATTGACATGGAGAGATCAGGGAGCGAGATAGACGTACCTCGGAGAGCTACGAGCGTGCGAATAGCCTCAAGGTCTGACTGCGCCATCGAGCCGCGCTGATACTCGCACGTACTTGGGCGGAGAGATGCGGACGCTGATGCTGATGCGGCTGATAGATAAATGTCACGTGCAAGCACTGTCTCTACTCCCTTGTCTCCTGTCTCCTGTCTTCCCAACCACGACATCCCTCATTTTCATGCGCCGAAGTTTGGAAGAATTCGCATGGAGAACCTGGTGCTGATCTCGCATCAATCCCGGACAGTTCGACGACAACACTCAAGCTCTAACGCTGGCTTTCCAAGGCTATGCCTCCTTCTCCCAGATCATCGTCACCGTCACCATCGTCTTCACCTTCACCCTCAACTCGGCCGACTATATCAACCGGCCTACCCTCCCTCATCATGGCTGCTGCACCCCTTTCACATTCGCTTGACATCACTCCAAGATGCTCTCCAAAGCCCTCCTTGCTGGTGTTTTCATGGTCGCGGCCTCCTCCGCTGAGTACAGCCAGACACGGGAAGTTCACAAGGCGCAAAATGCCTCCATTCCGACATCCCTCACAGTTGCTGATCTCGCCGTCGGCGCGTCCTGCGCCTGCAACCAGCTCAATTCGGCGTATAACAGCATGCTCGTTACTCCAGAGTCCGAGAATTACACGGCTGAGTGCACCGACTACTGGGACAGGCGATCCAACCTCGCCCCCGCGTGTGTCTTTGTCCCCGAGACGGCGGCTCAGGTCGCAGCAGCAGTCAGAATACTCACATCTTGCGGGGCCCAGTTTGCCATCCGGGCAGGAGGGCACATGAACGTATGTAGCAATCGAATTCTCCCCCAGACGGCCCGTCCCTGACACTGTGATAGTACCCTGGGTCCAACAGCATAGATGGCGGCGTGACGCTGGCGCTCTACAAGATGGTCAACACCAAGGTCGCCAACGATAGTTCGAGTATAGAATTCGGCCCGGGCGCCAGGTGGGTCGACGTCTACGAAGCTCTCGCACCCCACGGCCTGTACACGATAGGGGGCCGTCTCAAGACTATCGGCGCCTCGGGTCTGACCTTGCTCGGAGGTTTCCACTACCTGATCAACAAGTATGGTTTCACCATGGACCAGGTCCTCAGCTACGACGTCGTTCTAGGAAACGGAACCCAGGTTGTCGCCAGCGCCAAATCGCATCCCAAGCTCTTCTGGGCACTGAAGGGCGGAGCCAGCAACTATGGCATCGTCACAAAGTTCACCATGAAGGCATACCCCATCCCGCAGATCAGCACAACCATGCAGAGGTTTGAAGAACCCGAGATCCCGGCCTGGATCAACGCGACGGTCGACATGACCATCAGCAACACGCCAGACATCGCCGCAGGGTCTGTGGTCACCGCCGCGTACAACGTAACGACTAAAAAGTTCTCGGCGTTGGTTCTCGGCGTCCAAGAGGGCACGGAATCCCCACCGTCGCGATTCGCCCATTACTCGGCGATCAAGTCAAGCTTTGCAATCAACAAGGTCATGGCTCCGATCGACTGGCACAGTGACAAAGAAACCCCGAACCAGATGTTCCGGTAAGACTCGCCCGGGCCACTTCACTTCGAATGCTAACGAGAAGCAGTGTTCAGTTTGCTCACAAGACAATGCTCCTCGACAAACCCCAGCTGAACAAGATCTTCGAAGCTTGGAAGCTGGCGGTGAAGGATGTCGAAGATGTCGAGGGTCTCGCTCCGACTTTTGTCCTCAACATCGTCTCAAAAAGCAGCATGACGGTTGCCAAGGAAAACGGCATGGGCAACACTTGGGGATTGGACGACAACCAGGATCTGATGAGTGCGTTCCCCCTTCCTAATCAAACTTTGACCTCATCCTAACGCCGATTCTAGTCTGGCAGCTCTCCACCAGCTGGCAGAACCAGGCCGACGACTCCCGTATGACCGAATGGGCGCGGGAATTCATGGACTACTGGCACAAGGAGAACGAAGATGCCGGCCTGGCACACGATTTCATGTACATGGGCGACGCCGGGGAGTTCCAGGACGGGTTTGCCGGCTTACCGAAGGAGAACCTGCAGAGGATGAAGGAGATCCGCGCCGCCTACGATCCGCTGCAGGTCTTCAGCAAGCTGAGCTGGGGAGGCTTCAAGCTTGGTATCTGAGCATTTCCTTTTCTTGGTTTTTTTTTTTTTCCTTGTCAAAACACGTCGCACGTGTGATTGCTTATAGCCGCTATGATATCTGTAAATACTCTCTTTAAAACCTCTGACTGGACGCGGTCAAAAGCGTAAGGCGTTGAGGGCCCCAAGTTGCGAGGTCAACTCTGAATATTCTAGTGCAATCTGAAAACTATTTTCATACCGCTAAGGATGTGCACGGTAGTGATCCCGCCGATCAAACGATACAGCAGTGAATATTAGCAGATACAAGGCAATAACTTATCAAAATCGATTTTAAAAGCCATGCTCAAACAAGCGATTGCAAGTTGAACGTATGTGCGATTAGTATCCTGTGCAGTGAAATGATTCCCATCTTGGCCAAGAACTGAACTAACTGCAGTTGGTCTTGGCTAAATTTAATACCTGATAATTGACTGCTTTGTTAACTGAATTGCGCCTGCTATTAGTCTATCAGCCCGGCTCAACATAGCTAGTTTAATGCTATGAAATTAGTATCTCCCTGTTCCTCTTGTTCAGAAGTCAAATCTTTGGTAAGGAGATGCTCTGATAGTGAACGTAATAGTAAACTAGAAGAGTGCACGAGAAATTATGAGTTGCATACGACGATAGTTAGTTGTCTTAAGGTCTAAGAGAGCTCTCTAACTAAGAGCTATTTAAGGTAAGTGCCTCCTTGGCACTGTCCTAAGTCATGTGACAAACATATGAAATGCATTCTTGCAGCAAAGTCTACATTTGAAGCAAAACTAGATAATCACCAGCAATCTCTCTTTGTAATGAGCATAATAGATTCAAGGATATGAAGCTGATGTAAAGTTTTGTTTGGATTGTCTTGATTTTTACCAGAGAATACCAAACATATGATCTATCTATTACGTACGTACTTGGATAGTCACATTGATGACAGTTAACTTCTAAGCCTTCAAGGTAAAATCATTTCGCTATGGGAACGTCAAGCTATCATTACGTGCCTTTTGCTCCTCAAATCTATTGTCTAAAATTCATCTACTCACTGTTCTCTGTTACCTAAGTGACTCATTAGTAGCGTATTGAAAGGTAAGTATATGTAAGTATTTGTATAATTTGATTATCGAAGCAGCTCTTTTGTTTATTTTTTCTAAAAAAAACCAGTAAGAGATATCTCTTGCCAGAGGGTGTATATGAATAAGAGCCGTAAAAGCGTAGTGATAAGGTTGGATTAGCTAACATATAGCACGATGAACTTTCCACTTTGAATTTCAATAACATCAGGCCCTTTTTGGAATTGAAATAGTAAATATAAAATACACTGTAAATACAAGCCCTCTAGAGGCTAGTTCAAGTGAAGCTCCTTGGTAGTTTCAATCTTACTGCAGTAGCTACTAAAGTGACTTGCTCCCCACTTATTCAACCTGGCTTATCTCCAACTTTCTACTGTCCCTTACTCACACTCCGATACTGTAATCGCTGGATGAAGAGTATACATCACCCAAGAACGACAAACCAGAATCGTCCGAACATTACCTGAATCTATTACACCCCGCCAACGTAGTATCTACAGTTCGTTCGTTTCAGCTCAACCCTCCTTGAGCTAAGTACAGTTGCCTTTCGGTGCTCAGGACGCTGGTTGCTTGAAGGCTTCTCAACCGGCTGGCTGGCAGGAACAAGTCTTGAATATTGGTTTGGATTTTGTCAAAACCGTTTTCATCCAAGACACAAAGTTCATTGCGATGATTGCCAGAAGCTTGCGGAAGGGAAATTGAGGGGCCTTTATTCGAGCAAGAGTCACGTGCAGATCACGTGAAGCGCGCAGCGTGATTGATGGCATGAGCATAGATGAGTGAAGGAAAGCCGCCGCGTCTGGGGAGCATTCATCTCAATCTTGCGCCATGTTTGGGAAGACTGTCACCCGCAGAGGCGCTCAGCTATACAGATCGTCACAGTATGGCGAGGCTACCCCGCCTCGTGTTGTAGACAGACTCGCGACAAACCAACTGAAATCCGTCAAGAGAGATATGTAACCCGACGAGGTTCCATCAGACTCCGAAGAAGCTTATGTGTCGCGGGCGGATGAGCCCTGAAGTTGTCGTCAACGTCGCATTAGTCCTGTACATGTGGTTGCGGATCCGGATAGGAAATCCTGCAGGAACCGCCAGACCAGGACGAGACCATTCTAAATATGCCTCTGAAGACTCTAATCGGGAGATTCGTGTAGCGGAGTTGGGTCAGATTCAACAATAGCAAGAATTACTCTTACGTATCCAACTGCCCGTGTGGCTCTGCTGTGTTCAAATGTCGTTTGCTGATTATAGATGACTATTGTGCTTCCTTGGGCGCTATGTAGATCAGATGATGATGTTCGGCCAAAGAGGACTTGCAGGCGGCATTCTACACAGCGACTCAAGAGGCACGAAAAAAAGGGAGAGAAGCACGAGTAGACCGGGCGACTTGATCCAAGGACCTTCATTCTTGACATCTACCAAGTCAACGTGGTAAGGCCTTGGAACGAAGATAGGCTACTTTGTTGATCACGTGACTATCTTCGAGAGGCGGCAGGATTCTCGGGAGCTGGTCACGTGGGACCAATTATACGAATTTCTTCTCCCACTTGGGTTCGAGACTGGGCCTGGCATTTTTAGAATAACCACCTCACTGTCGGGATTCTCCTGACTCACCACCATCATGGGAAAGCCATGCCTCGCGCCACCAGGATGCGAGCGGGATATTCTTGTATATCGGACCTGGACCTGGACCTGATGGCGCGAATCGACTATATAATGGGGACGAGCAGCTCGAGGGTCAGGAGCACTCACCAGTCGGTTTCTGCGTCGTCGAATCTCCCCCGCCGTCGCCTCTCTGCCCTCGAAGGAGATCTTGCAGATACGGGCCAGGATGCGGCTACAATCCCTCTGCTCGGCGGGACTGTCGATTCTCCTCTCGATCTCTCGAGCTACAGCATTTAACCCTCCCGCGGCGGGTGTCGAGACTTGGTGCGGAAAGGCATACATGAAGCAGTCGGTGCACAATCTTATATAAGTCGCGGGAGTCGTGCTGATGTTCGTCCAGGAATGCTGCCGTTGACCCTGGAGGCCAGTTTCAATTTCCAGTGCGGAGAGAGTCTGCGATGCTCTACCTCAAGGTGCAGCCCCGCTACTCGATCTTCCTGGAGAGTGACCAGTCGGGAGAATTCATTGTCGATGCTACCCTCTCTCATTACTTTGGCCAGCCATACGCGCCCCCAAAAGACCGGACATCTGGCTCAGAGCCCTTGACCAAGCTGAAATTCGACATCTTCAGCGACGAGTCTGGTGCGCTCCTGGCATCCAGCTCCGTTCCAGTCAACTCGTCGGCCAATATAGTCGGTTTCTCGCTCTCGTCCTTCCCACCACGCCTCCAACCATATGCAGTCTCGATACGCGGCGCCTCTCCTGATGGCCAGCAGACCTACGCGGCTTCCACCGAGCTCTACGTCCTGCCCTCGCGCGATTTCGGAAGTGCCGTCAAGATTGACAACCTGTTCGGGGGCCTGTATGTTCAGAACGCACGCAACCAGTGGTCGGGGTGGTACAGCATATTCCCCAATGGAGGCTACGGCGATGGGAAACATCTCACCCCCTCGGACATCAGCTTCCATAACCTCCAGGCCTATGCTTCCGAAGGGTTCAACACTCTCAGCATCGTCCCCGACCAAGGCTTGCCAGACCAGACCTACCCCGTTGCCGAGTTCGCTCAGTACTGGGATAAGATGGACGAGCTCAACCTCTTCAATGTGTACGAGTTCCGCTTTGCTTTCCAGAATCCTGCTCGGTTGTCTCAGCAGGTTGAGCAGTGGAAGAATCGAACCACGCTGCTGATGTGGTATACAGGTAAGGCCCGGCGAGACCACCAGCTGCGATGACTAACTCGGCGAACAGCCGACGAACCCGACGGATGGAGCTATCCACTCGATTCAACGTCGCGCGCCTACAAGCAGCTTCGCGAGCTCGACCCATACCACCCCGTATCGCTAGCCCTGAACTGCCAGAACTACCACTACGCCGAGTACAGCTCCGGCGCCGACATCATTTACGAAGATGCCTACCCGGTCGGCATCAACCCCACGTGGTGCTCCCACTGGGAAACGCCCTGCAACACCACGTACGGCGATTGCGGTTGCGACAATTGCGTAGGGAAGCTCACCGACGTAGCGACCCGCCTCGACGACCTCCAAAGCTACCAGGACAACATCCAAGGCCAAGGAAGCAAGCCGACGTGGGCGGTCATCCAGGCATTCGCCGACAATCCGTACTGGAGTAACGTGCCGACCGCCGACGAGGTCGAGAACATGATGGTGTTGGCGGTGAACCACAACGCCAAGGGGCTGACGTACTGGCTGTACCCGAGCAAACCGGATATTAACGTCAGGAGCGGGAAGCTGGGGCAGGTCTTCCAGAGCGAGGCTGTCAGGGGCTTTCTGTTCGGGGCGAACGCGGTCAAGCCGTCCGTCTTAGGACAGCCGAAAGTAGACGTGAGTGCCTGGATTGTAGACGGGAAGATGTTGGTTGCGTTTGCTAGCGAAAATCGCGATATTAGTACGCTGGTCTCGTTTGTGCTGCCCGCAATTGCCACCTCAGTGGAGGTGTTGTACGGAGCATCGGAATGGATCTTGAACGGCAGGCTTCTTCACACGATGGGTATGAGGCCTTATGAGGTTGGTATCCTGATCTTGAAACTCGAAACATTGGAAGAGCAGCTCAGCTATGCCATGGAGATTGATTAAATGGACAATCGGGGCGGACTAGGTGAGAATTAATATGTAAAACAGGCATCACAGGGAACCCGGCGTTAGTCTATATACTTAGTATTTATCATAAAATAGCTCGGTATAAGGGCCATGTGACGTGACTACGGTATCTTGGTCTTCAACCTCGAAATATCAGAAGAGCAACTGAGCCAAGTTGTAGAGATTAACTAATTACATAAAAAGAGCAACGTAGGTAGGAGTAGTTGATATGTAAATCAGATTTCATATACTCCCTAGCGCTCTCCATATACTAAGCGTTTATTCCAAACCGCGTCAGTA
This sequence comes from Diplocarpon mali, assembly GCA_024741835.1. NCBI lineage: Eukaryota > Fungi > Ascomycota > Leotiomycetes > Helotiales > Drepanopezizaceae > Diplocarpon > Diplocarpon mali. Next base: position 135,048 of record JAENRP010000055.1, on the reverse strand, counting down.
TCAAGGTCACGCCACTACGACTAGACCTTATCCCTCTGCTATCCCACCCCTAAGTCTCTTACCCCTACCCCACAATCTCAAAAGTAGGATTTCCGACATGAGCTTTCGCGAGCTCGACCCCCCCCATCCATCCCCTCGACCCTGCTCGCCTCTCGCCTCGTCTAAACAGCTGTCCACGGAGAAAACCGTATATAGTCGCGCGTTGTCCCATTCCAGGTCCGTAGCAGCGAGTATCACAAACCACAGCCTTTCCAATCCTTCATTCTTCCTCTACAAAACAAACATCCCGCTGACGAGAAAGGGAGGCGGAAGTTCTTGGGCAAACCCCGTCATATTCGGAGAGGATATCCCACGGCCTACTGTGTTGACGACATCCTATCTCGGCTTGGTGGCCGAGGCAGCGATACGAAAACGACGAGGTTGCAGCTACCTGCTGCTTACGCTGTTGACATTCGCTAGAAGATAAGCGGGGCCGAGGACGCCGCGCCAACGCCTTTGGAACTCGCCGGGGCGAAAGTATAGTGGCGCGCAAGCCTGCTTCCAAGCGTAAGCCGAGCTGATATCTACTATCGACAGGTTCGGCTGGTGAGTTCTTCGCGCATGATATCCTACAAGCCTCGTATATCATCAGGATACCTACCGCACGTCAGTCATCATACCACGAAAATGCTGACCGGAACAGCATGCGGGGTGGAATTGGAGAAGAGATGAGGATCCCGGTTGGTTCTGCGAGCCGTCGTCACAAAGGAGTTACGATGGCAGACCTTTCGTTCCACGGGCTGGAGCTTGGTTTTGAGAGGAAGCGGCATCCACGGGCCATCAGACCCTCGTGCAAGGACGTACTGCCCGGTCTCCAGGAGCTGGATCGCCAGAAGCGAGAAGCCTATCTCATCAAGAATCGTCAGATCCTCCGGCAAGGCAGTATGGCTTGTCTCTCCATCAATGATGTGCCAGTAGCCTTTCCCTCAGTCATTCGAATCGAAGACGAGCTTGCAGCCGCACCTGTCATCCTCACAGTTCAACTTAGAGACGGCGAGACGCTGTCGCCCGCCCTGGTCGAGCTTCAATCCGGGTCAAATATCAAGCTGGTCCAGCTGGACTCGGCCGTTTTGCGTGCGAGCCCTTTCTCCCGCGTCTCCAGGATATTAAAGAGTTATCCACTTGCGGAACACTTGCTCTACTGGTAGGATGGGAAACCACTTGGAGATCCAAGTTTCAAGCCTCTGGATATCCTGCACGATCTGAAGAGTCCAGAGGGTGAGGATCTCAAAAGCTTGTCCGGTACCCGCACAAGCATTGTACCGGATGATGCTCAGATGAGGTCGATGCGTGCCTGTTCTTCTCCCGCCGTTAGCCTGATTCGAGGGCGCCCTGGCACTGGCAAGAATTCCACCGGGCGAAGCTCTAGCCGTCAAGACCCCGCATGATACAACGAACCAAGCCATCCGCGTCGTCTGCTTCACAGACCATGCACTGGGTGAATTCCTAGAGGACTTGATGGAGATTAGGGTTCCAGGCGATCAAATGGTCTGTCTTGGGGGCACTTCGACTGCCCTGGCTCGGCCACTCACGCTTCTGGAGCAACCTGGCGTGAATCTCCAGCCATCACATTGGGCCCAGATCAACACGACTAAGCAGAGACCCCAAAACCACGAGCATACCCGGGGCCACTGCCAGCGGCGACAGGGAGAAGTCAACCGCTGCACCAGTGAGTCCATCTCAGACGAGTCCCCTTCCTGCACCTGTCCGCACCCCCACATCTAGCTCACAGGCCCACGATAAAACCTGGGAAAAGACCAAGCGAGTGGTCGGCCACAGCAAGACAGGCTCGAAGATGGAATGGCAGAGACAGAAGAGCCAGGAAAACGCCGTGAACCCGGCCATTGATGCTGTCATCGAGATGGCTGAGCTGGAAGAGGTCAAGTCACAGATACTGCTGATCAAAGCAAAAGTCGAAACTTCCATCCGGCATGGCACCGATCGCAATAGGAGCGGCTCGGGCTCGTGCACCTCGAAATTCCTAGGACAGGTGGGTACATATTCAACAAAGAGGACACTACTAACAAAGAACAGGATAAACCACAGTGGCAAGGTGTCCCGCCAAAATCCTGATGTCGCTGCAAGTGCTCTTCGGCGGCGGCTTCGTGGAGACCACAGGATCATGCCTCGCCCATGGTGGCATCGGCGAGGTTCAAAAGCACCCCAAAAGTCTTAGACGTGGCGTTTACCGTATCGACGAAGCATATCCGTTTGCCGCAACCCACAACCACGGCGGAAAGACGGCTGCTAGATTTCCTGCTCACTGAGATCGAAACCCTGGTAGGGCACGTAGCCTTCGTTTTTGCCGGAGATCGCACGCAGATGGAAAAGTTCTGTGAGCATAAGCCCGGCCTGCCTTCCAGGATGCCCCAGACCCTACATTTCGAGGATTACATTGATGCGGAGCTTCTGAAGATGCTGCAGCACAATATCAACAAATCCACCAAGGGAACCATGGAGATCGAAGGCCGACCAGAGGGACTCTATACGAAGGTTGCAATCACAGTCGGGGAAGAGGCCGGGGTTGAGAAGGGTTTGGCAACGCCCGGGCTCTCGAAGACACTTTCGCTCGCATGAGGGAGCGACAAGATGAGATCGCCTTATAAGGGAACGCAGAGGGAGCCGCGGCCGCTGATGGCTATATACTGAACAAGGAAGATCTCATCGGTCTCGATCCCTCAAAGGCCATGGAGACTTGCGACGCCTGGGCGGATCTCCAAGACCTGGACGGGCTCAAGTCGGTGGGAGAGCATGTCTCGGTTTTCCAGTAGACCTCACCAGGAACTCCCGCCGAGGATTTCAGGAGAACCCTATCATTGGGGTATCATTGAATCGCGTCTTCCTCGGATCTCCCGGTACTGGCACGAATAGTGTCGCCAAAATACACGGACAAATCTTTGCGGATGTTGGACTCCTGAGCAATAATGAAGGTAGTTTTCTGCCTATCATCAGCTCCAGTGTCTCCGTGCTAATAGAGTATCAGTTTTTGTAAAGAGCCAATCTGACTTCGTTGGTAATGTCATCAGCGCAAGCGAGGCAGACACAGAGGCTATCTTGGCTACGACGGCTGGAAATTCTTGATCATCGATGAGGCATACACTCCCTACCCAGCTACTGGCCCAGGCTCGGGTAAAAACACAGACATCTTCACAATCGCTGCGCATAAAATTTCCTGCCTTTCTTCCTGTCGCTGATACTACTTACGAGTCATTGATACGGTGGTGGCCGAAGTTCGAAGTATCCTCGGGGAGATTCGCTATGTCCTGCTCCGTGGGTATAAAGACGGTTGATAGGTATGTTTCAAAACGTCAACCATGGCCTCGCCCGACGATCCCAACTGGCGAACGCTTTCCGCTGTGGCGACTTGAGCGACGCGGAGCTGCAGAAGGCTCTCGAGATGAAGATAGAGATTCACAAAGGCTGGAAGCCAGCAACGAAGCCACCTCGGTTGCCAATGAAGTGGCGAGAGCTCGCAACGGTCTGGATTTCGGTAGTGGCGGCGAAGTCGAGAGCCTGATCTGAAAGGCTAAGCGCAACTATCGAGTTCGATAATCCGCGCTCCCTGCGCCAGACCGTTAAGTCGACTCTCAGTTTAAGCCAGTAGACTTTGACCTGGGCTACGATCGTGCGTCCAGTGTAGGGACGAACTTGCATCGGTTTTTCAAGGGGGTCATCGGATGTGGTGGCAATACCGAAGAGCTGGATGGCTTTCTTCGAGTAGCACGAGGAATGCAGGCCCCCGGACTTGATCCTCGACTGCAGATCCCGATGAAATTCATATTCAAAGGCACTCCTGGTACCGAAAGACAACGACCGCACGAGAGTCTGGGCAGGTTTACTGTGATCTCGGATCGCTCTCGCACGTCGAGGTCGTCGAAAGTCCAGTAACGGGCTTGATCGGTAGGTATACCGGACGAACTGAGCCCCAAACTCTTCAGCAGCTAGAAAAGGGGCTAGGGGAAGGGCTGTCTTTCGACAAGGCTCACAGGCTCGGAGAGGGACATTTTGCTTCAGAGGCCATCAACGAGATAGTTGGTCTTGCCACCAAGCCAAAATATGCGGGAAAAATGATCATCGTCCTTGCTGGGTACGACCAGGTCGTCTTGCAGACAAGTTCTTCTCCCGGCGCTGACTCTGGGACACTGTCTAGCTGCTGGACGAAAAGCTTCAAGAGGGTCACATCTTGTTTCCGGGATTGCAAGACCCTGATGCTTACCAGTCTCTTCATGACTTGATCGAGCCGATGTCAGGGACACCGTCGTGGGGAAACGCGAGAGATGCGCAGACCTTGGCAAATCTATGCTTAGGCATGTATTTGCTGCTAAATCGACGCTCACGCTGTCTCCGGCTGAAGCTTTTCGCCGCGCAGAGCATGCGTTGGCGGGTAAACTGGCTCGAAATACGGGCCGGCGACGAGGACCGGTGCCTCCCTCTGGCGACGCTTCTCAGTCCCGTCCTCCTGCCCGGCCACCGCGCCCTGCTACCGGCACACCAGCAAGTGCCGGGACACCTCAACCAGAGAGTGACGACACTCCACCTGGCGCTCCATCTGCTTCTCTAGTCGACCTGTCGCCGAGGGGGCACGGCCTGGATCTAGGCGTCTGCGACGCAATCCGGGCCCAGCTTGAGGAAGAAAAGGTGCCCGCCGCGCTGGCTGCCAAGAACCAGGAGCAGGATATTGCAGCGCGGAGAAGCAATGCGGGCCGCAGAAGCAGCCGAGAAGAGGGCCGAGGAAGACGCTGCTGGTATTAGAAGATTGGCGGCCCAGAGCGAAGCCGCAGCTCTGGAGTCGTCGAGGAGGCGTAAGGAGGCTCGGAGTTCGTGAACCTCGAGGCCCGAGCAGAGAAGGAGAGGGTGCAGAGAGAGCTGGAGAACAGGATCCATGAGGACAAAAGGAAGAGGGCGGAGGAGCAAGCACCGGTCAAGTCGAGGGAGGTGGGCGTCTTTGTCCCGGGGGATCGATGGCTTACGCACGCAGGTGGGAGTCATCACGCCTCTGATTCACAGCTTGGGTGATGATGCAGTCTCGGATTTAGAAGAGGGCTCTTGGAGTTGCAAGGGTCTTTCTTGCAGATCCCACATCTCTACGCATTGTTAACTCGTAGCCAGCGATCCTCACAGCTATCATGCTTCTCGCACCTAGAACTTCTCTGTTGTTTCGGAACCGGAGCCTGTAGAGTCCCAGCCCATCACGACTAGCATTTTCATACGCACCTGAAGAGCCCCTGGAGCTACTTATACCGAGATATTGATGTAGATGTGACCCTTGAGAAGAGACAAACCTGCGGAATAGTAGAAATCCGAGCCAGAATAGTGTGTCAGAGACGCTGATCGGATTCGGGACGGCTGGGATCCATGCAATAGGTCTCTATTCCAAACATGTACCACGTGGAAAGAGAAATCCAGCGAAAGTTCCGTAATGAATCGTTGGATATCAAGGCCAACGGATCATAAGCCTGAGCCTTTGGCTCTCGTTCCTGGAGCCAGACTGCCACTGGTCTGGCCTGTGGAAAGCAGAGACTTGCGAACAGAGTAGGCCTCACAGTCTCAATAGCCTCACAGGTCCCCCTTCTGCGCACCGCCAACGAAAGCATCTAGCTTCTCCTGGTTGGAAACATCGGCTTCCACAAGCTGCTCCCACCTCTATGCTGCGTCAGAATCGCCTCAAGTACCTGCAGCGTGGACTTACCCCATCCCCAGTGACCTTCACGAGCGTTGGCAGGTATCTGACGGAGAAGGGGGCTTGCCGCCACTGGTTGTCCGCGCTCCTCCACCTGGGCTCCTGGCTCAGCACTCTGGCCACCTTGCGATCTCGCGAAAGCATGTTGCTGCTGGACTCACTCGTCTCGCTGTCCCGCGTACACAATCCGGACCACGTCCTCGCTGTCTGCGAACTTCCTGGTGACGAACGGCTCTGCGTCGCGGCAGTCGCCGCACCAGCTCATACCGTCTGCTCCGAGCGACGCGTAGACAACGACGAAGCACGGTTTGGCAGCGGTGGCGCTCGATCTGAGGAGAGCCTCGACGTCAGGAGCTGACGCAGAAGAGGCTTCGAGCGGCATGTTGCGTTGCTGGGATTCCCAGGGCTCTAGGTCAAGAGGTGGCGATGCTGGTCGGGGCTATCTCTCACGAAGTTTTCGCCGATGTGTCCAGGAAGAGTCGGTGAGGTGCGGCCGCAGGTGCGTCATGGTGACAGGGTTCCAGCGCCGGTCTCGTGATCAGGCGGGTCAACATCGGCATTGAGAGATCCAGCCGAGGAAAAGTAAACAAAGAGCTGTGCCTGCCTTTCCGTGAATGGGTATTCATTTACCGAGGGGCTGGTGTATCCGGATCTTTAGCTGGTTCTCGAATCTATCATCCCGGGAAGACAAGCTAGAGATACAGTTCTTAGCCGATTGGTAGTCAAGGGCCTTTCGGCTGGAGAACAAAAACCGGCCTCGCTATGCCCCTGATTTCCAAGCTCTAGTTGTTGATATGAACTGCCAAAACAAGATACGCATGATTAATGGCCTCTTTGGGCTTTCTCAATTGCCTGGTCTGGAGTCTCTACTACTTCCTGACCAGTTTGTGAGGTTTATTCTACTGCTCGCGACACCTGGCTGACAATCAGATGCAGACCATACTCCCGAGTCCTTACCACAGCCGCACGCAATCCGGCCAACTTGGAGGTCGGGATATGGAAACACTGGTTGGGCTCAGCAGCATGTCTGAGAGCTTTGGACTGAAGCGGGTCATCACAACCACGGAGCTTAGTGATAATCTGGTAGAGCAGCCGCCTTCACCCTGGCTGTATGCCATGTGGTACCTCTGGATCTCTTGCCTACCTGCGGACCTGTTTGCAAGGGCTAGCTGGCGACGAGTGGTCGAGTGTATTTACGAGTATCATTCGATTGTCATTTCTCAATCAGAATATCACATAGGATTTCTTTGTCGTTAAGTACCGGTATTCTTTTCACTTATATGCACGCAGGGGTCGCAAGTTGTTATCTGAAGCCTGCCTATTGCATGCTACGAGAAATTAGATAAGCTAGCAACTAAATGAGAACTCTCCCTCTTCATCCTCGGACCACTCCTCGTCTCCCAAGTCCATCAGAGCCTCCAGGTTGCTGATCAGCGTCATTGTTTTGGCCTCCTCTTCCGCGAGCTCTTGCATCTCCGTAGGAACAGCGTGCAGCCGGGAGAACTGCTCTTCCAGCTGATCGCCCAGCTCTCTGAATGTGTCCACCGTCATGATTATATCCTCATGGACGGCAGCCACATTACGCAAATATTCTACTTGCTTTTCCATTCGTTCCTGAAAGATCGTTTTCTTGTAGAGCGAATGCTGCATCCTCGCATAATACCCATTAAAGACGCCATCATCAGCCACAGAATGACTGATTCCGGCCTGTTGACATGAGAAGCCTCCACTGGCGGTGTGCCCAAGCCCGATGCATGTGAGGAGGACCTCGGCGAACATGGCATGCGAGACCTGCAAGATGTGCAGCGAGAATAACTGCTACCTACGATGCCTGCCCCGATAGCCTCACCCGCAGGACCGCCTCCACCAGGTTCATCAGGTAGCCGGAGCTTTGGTGCTCTTTGTGCTGGGGGAGCCTATTGGTCGGCCACGTGGCGAACCCTAACTCCACAAGTGGCTGCTCAAGATGTTCCATACCTCCGCTCCCCGCTATCAGATCGCTGCCTCTGCCGGTCTGTTTGAGGAATGTAGATGGCGGTGCTGATACTGTGGTTAAGGCCGCTTAACATCTTGGATACGTTACCGAGGCCTTCAGTGTATGGGTCGATGTCTTCCAAGGCCTCGAGAAGAGCCTCATCTGTCGGAGAAACGCCCTTGTCGTCGAAGAGATGCTGGGAGTAAGTACTGGGCCGCTAATTTTCAGTTTGAGGACTAAACAGTGCAAAGTGCACTGTTGGATCCTCGGACTCAGCCCGAGCAAGGTCTCCTCACACGAAGTGCTTCAAGACCGATTCATCAGTACCAAACATCATCAGATCAAGGGCGCAGGTGACATCATTGCTCCCAACCTGGGTGTCGTCCTTCTTTTTCTTGACCCATACATGGTACGGCATACTAGGCAGGTCAAGAGCAGCTCGGATCAGCGAGTCGACTGATGCAGCGTGTGCTGCAACGAGCCTATCATGACAAGTCTTTTACGGGCCAACAGGAGGAAGGGCTTGGTGCGAAGCCTGCGTAGGCGGACTTGTTGCGACCAGGACGTGAAACGTAGACGCTCGAGGGGGCGTCATGTGCCCATCTTCGATATCGGTATCGTCGATTGCTGGCGACTTGCCGCGATCCATGAGGCCCTGAATCTCAAAGTCTACTAGAGAGTCCTGGTAGATCCTCTGAAGCTCGTCCCTACCATCAGCCACACTTTCAAACCTCAGACGAAAAGCCTGCTCGTCTATTGTGGACTTTTATGGTTGCGGTTTAGAGCGAACTAGTAGTAGTAGCATTGACTTACGACCAAGAGCCTATAGGTGTGAGCATGCTGTCTCAGGTGCATCTTAAGGGGTACGTAGACTTGCTAAGTTAGAGGATGATATATATGAAGTAAGTTGATTTAAATGGCAAGCGGCCTATGTAACACCACGAAGAGCTTTGTTGCTCAACAGTATTACCTGCTAAGAATTTTCTAAAATTGTAGTAAGAAGGTGATCAAGGGAGACCAATGAATGAGAATGCATTCAAAAACTAAGAAGGGAATATAAACTGGTACCTTCGTATAGCAGGCTCTTAAAGTGTGAGAGAGGCCACTATCTACTCCTCTATCGTATCTTCCGCATTTTCGAGCTGGAAAGCTTGGGACCGGGGTGAGATTGCAGGTAGAGGCTACTTCAAGCTCTATGTCAAGACCCCGTCTATATCAGAGTCAAAAACCATCGCCCGCTCCTTTGTCAGATCAAGCTCGATTCCATCTCGTCGAGCCCCGTGACTAGGTTGCTTCTTTTTTGTATGCTCGTCAAACGAGTGTTCCGAGAACCGACCTCTGACTGTGCCTTCCATGAAGGTGTCACTCTCCACGTACATCGAAGCCTTCAAGTCATCGGTACCTAGAAAACCAGCACCTGAATTATGGTCTGCTATGCAGTGCTAGTTCCCATCATAGAATCTTTCGTGGCTCGCAAGAGCGGGTCGTCTTACTGGGATATCTAGATGCCTCGAGCTCCGGCAACTTCAATTTCGTTGATCACGCCTGCCTAGCTGCCAGAGGAGTTGTTAATTGAAGGACCGGCTCAGGGAGTTGTAGTAAGGTTCCTGGATCGAGCGGGTCCAAGATCCAGAAGGCGCTTCTCCTCAATACCTAGAAATGGTTGACGCGACGCATGAGAAAGTATCAGCTTCGAAAGGAGTGGTGTCACGTTGGGGAGAGGTGCGATGCGCTTAGGTGTTTTGACTAGTTCTGAAGGGCTTTGCAGATTTGGGATCAACTTGCGACTAGTAGAGAAAAGCGACCCATTTGTATAATAGGCCGGCTTCTCTTATACCCTTCGCTCTTTACTTAAGAATTTTAAAAGATTGTTGAGCATTGATCCCGTCGACTCTATCGACCTGTGCCTTGCTCTCGCCGTCACAATAGAGAGGTAACTTGGCGAGAGGATAGGTCATAGAGAACGAAGAAAGTATACTCATCAGAAATATGTAATTTATGACAGCGATGACGGCCTAGGGTGAGTATGCCAGCCGGAGCAGGTTAGGCTGTACGTCAAACAGCGCCCGAAAAGGGCAGAATAATCCATGCGCGTTTGGAGGAACGAGGTTCAATAGTACTGCGTGTAGACAACGATTTGGGATAGAATGTACCTCGGAACAGGACCTCGATCCTCAGGCCTAAAACACAGAGACACGGAGCGCCGGTAGAGATGTGGCAGACAACGATTCTGGCCTTCATAACGTGAGACCATGATCCGAAAAATGATGCGAGGTCAATACGGTGTTTTGTCCCTCAAGATATCATATCGAGAGTACCCCGACAAGCGGCTACTACCATCCAAAGGACAAGAAGGTTCGATAATGTATTCATATCCCAAGGGCAACCTTGACCTAGTGGATAAGAAACCCTAGCGATTGACTAGAATCGGTATCGTCGCAGAGCGACCCCGACAAGCAGGGGCTCTACACAGCATAGGATATTATATGAGCAGAAAGTCAACCATATGACTAAGGACTGTGTGGGAGTCGTGGATCTCGATGCTGGGTCTCATGAGACTCTAGTAGAGGCAAAAAAAAAAAACAAAAAAAAACAGAAAAGTGAAGAATATATAACGTTCAAGTGTTGTACAGGCAACGAAAAAAGTGATGGCTGAACTTGGTTAGAAGCCAGGACGACAACGAAATGAGAAAAACGAGTATCGTATGGCTCGCATAGCTGTAGTTTTACGCATCGTAGCAAGGTCTTGGATTCGAGGTCTCGGGCGTGGATGTGGTCTGGTAGGTCTGTTCTGGCTGGCCGCGGCGACGAGCAGCTGGCACATTCGATATTAGATCAGTGGAAGTGCGAGTTAGATGTCTCCAAACCAGCTCATCCATTTAGCAAAGCTCGTGGTATATGTGGCGTCGCACGAACAGTTCAGGGAGTCGCCATCTGACCATCGTCGGCTTGCTTTGGATAGCTGCAACAACGACCAAGCTTCGTCATCGACAACGCGCCGATAGAATCGCGAGATCACGGTCTCGAACCGCTCGCAGAGCTGCAGCGGAGCTCGCTCTATGCTCGGCACACCACAGAAAGGCCTTCAAATAGTGATACAAGCCGTCCTCGCGGGGTAGCTCGGAGATTCGCATTTTCTGGTGGGGTCGGTCGGGTTCGATGTCTTGCGCAGAGATAGAATCAGGGCATAGAGAGTACATACCAGAAGATAGCCAGAGCCGGCGCGCACTCTGCGCTGTTGTGTGAAGTCTGTCGCGGTTGAAGAGGAGAGAGGATTTTCCGGGGAGCGAGAATTTGATATCTCGAAATCACATCGGGAGGGTCACGTGTGTATGGATTTTCGACCGCAGCGGCAATTGAGGGCAGCAACGAGTCCTGGGGCAAGGAGTTATTTCCCGTACTTCTCCTGGGTTCAATATGCAGATCGCGAGATAATCTCCTGTCGTCGCGTATAAGGGTTTACACAAAGTACAACAAAAGTAAACAAGCCCCTGAGATGGTCAAGCATGCTCAGACTTGCTCTCTGATCTGTTTGGTAGTAAATGAAATATACTCCATATAGTAGCTATCTAGGTGGTCAGATCCTCCCAAGAAGATCAGAGCTGAACTGTATTAAAACACTTGTGAAACATTTGCAGTCTTCCAATACTCAGGTTCTAAGTCTCCGCACATCTTAGCGCAGTGGAAAAAGACCAGGTGGAAGAAAGCATGTCCGTGTATTGATATATTCATGGTTGAGAACAATCTGCACCAAGAAAGACAGATCCCGCCTCACGAGCCCATTACAGCCACAGCAGTCAATGAGCGGCTCCGGGCGACGACGTCGCACCCCCTCCAGCCTTCTGCGAGACGCCCACCCCGGCCCCGAGCGAGCCAGTCCCAAGCTGCACTTCGGGCCCGGACTTCACGGCGTTCAAAGAGAAGCTCAGCGCAGCATTGAATCCAGCCAAGTCCCTTTGCACAAGAGGTACGTAAGCTTTAGTCTCTGCAAGCTGCTGGGAGCGGGGACTTTACACACCTCTCTTCTCGTTGGTAAGACCACGCTTCTGGAAGTCCTCCTCCTCCTCGTCTTCTTCTTCTTCTTCCTCCTCGGCGTCGTCCTCGGCGGCCGACTCGCGGGCACTGAGCGTGGTGGTGCTGACGACCTTACCCATCCCTTGTGGGAGCGCGGCGGCGGCGGCGGCCTCGCCAGCGGGGGCTGCTGGCATAGCTGCCGCAGGCCCAGAGGCTTCGGGTGGAGCAGCGCCCTGAGATACCTGTCAGCACTACCCCGACGCATCGTCTTGGGGGGGGGGAGGGGGGAGGTGACTTACAGCTGGGGCGGCGGCAGGTTTGCCGTTGGTCATGCCGCCGCCATTCGCAGCGGCTCCTTGCAGGGTGTTCATGAGGTTGGCGACCTGGTTCTGGGCATTGGCACCTTCAAATCCGATGGCACCATCACCGACTACCAGCGCGGGAGAGTAGGCGCCCAGGTTGATGTTCAGGGGGAGGGAGAGGACGGTGGTGGCCGCAAAGAGGGCGATGTAAGCTGACGGGTAGAGCATGGTTGCACTTCGAGGGAAGCAAGTGAGAGATTAACGTATTAAGCGACGAAGAGAGTGAGAAGTCAAGGCAAGTTGGGAAAGTCTAGCTTTCTGAAATAACGGGTGGAACAAGTATTAGAAGGAGTCCCGCTAGAGGAGGACGGCTTCTGGGGAGAAGGGTCTGCCTTTATAGAAGAGCTGCCAACGCCACGGCCAGGAGTGCTCTGAGCAAAGGACAGTCCCCAAGAGCAGCATCCGAGTCGTGCCAATTCCGAAAACACCAGCCGGCAGCGCAACAGCTCGACGACGACACGAAGTCCGAGAGAGGGTTTCGCGACAGCCAAGAGGCGCCGGTCAATGCTTCTGCCCTCCGCCGATGCTTGGCCACACAGGCACAGGCGCAGTCGCGCGAGACAAGATTCGGCGAAACATCTTGGTGCTGGCCAGCAGGTCTTGTGAGGCTTGGTATTTGATGGTGATCTGGGGAACCCTTCTGTTTTGTTTCCGAGACGCTGAGTTGGCGCAATGCTGCAGTTGGGGACCCAGCCAGCTGGAGGATCAGAGAACATCGACACTCGAGCCCATCGCAGAGCTTTGCACTATCGTGAGGCCATTGTTTCTGGAGGCGAAACAAACTCACGTCGCAGGACTGAAACTGTCTGTGCCGGCCACGTGACTGGCTGCTGAACAGCTGTGGCTGGAGGGTGAGGTAGAGATGGTTGATGCGGTCAGATCGCTGCAGGATGACTCGAGAGATGTGCAACTCACCAGGCCGACGCATAAGAAGAGGCGGCTGCAGGTACGAGAGTTGCATGGCTGATCTGGTGCGAGCACGAGGTCGATGCAGCAGTTCGGACTGCAGTCCTTGACATGTAGTCATTCGAGGACAACAAACCACGAGTCCACGAGTTTCGCAGTTCAAGATGCCGTCAGTCCTTCACAGAGCAGAGCTTACTCTCCATACAGCAAGCCGAGAGAGAGCACGCCGTCAACATGGCGTCAACCCACTGCCCACCACTGATGCTGATGTCGAGACAGAAACAGACCGATACCCCGTCAGAAGATAGAATCGCATGAAAGAGGGGACTGGACGTCTGGAGTCAACGCCCACCAAGCATCTCTCAATACCAGACCAGTGCAAGGAAGACCCGGGAAGCAGTAACCATCCATCACCCCCATGCAGCACCTCATGAATTCACAAGAGAAAACACACCCATCAGTCAGAAGCTCATGCTATTACACCACCTACTCCTAAGCGCCAGCGACATTCTCAGAACATCACTACATCTCGCGACCAGGCGCCAAAAAGACACACACACACACACAGGTCCAGTCTACTCCCTAAACACCCTTTCACGACATGTATCCCATCCATGGTGCACCCGAATCCCAATTCCAAGGCCATGCAGTTGATCAAAGTGGCATTTTAAGCTCCGTGTACCCTATTACCATACAGTCCCAGCTTCACCTGCCCTCCGGACGCGAACTCGCCATCTCTCCATGGCGGCCACGTTCGCGCGTCGTGTCGTACGCTTGCAGCACGCGAGTCTGGGACTCGTCGGCTTGCGAGAAGGCGTAGCCGCGCTGCTTACGCATGCGCTGCACCTGGCGCACTTTGCGGATTGCTTTCTGGAACTGCTCCATCCTGTTTCGAGGTTAGCCTTTGTCGTGTGCGGACAGGACACAGCACGTACCTGGGCCTGTAATCTTGGATGTTGTATTTCTGGATCTCTTGGATGTGATGGTAGGTTTGGGGGTAGTACATGCGTTTTGCGCTGTGTGTGTTAGTAGTAATCGAATTTTTTCGACGGCTGACTCACTACTTCCAGGCGAAGTCCCTGGCGAGACAGAGGACAGGCAGTACCAGTCCTTGGAGCCAGAAGATTGGGCTCGTGAAGAGTCTCGGGACCACACCTTCGTACTCCGTAGAGAATCCCAGCAAGGGAGCAACCGTAGCGTAGACTGCAACAAACACCATCCAGATGATCATACTGCCGGGAATCGCGATGACGTGGTATTTGGTCCAGATGTTGGTGACTAGTCCTGCCTTGCCCAGCACGGTGGCCAGCACGGCAGTGTACAGAGCTGTACCCCAGACCCAGTGGCCAGCAGTCTTCCCGTCGCCCTGTGGAAGATCAAGCCACCAGATCAGCTCGGAGGCAATGTACAGGAGGAGGGAGTGGTAGAATCCATTTCCGACCCACGCGAAGAATGAGTGCATCTTGAAAAAGGTGTTCTTCTGGCCGAGCTGGTATAGTTGCGGGTACCGATCCAGCAGTCTCGCCGAGATGAACTGATCGAAGATGCCCATGGCGAGGGGCGGGAAGAAGGTGAAGAAGACGTTGTAGAAAGATAGGGTCCATGACTCGTAGATGACCTCGCCGGAAAAGGCGTTTTGGAAAGAGTACTGGCACACGTTAGTCGCGGAGTACCGACAATCGGGTGCCTACTTGCCCAAAATTGAGTCATGTACAGGGTAATGTTCTTGTAGAAAGAGTACAGGATGACTTTGCAGACTCGCTGATAGCTCCAGGCGCCGTGCACCAGGAGCAGCTTGCGGAGATACCTAAACTGCCCGATGGCCACGTCTGCACTCCGGGCTGCCTGCAAGCCTTCCATGCCACTGATACCGACGCCGATGTGCGCTGCTTGGATCATGGATACGTCGTTGGCACCGTCGCCGATGGCAAGGAGAATGGCCTTGAGGTGCCTCTTCACAAGCTTGACGACCAAGGCTTTCTGGAGCGGCGACACGCGACAGCAGATGACTGCCTTGCACATCACGGCAAGGTCCAGGAAATTCTTCTCGAGCTCCTTCTCCAGGGCATACGTCAACGACTTACCGTCAATGACCAGGGCGAGCGTGTCGATGGAGATGGTGCCGTCGCCTTGGGTCCGTATGGCGTCGAGCTTCTTCTGGATGTTGTCGCGGGTCATCGCGGCGTTCTCTTCGTTGACGATCAAGAGCGTCATGTCTTCGCTGATGAGTTTGCAGCTCATGCCAATGTTGATGGCGGTCTCCTGCCGGTCCCCCGTCAGGACCCAGACCTTGATCCCGGCTTCTTGGAGGGTGTGGATGGTCTCGGGGACACCGTCCTGGAGGCGATCCTCGATAGCCGTGGCGCCGAGGAGATAAAAGTCCTTCTCCAGCAGCTCCGCAGCTTTGTCGAGCTCATCGGCGCGGTTTCCACCCACGGTGGTCTGCGCCTTCTCAAACACCTTCCACCATTCCTGGAACTCCCGGTCGGAGATCTCGCGCATCGCCAGGCAAAGGGTCCGCAGGCCCTCGGAAGCATATTCTTCCAGGTGCTGCAGGGTCAGCTCGGTGTGCGGGTTATCGGGTCCTAGACGCTCGAGGATGACCGTGTCAGCTCCCTTGCAGTAGATCCTGATCTGGCCATCAGGACAGCGGAAGATGGCAGACATCCGCTTCCTCGTCGAGTTGAACTCGCATACCGCCAGTAGCTCGTACTCAAACTCCTCCCCCTTGACCGTTATCTGGACGGATCGCGGCTTTCGTGCCGTGAATTGGTAACCCATCAGCACGGCGCCTTCGACCAGCGCACCCTCATCTGGCGAGGCGGCCTGGTACCTGATCTCGCCTCCCTTCTCGTCATTCTTCTCAGGTATGACGGTGTGGCATGTCGACAACAGACAGAGGAAGTGGTGTATGGCGAGGGCTGACTCGTGGGACTCGAGATTTTCTTTCAACCGGGTGAAGTCGTGCACCCCGACCTCGACGCCGCCTTGGAAGGTGGGCCGGCGGTCGTCAGAGACCTCGGTGGCATACTGGACGCCGCCAATCGAGCACTCCTTGAACTCCATCTGGTTACAGGTCAATGTTCCCGTCTTGTCAGAGAATATGTACTCGACCATTCCCAGCTCCTCGACCAAGCTGGAGGTCCGGCACACCGCAGGGGTGTCCGACTTGTCGTAGTACATGTCCAGGTCGTCATTGATGAGGATGGCGTGCCAGTACTTGACGATCTCGAGCGTGACGAAGAGGGAGATGGGAACCAGGGCAGAGTAGAGGACCCAGTATGTGAGGATATCGGACGAGAATTGTTTGAACCTGGTCAGAGCAGACGTCGACGCAGCATAGCCAAGATAAGCCAGCTCCTTTCCCTTGAAGGCGCGGATGATCAAGTCACCGGCCGAACTTACCAAGCTGAGCGCGACGAGTATACCGACGAGCAGAAGGACGAGCATGTTCAGCTGTCTCTCGACGGCCGTTCTCTTGATCGGGGTGGATGTGGCATTGCGCATAAGCTTGCTCTCGTGACCCGTAAACACGACGATGCCGTGGATCCAGGGCGTGTTTCGCAGCGTCGCTCCTCTCAAGAGGAGCTGGTCGGGCTGAAGGGGTAACTCCTTCTCGCCTCCCCCCGCTGCCAGTGTCAGGGTAGCTTCATAGGTGTAGAGGCTGCTATTCGGCTGCTCTGAGCGCAGCTTGCCACCGAGCCTGCTCAGGTCGCTAAGGCTAACCATGACCGAAGTCTCAGGGATGGCTTGTTTGATCTTGAGGTTGGTCTCTCCGTCAAGGTTGGCCGTCTCGATATAGCAAAGGCCCTCGGGCTCGGAGCTGGCGAGCAGAACAATGTCGGCCGGGAATGGCTCTTCTGACTCTACACGTATCAAGTCTCCCACGGCAACGTTGATCCACCTGGTCTCCTCGAACTGGTTCCCCCTCAGCACCTTTGCTTTCGAGTTGTTCAGCTGGTTGTCCGAGTTCTTCCTCTTGTGATCTTCAATCAGCTCCTTACCGGCGGAGACCAGCAGCACAAGAATCAGAGGTCCGATGGTTGTGTACTTATTCGTAGGCGAGATGTCGGGTATCTGCTGCAGCGCTGCTGTAAACAAGAAGAAGACGTTGGCAAATTTGGAAAACTGTTCGTAGAGGAATTTCGGTAGGAAGGTCGCAACATTGTACTTGGCCGTAGAGATATGGTTGTCTACGTATTTGTTCAGCCTGTTCGCCGGGGGGTTGTTAAGATGGACTATCCGCGGACCCAGCGTAGATGGATCTGCTTTTCCTCTCCCGAACCCAAATTTGAACTTGCTCGCGCCGAACTTCTTCCCTGCATGCTTCGGCGTGCCTGGATCTGAAGCGTCCAGTCCTGCTCTCCCTCCAGATTCCGTCAAGGGGAGGTCCATCTCCGAGTAGCCGGGGGCCATCCCTAACATGCTCTTCGCTTTGCCCACCAGATCGCCGCCCATACTGAGTACACTGCTGCGATTCTTGGGATTCCCTCCCAATTGCATACCTGCTCCGTCCCCGGGTATGGCTCCGCCGTGCTGATAGTACAGCGACTGCCCGTCGTCTGGGAAGTCGTCGAGATCGTCCGCGTAACGCTGGTAGTTCTCCAACCCCGAGGTCTGGCTGTACGTCCTGTTCGTCGGATCCGAAGCATACGGCCCTCTCCCTACCGTCACTGGGCCACCTTGCAGCTGTCTCGAGGACTGCAGCCCCTCTCCAGCCCCGACAAAGTCATCGTAGGATATTGAAGGTCGGGAGATCGTCTCCTCGTGATCCACATTGTACGCCCGCAGCATGTCATCGTCGTTCAGAGGAGGCCGCTGGCCGTCGTTGTAGATGGGCTGCTCATCGTGCAGATCGAGGAGGAGGTCGTCCCTATGGTTCGGGGGCTGCCCAGCCATGCTGGAGAACAGCTAAGGTTGTCGCAGGCAAGATGGCGCAGGCTCTCGCACATGCACCCAGGACTTGTCGGGCTGAGAGGTAGCTGTTGAAGCTTCTGCGTTGATCGTTGCGTCCTGGGTATTCTTGCTGGTGATGGTAAGCTGTAGGAGTCCGCTCGCTGCAGAGGTATGACACGCGGTACGAAGCTCGAGGCAATCGTCAGGTCTGGCGGGAGGGCAGCGGCTGGCTATTCGATCGAGGCGAGTGCGAGTGTTTTTGGTGGAGGAATACGAGCGCCATTTACTGGGTCAGATCAAGATAATCGAGTGTGGACGGGGAATCGTTGGTGGTCCTTTCATTGTTGTCTCCCCTTCACCATCCTCACGTACGGTTAATGGGGTTTAATTTTAGCCCCACAGCCACTGTCAACGATAGTAGTCTCAGCCTCATCTCTAACCACATGCAGCAGCCTCCGCTACTTATCAACATCGCCGAACATTCGAAGATGGTCTGCGCAAAATGTACCAAGATTGCCAAGTCCACGACACTCGCAACGCCGGGCGTCAAGAAGAAGAGTGAAATCTACTATGGGTCTCCCGCGGCCTCGTCCAAGAGCGGCGACAAGACCAAGACCTCAGCGACCTTGGGCCAGAATGGCATAGGAAAGGTGAGCATTTGCCGTGCAAGTAGATACCAGCTTCGATATGCTGATTGCATCGCAGAGTAAACTGTTATCTAAAGCCGCGAGGAACCCTTATGCTATATATTCCAGTTCTTGTTCAACGTGCAAGACCAAAGTTGATCAGGGAAGGACGTATTGCCACAAGTGCGCATACAAGGCGAACTGTAGGAGATGTCTTGAAAGTCTGCCGAAAAAATACTGATGGGAAGCAGCATGTGCAATTTGTGGAAAGTCGGAGTCGAAATCCACCTCTGCTGCGCCTGTGATTGCCGGGCAGAAGTTTACCCTCAAATGAGCGAACGAGATGATGGTGTATCGCAGATTACGATGGGACGGCGTTGTGGTGTTGGTAAGAGGCGTGGGTAATCATGGCATGGACTGCGATTCTACGACAGAAGGGTCTGCTAAGGACAACAATGGAATAGATTCTTACTCGACTGCCCATTGAGCTACGAAGAACACCCCAGGGTCAGAGAATGTATTTGTCTGTATACTCTGGCGTCTCGAGTCGGCCAAGGCTTCTTCCGGGGTTTCTTCCCTCTGATGAGGCTGGATCAGCCTATCGCAGTCTTGCACACCTGCTTCTGCAAAGTCTCAGACGGTTCGTGGTGGGTTGATCTAAATGTTTTCGCCTCAGATATCTGTTGTCATCGTTTCTGCATAGTTGCGAGCTCAAAATCTGAATTTGAATCTAGCCATGGCATGCATATGTCCTTGAAATTCGATCTGACGATCTCTTGGATTTCTCGTTTTACTTGGCACCTCCCTTTGACTTTGACATTCTCAATTCCCTACGCCTTTATCCTCTCGACGAGATTTTCTATGCCTTGTAACTTGGATTGGGCTGAATCTGGCTATGCGCTGGCTATCATGCAGCTAGCCAATGTTACTAAGTGACAGTGCATCCACAGGTTGAGTTGGTACATACGTCTTGACGTTACAGCAAGTGAATATCGCATGCTGCATAATAAATGATAATAGGGAGTCGTGCGCGCTCTTCGTGGTATCAAGATCCTAAAGAAACCCTGTTATTGTATCACATACGCTCTCCTGCTCGGTCTTGTAGCCCGGCACAAGGCTAGACAGGCGGTATTCTCATCAATTACGCTGGCTTGAGACCCATTCGAGGCAAGTCAGAAAGAGTTTGAGCACGTTAAACCGACTATAGCCTGATGGCAAATTAGCAAGGCTTTCTAATGGCCCAAGAACTGCTACGCCGATGAGAGAACCACGGCGAGAAAGAACTTGTAGCTAACGCCTAGGAGCAGTCATTTTTGCCTGACTTTTGGCTTTCAGAAACGCTCATCTTATACTTCTGAGATTCTGTACCCGTAGAAGCCTGTTTTCAACTATGACGCAGCGGGTTACCCTCACCCTTTATTGGTATCTGACCTTCCTTACAAGTCAACTATAATACAACATGAATTCTTAGAAATCAATAGCTAACTGGGCAGAATATACATGGGTTAAGTTTCATGCCAAGTTTTTTTCCTAACTATTATTATTGAAAATTGAAAGAATTACAAGGTATTGGAGTTTGAGTTCCTAGGCCCTTGTTATTGACGTAGGGTACGAGATAACCAGTGCACCAGTGACTACTATCCCCTACACAGATCTCGGCTCCCCTTTTCCAGAGCAAGTTGACAAGATAATACACGTGGTAAAGACAAGCCCATAGCAGATATCGAAACTTTAATTCATAAATGCACAAGTCTGCCGTGAGTCGGCCAGAACGCCCTCCTCTGTTTGCTCAACGAATGATTCGTCTTTCGGAATAGCGAAGGGAATAGACTTTTTAGTGAACAGCTAGTAGTTTTTCAACTTTCAATGATTTATTTAGCTGTAACCCCTAGTTATGCAATATTTTAAGTCCGACTTCTTATTTTGTTTAATTCTACTTTGCCTTGCTTTTTCACGTTATCAAGCCCCTCCCGCTTTCATATTTACTGCAAACAGCGCGTTGCCCCATACAATATATCCATTCCATTTTTTCCTATGTAAAAGGATTGAAGTAGACTTGGCTCACGATTTACGGAAACCAGAAAAGCTACAAACTACAAGTAATACGTCATGGTTTTCTTGTTGCTTTTATTTCTCTTTGACGTCAACTGAGATCAATCATACTAAGTGATCTCCGCCCGCCCGTTTTCAAGATTAGGAAGTCACAAGACTCGAAATGATATATCATGAGAAAACACAAATTCTCTCGTTCTTATAAGCATGCTTGATTCTCACGTTTCCATCATTTCTACCTTTCCCTCTTTCATGCTTGATTAACATATCTTTAAACAGCTCTAGATCGCCGCACCAATCTCCTCCCGCTCCCTCACCTATAGGATTTCTTTCAACTACATAATTTCGCTTGATGCCCCCCGCTTTTCTTTTCATAACAAGTACGTGCGGCTTTTGATATTCAAGACATCGTAGTACCGCTTGATCTTATCTAATCTGATCTAATAAGGTTATATTTATGCAGCACTAGCCAAACAATGTTAGTTATTTACCAATGTCACACCAAGACGCTGCGTTTTATACTTTCTCCCGCCAGGAAACCGCATTACAAAATCATGCAATTTATAAAGCTTTCACTTTCTGTTAGGTGGCATGATATGTTAAAACTCTATATATAAATATAATAAATATTCAAATCACTTCAAAACACATAAAATCACGCGTGCATAGACCTCGCTTACTCTGATAGTGAAAGCCGGGTTTCCAAACTTACTATGGCTTTACTTGTTTTACTCGCTTACACATAAGTGATTTGATATTTTGAATAACTTCGAATTTCAGGTACAAACAGTACATGCTGCTGTTAGAATAGTCGGCAGTTTTCTATGTTGTAAATTATTTGCCACTCTTGTATAAGGCGTAAGTGAAATGACTATGCTTTGGTGACACATTTTTACTAAATTCAGTTTGCGGTGACTACAGTCTCAGAGGATATCAAAAAAGGGAATAATCTCCATGTTTACCTTCTGACGAGTCTCTCTAGATTGCTATTTTCGATTTATGCTCTATTCGGAAGCCCTGGCTGTGTTAATTGCGTAAAGGAGGAGGTAGATCTATTGGCGTATAAGATCTCCCACTTCTTTTAAATTTTACAACTATAATACAAGGTATTACTAATGTCGGATCTAAAATATCAAACCCCCTAGATTCATACTATTTCCCCCAGCCTGATTTTTTCAAGCCAAGCGTTACCTAGAAAGCCCAGTCTGTTACTTCGTAAACTGCTCTTGCATAGTAGTAAAAGGAAGTGATATCGGATCTCAAACATACGACTCCTCAGAGTTAAACCTCGAAGTGACAGCGCCCAACACTCCTCAGACCCTCTCACAAACCCCCACGGGACCTCCTCTCTCCCCCTTCAATCGGTCTTCGTCAAGGCGACGCCAGCTAAAGTACGGATTTTTTTCCCTGCGAGATGCCCCATCATGACTTTGCGAGTGCCGGGAAAGATCTGCGATCTCCACACTTTAGGGTCTGTTACAGGGTAGTGGTTCTGGAGAGACGTCGAGGCGACGCGAGTGAAGAGAAGTAGTAACTCATTCCCTCGACATGCCGCACTGGGGCCAGTCAGAAGATCTCTCGGAAGACGTTGTAGATTAATACATCGTTGGGACGATCTGCTTTCGTGGGGCAGCTGCCGTTGGAACTCGAGTCGGATTCTGGTTCATGCCCTGGGTTCGTTTCCAAGCCTTTGGTGTCTTTGTTCTTGAGCTCGGTTCCAGGGTCTTCTTCATCGGCAGATGGACGCGAGGGTTTAAGTTGGTGAGGTCGAGAAGCAGAGGTTGCATGGATATCGAGTTTCGAGCGTTTCTTTTTCGCGAGAAAGGACCTGTTGTGTGTGGGAGGATGTAGAAGTGATTGTACGCGGCATATGAGTTCCCGGATCCACGCAACAAAGAAGTTGAGGCGAGACTGGACCTTTTCTTAGATTCGCCCAAGATGCATCGCCCCAGCACAGTCAACCAGGCCTGGTCAGTCCCGATTGAAAATCCCAATAGCTAACACAATATTCCTATTCTCACCTTCAACCCTCCAAGAACAAATCCCTAAAATCCCCCAGCAGGTTCCTCCCAACCCACACCCTCTTCGGCAGTTTCACAACCCCTCCCTTATCCTCCGCTTCAGGGTCGTCGGGGTCTCTCGGAAGCGCGATGCGAACCTCCCTCACGATGCGTGGGATCGGGATGGATTTCATTGTTGCTATCGAGTTCCTATTAGTAGCTAGCTAGCCATGTCAAGCCAGACCCTGACACAAAGTATAGAACATTCACCGTAACTAACACAAATGTAAAGACAAGCTCCTACTTACCTCTAGACCGGCCAAAGAAAATCTGGGAATGTGGTCTGTAGCTAAGGACTCTCGTTTCGAGGTTGTACACCACTTCGATCTGGTCGCGAGGCGCGTAGTCCTCTCTGCTGTAATCACGGCGGTTATGTGCCATCTCTCGCATTCCAGTCTGTGGTTACCAGAGCTGCTCAGGATGGGTGCTCAGGAGAAGAGGAGAGACGAGTCGGGAGCGAAATTGTATATCCAGGTTCGAGCGGCGTGGAATGGTGCAGCGTAGGTCATAAGATGTCCGATTCACGTGATGCCAGGCCGGCGACAGAGGAAAATGTCGAGCAGGAGCCGCAGCTTCGTGAGGATTTCAGATTCCCTTGATTCTAGGAATACTGAAGGTAGGTCTTTGACTGGCGATTGCTACATCTTTGGATCGTTCAACGTAGGAAAACGCCCAACACAGCCTGCTTGCGTGGAACGTGGCGGCAAAGGGGCCGTCGGGGAGGCGTTCTGAAGTATATGCTGTAACCTGGGAGATGCTGACTCACGTGTCGCAGCTGGATATCCAATGACGGGATGAAGGGCAACGATCTTGACCGACTCATTCTCAGGCCGACGTGAGAGAGGGAGGTATTATATATCCTCGGTGGCGAGATTCGATCTCCACATCAATTTACGACTCCTTGCCTTGACCTTGTGCAGATCAGCCTAGTACACTGTAGAAGCCCAGCTTTAAGCTAGCCTGGCTGAATATTAGACTCGGAGTTTGGTCTTATGGTAGAGGAAACGTATTTCGTTGCACATTACTTCGTTGCAGGCCAAATGAAAACAATGTTAGCGAGTGTTCAAGGGTGGATTTTCAATGGGTTTAATGTGTTAGATATACTCATATACGTTGCTTGTGTGGCCCGCGATAATGTATGTGGACTTTTTCTTGGTCAATTTGACCTTGGGCCTAAACCAACTTGAATCTCTGATAAGAGATTTCCGTTGTTTCTCGAACTTCTGTGATAACTCCATAATTAGCCTCCCACCTCTGATTGTCAACTCAAAGCTATGGACCTGCGTTGCACTTGGCTCTTTTCAATGATAATCGCTGCGTGAGATACAAATCCAAAGAAGTACAAAATATATAACCCTTGCTCTAGTAGCCCTCCTTGAATGAGAAACAAATGGGTACTTTAAACATGTCGCAGGCCAAGTACTATATTAGCGTGGTATGCAGGGTGGTTTTGGAAGGTTTGCAGGGTTTACTATAATTTCATATGGTGTTTGTTTGGCATGCAACAATGGAGAATTTGAAGTTGAAATGGCATTGAGCCAGTTAAATCAATGTAAAATCACCTGGAAACTAGCATACTTCCACTCTGTGACTCTACAGCTGGTGGGAAACGTAACGCTTCCCCACGCATGCAAGTAACCTAAAAGCAATGTAATGTATTATTTCCACGGCTTACTCGTTCACATTCAAAGCTTACCAAGCTATAGTAGTGCAATGAATTAGTAGTAATATAGGGCAGAGAGGATAAGGCTATCAGGGGAAGTGCAACTAATGATTTGTTAGCAACGAATGTTCATGTAATTTTCAAGTTATAATCAGATGCTTATGCCTTAACCATGACTTCATAAGGGCCCTTGAGTCGTGTTTACATAGAAGGTGCACTGTCTTTTGCATAGTTATCTTTATTTCGCATATAGTTTCTTGATTATATGTTCATAATACAACTTCGTATTAATAATTTATTAAAGTCAATAAGGTTTCTTGCAATTGAGATTATGAAGTACCAGTAAACTGATTGTATTCTGCACTCTTTTCTGTCCGGTTGCTGTGAGCTTCTCAGTGACCTCTTGCAATCCGAGCAGATTCTGTATCAATTTAATATTTGTTTAAGAGCGGAGGCTGTAGGGTAAAGTCTTGCGTACCAGGCCTGGCTAGGTTGTCCACAAGTCTCTGGCATCCGTGGTATTAAATACGAGTATTTTCTTTGACACGTATTGTAAGGAGCAAGATTGGCTCAATTGAGCTTTCCAATTCGCCCGGAGGTTTGACTAGATACTTTTTCGTAGGCCAAGCAGACATTATATGAAAGTATACTCAAACCCTGCAAACCCGCTGTAAATCCACTTATAATTGACGATAATATGGCGTTTATTATCCCTGCAAAAATTGTAATTACGTAATAGAATAACAAGATCATGAAACGATATACTTCGTAAGCCTCACTAGTAGCTCGTCCACTTATCAATCTCGGTTTTAAACCTAGTAAAAAGTTTCTATATATCAATAGATTTAGCGTGCAGCACCCAGCAAAAGCACTTTAGGCTAGGGTGTGCATTTTTCAGAACTTTAATTGTAAAGTTTAAATTTCAGGAAAAGTCGGTCTGAGTGCAGAACTCCATTTCTCTTCGCAAATTGTACATTCAAAAACCTACATACCCGTGGCTCCTACAACCTTAGATAGTAGTCCGAGTTCAAGCCATCCGCTTAATCAAAACCGTACTCTGATTCTTGAAAGTTCAAATCTCAAATCATATTTGATATTATTTTAAGATGGCTTATCGACTCGCCTCACCTTTACCCATGTAAATAGTATCTTCAGGATACCCCGTATATTCCAGTCTTATTCCAGCTCATCTCATCTTTACCCCAAAACCATTCATATCAAAACATATCATTGTCACTATCACAAACGCCCCCGCATTTGCACTTACACACGCAGCTCGACCTGCATCCAGGTCCAAATCCAGAGTCCTAGCAAGGCCCAAAGGAGCCCCCACGCCCGGGACGTACCTCTCTCAAACCTCTCTCTCTTAATCCTCTCTCCCTTAATCCTCTCAACTCATAATATATCGGCTCCTCGCTTCCAAAACCAAGCCTCGCTTGGCATTCTAATATCCATACTTGATTCTAGGACTAAAACTAACCCTAATACCAAGCCCAAACTCAAATTGTACGGTTTCTTTTTGGCCTGGGACAAGATATATACAAAGCTAGACTATCAAATACCTCATCGCTCAACAGGAAGGGAATCATACACCTACCTTATGAATATGTTGAAAGTATGAAAAATGATGAATTATACCTGGGCGACACTTGCGCAGCTTCACATCTGACACTCTACCTCGTTTCTGGGATATCAAGAGCCTTCACTTATTTTATATTAGCTGAGCTTAGCGAACGAGGCCGAGAAGAAGGATTCAAGGTTGAGATTTAGGCTTGGATTTCTTGAGATGGGGCTAGAGAGAGCATTTGAGCCGTTCAAGAGCCCGTAATCTTAAGCCAGACCGAAAAGTTCCAATCGTCAGCAGCCTTGTACTCAATCGCTCCTGGTCACCCACCTTGCAACGCGAAATCCAATCCAGTTCACGCCCTACGAGGCACGCACAAAACACTCCCTCCACTCCGCCACGCCGCAGTTCCTCGCCGCCCACACCCACCCGGGCAGCTTGACCTCCATCTCCCAGACCATCGTCTCCTCGCCCTCGCTGTTCGTCAGCGGCTTCCCCTTGCTGCTCCGCCACATCACGCCCCGGCGCCAGTAGACCTTGAAGCTCTTCCGCCAGCGCGGGATCTGCACAATCGTCATCCGCCCGTCGACCAGCAGCGGCGGCCGGTCCTCGCGCATCTCGATCATCGGCACCGCGTGCACGCTGGCAGTCCCAGTTCCAGACGAGCGCGTCTGGTGGAGCAGGGTATCGCGGCGTTCGAGCGTGAATGCCTCCGAGTAGATGCTGTAGACCAGCTCCAGGGGCGAGGTGTCTCTGCTCTGCCGTAGGGTTGAAGGTCGGGTTTTCGAACGCAGCAACTCTTGAGTTTCCAAGGGGGAGAGGAGGGCTGGCACGCCGAGGGACGAGAGGCGGCGAGGAGAGCGGCGGTAGGAAGAAGAGCCGTCGCGGACTAGCTGGACCCGCGTCGGTCTTGGAGTTGCGCCTGTGGAGAGGGGGAGGGAGAAGGAATGGGGCTGTGGCTGCCGGGTGGGAAAGGCATAGGGCGTCAGGTGCGAGGAGTTCCAGTCCTGGGCCCAGTCTGGAGATGGCGGTCTTTTCGGAGCGAGGAAATCTGGCATCGGGCAGGAATCTGGGCGGGTGGGCGGAGGCTGGAGATGGGGATATGAGGTGGAGGCCGAGCACTGCTCTGGGAGCAAGACTGGAGATATCGACCTCATCGTAGGAAGGGGTATGGAATCAATGTTGATTCGCGGCGTAGCCGACGTCGAGGTTGGAGCTGAGAGTCTATCAAGAAGAGGTGAGGCGTGAATCAACGAGCGAACGGTGAGAGGAGGCTGTTGATGAGCGGCTGCGGCTCCTGGCGAGAGTTTGATTGTCGTCTGGGACTAGAAGTGAGCTCGTAATATCGTCGTTGCGGTGGTATTTCGATGAGAGCTTGCTCAACTCGTCAGAAAGCAGATGTATGGTGTCGGAGACTCACGGTGAGGCGGGGAGAAGTTTTGCCAGGTTGGCGCGGAAAGGCGAGAAAGGCGAGAAAGCCGGCGGGTAGGGAATAGCTCACCTTCAAACGAGTCTAAATTTGCAGAGATGTATATTAGCAAGTAAGAAACACAAGCAACACGCGGAGGGTCGCAGCATAATTCCCCGCCACCAAGTGCCTGTTTGCTGAAGTCCATGTACCTATAAGCAGACCAAGCTCTAGATATTCGAGTCCCATCTCTTTTTAAATCCCAATCTCTCTCCTTCAAGGTCCCAGGTCCAAACAAGCAAGTCTCGTCTTCCTCTCAGCGCACTTCATGATCAGATATTCGAGTCTCATTTCAAAATCCTTCAGCCTCCTCACAGATCCCAGGTCCAAACAAGCAAGTCTCCTCCACTTCTCAGCAGTCGCAGCTCCAATCGCCCCGTCTCATCTTTGCTGCAACTCCATCTACCTCCTCCGAGCAGATCCCCAGCTCCAGATATTCAGCCCAACCTTGGTCCCCGACACGACGGGAAGTCCAGCGTGCCACGTCTCTTCATACCCACTGCCGTCTGGCCGGAGATTCTCCCAGAAGACGGCGTTCCCCGTCTTCGGCTTGAACGTCACACCTTTGCCCCCCCTATTCCTCTCCGACGCATCCTCAGAGCCTCCTCGCAGTTTGCATTCGAGAAACTCGCACCACTCCCCGCCCGACGTGTCCGGCATCCTGATGCGCGGGAATTCGGTGCCTCCCCCCTCGCAGCTGGCATTGACGTACACCATGAAGCTGCTCACACGGTCCGCGTCTCTGCTCGCGCCCGACCAGTCGTAGTGGTGCACGTAGTGACCGCCGACGCCGTACCGCTGCGTTCTCAACCGCTCGATGTGCAGGTCGGGGCGCCAGCCCTGGAAGTCCCTCGCGCGATGCTCGATGCACCGGACGACATCGTCGCGGTCCACGAGAGCAACCTCTGAGTTCCGAATATTGGTCTTGATAGACGTCTCGGCGCCAGTCGAGACGGTGGATGCTTCGAACTTGCCCTCACTGCCAGGTGGTTAGTCACGTGTTGCGCCGCATCTGCTTACGCTGAGCATGGACCGGGTTTTACCTGATCTTGACCAGATGCCTACACTCGTCGTGGCTCAGGAAGTTCTCGATGTAGATGATCAGAGGCTCCAGGGAGAGGATATGGGTGTTGTAACTGTGAGCAGGGCAGGCCAAGGGCTCGTTCGTCGCAATCAGAGAACTGTTCAGCGCAGCCCCAGCCGGCGGCTTCTGTGTTGTGCCAAAGAGAATGTTGGATACGGGCAAGTAGAGGAAGAGGTAGAGAGGAACGAGCGCTGCGACGTAGCCGATCATGATGTTGTCGTCTCGGTTGTCGTGAGATGAACGAGCGGAGTGGCATTGCGGCTCAACTGGAGTAGATAATCACGTGCCTGGAGCATGGCCCTTTCACCCGACCTCGACCCCGTTGCTGGGTTCACGAGGCTCGACCTTGAATTCTTCCGAGAACTTCTTCATCTGCCGTAGAAATTTATCCGATCAAGGCTCATCCTGCAGCTTGAACCGCGGTAGCGGGTACGCGAAACGTTACGATTCCCAGCGCAGCCAAGTCTCGCAACCACCTGAACTGCCAGCGTTTCAGCAGACATCAGACTTCAGGCAGCAAACAGTCCAGCTCTGAAACCTCTCGGCATGATCTCTGCTGCTGGAATCCCTCGCGTGAGACTTCCCAGCATTCTAACGTTATAGTCATTCGTCTATAACTTAGGTATAGCTGCGTCCATACTACCCAATAGGCAGAAAGTTTCTCCAGATCGGCACTTATCTGCTATCTTGTAAGTAGCAATTCCTAAAGAGACAAACAAAGAATCGGAACCGGGGCTCCATGTAAACACGGGTAATTCCCACTCGCTTCAGCGCGACTTAAGCAATCGGGGGTTTAAGGCTAGGTCAAGGGTTAGCAGCCAAGGCGAACCCCCCGTCCCCCTCTCAAAAAACAATGGTATCCGGAATCTCGGTCTAGAATAGCAGGCAGCCTAAGACTACATCCTGGTTTATTTCATTGGGAGGACGAAGGCCTTCGATATCCCATCCCGCTAATTTTTGAAGACTTCATACCAAAACGGCATCCTCGCCAAGAGCAAGGGCAACGTACCAATATCCCCGATCCCTCATTCTTGAGTAGGACCATGCGAGTCCTGAGCTGGGACTTGGTCTAGAAACTGTTATACAGAATGCTTCCGCCTTCGAATTGCCTCGCTAACCCTGGGCGAAACTCTGTCGCGGGACAATCTCCAGCCCGGCGGACGTGTTTCGGCGCCCTCGCTTAGCCGGGTCTATATTTACTTTCCATTTCGGATTAGCGGACACGCGAGATGGAACAGGCTCTCCGTTTTGGCAACGGAAAGGTCGATAATAGATGAAATCGGGCCTATCACCCCAGCGTGGAAGTGTATAAAGGAAAAGGCTAACCCACACTCCTCGATTCCACAACCATCCACTTTCTCTTTCTCTTTCTCCTCGGTCACGCTCGCATTCATTCTTTTGACTACAGAAGCAAGATTTATTTCTCAATTCCTCACCCTCATTCAACTCGAATATTGAAATCTCATCTTCCTAATCTCTAAAGACAAGATAAGACACGACGCCTTTCCTCTCTTCAACGCCACCCCAACACCTAAGAAAACATGCTCTACAACCATCTTTCCGCCTACCTAGCCATCCTGGCGACGGTCCACATTTCCGTCACCGCTGTCCCCCTCAACATAAACCTAGGCGCGTACTCACCCGCAATAGTAGTCGGTGATGGTGAGATCTCCTTCGGCAGCGGCGAGCACGCAGAAGCCGTGCTCAACACGCTTGCCGGCGCCGGAGTCACCGGCGAAGGGTCAGCGAGTGAGGCGCCCGCTTCAGAAGCCAGTACGCCTGAGTCTGACCCAGAAGCCAGTCCGACGGAGTCCGCCTCGAGAGCCAGTAAGTCTGCGTCTGCCCTCCCCCTCGGTGCTACCAACATTGGACGCAAGAATGTCAAATCGGGGGAATCGCTAGCTGATACGAAGTAGAGAAGCGCAACGAGCTTCAGTTGAATACCGTGGCCGGGCCTGAGGTCGAGGATGAAGACGAAGATCTAGACGAGAGCGAAGCGCCCATCGCCGAGCGCGATCTCGCTGGCTTCAACGCAGCCCTGGCATTCGCAGCAGTGGCTCTGAAGACTTCGCCCGGTATCGAGCTTGGGACTGGGGAGGGAGGTTCTGGTGTTGGTATCATTGTCAGGCCGGGGGTTGACGCCGGGGCTGCTGCTCCTGCTCCTGCTCCTGCTGAGAAGCGCTAGGAAAATTCGGTCCGGCAGACCCACTGGACTGGACTGCCTTGGGCGAGATCGGATGGAAGCATTGGTGAGAATCTATTGCCAATTATTAGTGTTATGGTAGATCAGATTGAAAGGCGTTGGCTTTGAAGTTCTGCGAACGGATCCCTTTGGATGTGAAAGGGGGCAAGATCCCTAGCATGCAAAGGTCGTGTATCAGCGAAGAACAAGTGTCATTAAGCAATCGTATCTCAGTAAATATGCATAGAAAATAAATTTATTTAAATTTATTCCAAGATAAACCCTTAACAATGAGCTGAAGTCAATATATTGTCGAAGAATCAACTACCCAACGAATCGCCTCAGTTCACCCCCATCGCCTCTCTTGGATGCTGCAGTGGGAGCACCATTCAGTGCCAAAAGCGCAAAATGACCTCCTACGACGGGTCTGGCTATGAAGCCAGTGAAACTGTTTCCGTTAGCCATTGCCACAGCGCTACCCATTCCACTTCATTCAACCTCATCCCATCTCATCCTATTACGACCCAATACAGGTCGGCGCGGGAAAGGACTAGGGACAACTAGAACGCTGCACTGAGGAAGGTAAGCACTTACTCGCCCGTCTGTGTGTTATAAAGATCTGTGAAAGCACGATAAGTAGGCGTGGTGTTGATCCAGGCCGCGAGTTTGGAGATGAAAAGTTTCTTCGTAGAGGGGGAGGAGATGGCCGCCACCCACATCTCCCAGTCCGCTGTTCGCATGTATTTGTCAGCTCAATACATAAACGTAAAGTGAGCATTAGAGAGGATGGGGATATGAAGTACACTTTGTAAGCGTATTCCTCGTATCGAGAGGTACGCCATACGTCTGAGAAACCGTCGGGTAGAATGCCGACTGCATATCGTAGATGGCTCTCGGGACAAGGTTAAGACCGAGCAGTGCGTCTGTGTAGAGGTTGTAAAGCAATCCTGTGTTTGTCAGCTCGATGCTCAAGTCGTCTGTCGCACGTCCCTTGTGGCAATAACGTTCCCGAGGTGATGCATACCGTGCGATGTCTTGTCCTGATACGCTAGACTGGTATGCGGCGGCCTCGCTGTCGTGACCACAGCTAGTTTCTGCCACTTTGCAATGTAATCATGCGCGATTCCCGAATAAAATTTCTGGTCTGCCAGATGGCCTGTCTTTTGCGCAATGACAGCCATGGCTTCAATGGCAATGATACCTTTCAGTGCGAGATTCGTCTGGTTAGCGAGCTGGCCCTGGAAATCGTCTGTTGAGAGCTGATTGGCGGGAATCAGGGCTTCGTCGACGAGGTAAGCAGTCCATTGCTTAAGAATGGAATAGTGGGAGGCCAGGTAGGCATTGTCGTTGGCGCGCTGAGCGTAGGAGAGGGTGAGGATTAGCATATTGCCACATTCTTCAAGAGGCATTGGCTCTGTGCTGGTCAGTACTGCCGTCAAAACAACCATTTTATCAATTCGGATTATATATATATATATATATCAGGTCTCACCTCCGTCACCACTAGGGTGCCCAACAGCCCTAGGATAATTGGCGCCCAGATCATGAAGCGAATACTTCTGCGGGACTAAAGAAGCGGGGGGTCAGAATATTTTTCGAGTAATGTCTCGGAAGCTGGGTAGCTCAGGTGGTGACAAGATGTCTTGTTTATAGTCTTCAGAGATATCGTGTCAGAAGAACGAGAACAAAACACTTACAGCGCCCGGCCTCTTGGTTTTCAAACAGCGGATCCAGCAAGAGCTTGACCAGCACCGGATTCGTGTATAGAAAGATCGGAGCCGCAGGGAAGATGACATCAACCGTCTGGATGTTACCGTCGGAGCTGATCTCTTTGAGGAAGAGGTACGGCTTAGACTGCGTACCGGTGAGTTGCACAGAGGCAAAGGCTTGCCGAACCGAGAGAGCGGTGATGGTCAGGTAGTCTTGACCTCCTGCAGCGAGGGAGTCGGTGGCGATCTTGTGGTCGAGAGAGCCAGTGTTAGTTGTCCAGTCTTTGTAGAAGAATTCGACCTAGGCAATGTCAGTAGATGCTTTCGAAACACGCAAGCAAAGTTACCATGGCGAGATCGCTATTCCAGTAATCTGTCCACAGTGAAGGCGATGCGGTGAGTCCAGCGGCCCCGTTGAAAAAAATTGCGTTTTGCTGGGCGTGATTCATTGTGTACAGGGTCGTGACTGGAGCCGTTCCAACATTGCCGAGAGCGTTTGCAAAGGCAAATACTGGCCAGTTTAAATTGATAGCGCGGTAATTGGAGTCTTGGCTATTAGGAAGAATACCATTGCTCAGGAAGTTTTGGCGAACGGTGAAATCGGATCCGGACTGGAACGTCAGAGAGGCAGCAGCAGCTGTTGACCCTGTTCAACAATATGAGTACTGCGCATGGAGATTTGGATTCCGAAGCCCGTCGTTCTGTTTTGGGAGGTAGTGCACGTACAGTACCACTACAGCACGTTAGAATTTCGATCTTAAAGGATTCACGAGAGATTCACAGAAGCCTGCTCAGGCGAGTCTTCTCAAAAATAGAGGACATCTACAAGAAAAGAAAATAAGAGACTGTGCACTTACGTTTCCCCAGTGTGCTGCGTCATCCGGATAGTCTGCATTAAATTCACTCTGAACTCTCTGGAAGGACTTGTGACTCGCAACGCCGTTCTGATTGATGAAGCTGCGAGAGATTAGCTTGCACGGGGCGTAGCGAGGGGCAATGTCACCTCCAGGCCACAGCCTCTCCGTTATGCGTCGGGTTGACCCATTCTGCAGGTATCAGTCCAGTCTAGACATTGATCCGTACCAGGGTTACGTACCACCCGAAGTATCTGCATAAAGCTGCACGCTATGAGTCGCACCATCACGCGAGGACACTGCCACGGAGAGGTAGGTCCCAATGACAGATTGACGTCTTATGTCCGTGGGAGTGACGGGTGAGAGGAACGTGACATTCAAAGTTACCTTCCCACCGACGTCCAAAATAAAGGATGATCTTTGCGAGGTGTACTCGAAACTGTCCTGTGTCACAAGCGTGGGTCTCACGCCGTTGACATATGGATTCCCCATCCACTTTGATGTGATTAGCCTGTATTTTGCAATACTGAAGGGGCTCAAGCCTGTCTTCAGATCTCAAGTCACAGGACACGACCTGAGATGTGTCTTGGACTGGTATCTAAAGACGCCGAGTAGAAGGAACGTATACATACGGTGTAGGCGGCTCCATCAACTTTGATCAAGCCGGCCCATCCTGTCACAGCACCGTTATTGCCTGCAACAGAGCCTGGCTGAGAGCCACTGTGTGATCTCATTAGACCGCGAAGGTTGATGATCCGGGAGATACTCACGCCCAGAAACGGCTATGGCATTATTAGCCCGTGCATAGATGTCATTAGCAGAGACTCACGGCCAAGATCCAGCAAGGTTACCGCCATTACTTCCGACCTCCAGCCAGGTGCTCATATAAGGAGACTTGACTTGATAGGCGTTAAATACATCCCCAGTTCTCGACAATGAACATACCTGCAAGCGGGATCGCCGGTGGACGTGCCGGGCTGAAAGTAGACCCTGAAGCAACGCTCCCAAAGGCAGTAGCAATAGTGATAAGTAGATGCGACCGCATCTTGAGATCTTGATGGGAAATATCGTAAACAGTAGAAAATCAACAGCAGAAAAGCACTTGAATAATCAGGGAAGATCGAACAGACCGAGTCATAGGTACCTCTATATACCTCCCTACAACGTGCAACATGGCCGAGAAAAAGCAGGGGGGAATCCGCGAAAGGATCAGAGGTAGCGAGCTGCATATTGACGTACATGGAGAGATGCTTTCCAAGGGCTTCTACAGCCTGTGACTTTGGAGAAGATAGTCAGATGGTGCCATCTTCAAGATACATTGCTCGAGCCAAACGGCGACGCCGACTCTGAACTTCTGAGCCGGTGGACACAACACTCTTGAATTGTGTCCCATGGCAATAGGCTGATGATTCTTCAGCATCCTGCATCATGATGTCCTGGGTCAGAGGGAGCCTCGAAACTTTCTGGGCGGCCTTTGGATCCCACCCCAGACCCATTTTTCGCTTTTGTCATCTATCTCGACGATAGAACTGGCGAAGCTGACATTCGTAGATGTTCCGCGTGTCTTTACATTTCGCAAAGGATGCACCTAAGATGATTGCCCAGGATGCCAAATTCGACAGTAGGATACGTCTTCCACTTAGCCATTCGAAGCGCGGATATATCATATTCCCAAATTCTCTTATGTAAAAATCCGACCAGGTTGGCAGGATTTCTTTAAGCGTGCTCTGATCACAGGGCTTCTTGTCTCAGAACGCCATCATCTCTGGGGCTTCTCGAAAGAATAATGGCAAGTCGCAAGTACTCGTGCAGGAACACACACGAGGACTCTGCCATGCACCTCCATATCACCTTGGGTAACGTCCAAAAGGCTTCCTGGATTTCATGGGCCAACGTGCCAGCCCGAGATCTCACCTGCTCAGTCGGCATTGCGGGGTAACGCTCGTGGACTGGGGAAATTGCCCGACGAAGGTCGGCAGGTACAAAGCCAAGCTTTCAAGCAGAGGCGACAGGAATTTGAATCCGCGGCTATTACTGCCATGAGATTCGGAATATTAATGATGATGTTGTAGCTGGTGTTGTCAGTTTTTTTTGGTGGCGGGGTTGGAGACGAGCTGTGGGGACAGAGATGAAGGTTGAGAGGAGTCGGTGAGGAATGCGCTGTGTTAGGCTTAGCTGTCTCTTTCTGCCATCTATCAAGGCCCTGGTACGTCTTTACCATATTCTTTTCTCGCAATGACAACGTGCCGTCTTGTAAGATTCTCAAGGTAGAAAATAACCACTTCAGATTATCAATCATCAGGTGATCTGTCTAGACCTTAGAGCACCCCGGCTACCTTGGGTACCTTCAGCGACGAGCCTATTGTCGCCATGGCTATGGCGGCATTGTATAAGGATAAGCTGCGTTGCTCGAAAGCCTGTAGGATCTGAAATGCATCTTTCTCGCCAAAAGTAGCCCATCCTTTTCAAAATAGCTTAAAACCATCCCAATTCGACTGCGACATGAAAAACACCTTCTTACTCGGCAGTCACCTGACTGATGAGTAATTTTGGTAGGAAAGCTAGCCGACACAATCTTCCCGTCCTTTGGCGAGGAAACCTCAAGCAAACAACTTTTGACAACTTTGCCGACAACACCTCGTCCATCTCAGGAAGTTCACTCCATCTCTTCGATTCTTTTCGTCTTTTTGAATATCTCTCAACTCTCCAATCTTCTGAACGCCGTAAGTCAGCCGCGACTTGTCAACACCATCAGACTCGTCAACGTCATAACCATTATCGACGACATCGCGTCTATTGGAATCCCGAGTATACACTTTTTCATTCATTCCGGTCATGTCGCATCTTGCTACGGGGGGTGTCGCGGCAAACCCAGGCACCTCGGCCTCTCGCTCTAGAACAAGAGTTTCCACGAAAGGAAAAGCCAAACGCCGCAAGTCACGCGCAAGACGAGACGACCGTCACGTCACAGGCTCAAGCCCAGACCGGAAATCCAACACCGCGAGCCCGTTCCTCCAGCTTCCCAACGAGCTGAAGCTTCTAGTCGTGGACAACCTGCCTGTCAGAGATATTCCGAAGCTCCGCCTGATTTCCGCGGCATGGGCCGCGGCTGGGGCAAAGGCGATGTTCAGAGATGGACTTGAAATTCGGCCCTACCTTGACGACATGGCGAGGTTGAAGGGCTTATCCAAGCACGAAGAGATTGCCAAGGGTGTGAAGTATTTGTTGATCTATGCTGGTGACATGCAGCAAGTTCATCTTGAAGCTGCTGTTACACGCGAGGAAGAATATTTGAAACGGATCACGGGCGGGCAGCTCGCTGCCAAGATATGGAAGTACATTGATGCTCTTTATGATCCCGTCCGCTTCAATAGCTACTGTAATCCTGCGACTCTGGCAGAGTGTTTGCCGCTTCTGCCCAATCTCGAGGTTCTGCGCATCACCTCGATCGATTGTCCGGTGTCATGCATAGACAACAACCACTCGGCATTCGGCAGCGTCTGGGAGTCGATGGACGAGAGTTACGATGAGACCGACGACGAGGCAAGCCATTTCCTCTCATACCGCACGTCGATTAAGCGCTACGGCGCCATCCTAGCCGCAGCACTGCGGTGCCCGTCTATCCAGAAAGTCGCCATGGACGCCTTCCCCGTCGACATGTTCCGCCCACGGTGGCTGCAGAACAATCACAGCGAGATTGCCTTCTTCTCCTCCATCGCTTCGGAACTCTCCGCACTAACCCCTGGCCCCCGCCTGAAGAAGAGTTTCGCGCACATCAGAGAGCTGAAGATTGCTCTTGTAGGCGCAGGTCGTCTCCGCCGCTACGACGCCAGTATGGGCCGCAGCATGGCGGAATTCATCGGTTGTTTCCAGAACCTGACCTC
This sequence comes from Diplocarpon mali, assembly GCA_024741835.1. Taxonomy (NCBI): domain Eukaryota; kingdom Fungi; phylum Ascomycota; class Leotiomycetes; order Helotiales; family Drepanopezizaceae; genus Diplocarpon; species Diplocarpon mali. The sequence continues at coordinate 98,030 of JAENRP010000055.1, read as the reverse complement.
GCTGGACCTGTCCTACGAGGAGCAGGACGACGAGGACGACGAGTGCTGCACGGGTTTCGAGGATTCGTTCTTCCGCCTCAGATTCCCGCATCTCGTCAGCCTCCGCATCGAGGGTACGGATTCCGAGCCCTCGGACATGGGCAGGTTTCTCGTCAAGCACCGTGCCACGCTCCGTCACCTCTTCATCGGGGAGTGCGGCGTCAGTTTCGAGGAAACGGTCCACCGAGAGGTACTCACAAATTTGAGGGACCACATGAAGCTCACGAAATTCGAGCTCTTCACGGAGCACGGACCTCGGCTGTACGATGAGAACTGGAGGCCGGCTGTGGTGCGGGATGGGCAGATCCACGACGCGAAGCTGATCGAGCTGTTTGTCATCGGGCGGTGTCCGTGGCCGATGCTGACGGACGGGCCAAGCGTGCGGACGGGCGAGTGGAAGCGCAAGTTTATGGGCTCGCATATGGAGCTGCTGGAGCTGGGGGAGGAGGAGCTGAAGGACTTACTAGGGGAGGATTGGGAGACGGAGGGGGAGGAGGACGAGGACGAGGAGATGAGTGACGGGGAGAGTACGGAAGAGGACTTTGATTCCCTGGGTGAGGAGTTCTATGGCTTTTCGGATCATGACGGGCGCGAGGAAGAGAACAACGAAAGTGAGGCTGATGGGGAGTGGGAAGACATCATGGACGTTGAATAAGCGCTGGCTGATGTGGTGGATATGTGTGCTAGTAGCGTTGCAGATAGTTGCTGTCACGGATGGAATGGCGGTTCGGCCGTATCCCGAAGCAACGGACCCGTCGTATCCTCGAGGAATGCCGAGAAAGTTGGTTGACAAGGATATCGGCAAGATACGTAAACAGCCATTCAACTCGGGTATATATAACAAGCAATAAACTCGTGTCATCATTTACACAAGTAGAGCTCAGTTCTAAGTCAGACTCCAAATTTACGCTCTAAACTTGGACTACAAATCCCAAATCGCCAGTGCAAAAGCATCACCCTCACATGAAATCAACGACCTAACTCCCACAATCCAGGATCCCGCACTTTCACCACGCAGCAATATTCAAAGTCTCACCACTCGTCATTCTACCGCCTCCTGGTTCCATGGCAAAGCAAAGTGATGTTTCTTTTTCATTTTCCGTACCCATCGTGGCCAGAGCCTCAGTCCACACAGAACCCGAAACTCCCTCGCTATGCAGACAAAAAATCGGTGCTGGCCGACTCCCACTCCCACCCCCAGAGCCTCTTCGCGTGAGTTCCTGCCCCGGCGCCGTCCTGCTAGTGATTCCTAAAATTCTTCTTCTGGTAGAACAGATCCGTGCGCGAGGAGCCGAGATTGATGATCTTGGGGCACCCGTCTCTGTCCTTCTCTAAGCGGGTGCATTCGAAGCAGTAGAAAGCGTCCGAGATGCCCTGCATTTCTCCTCAGAATCTAAAGATAACTCTAGAACGCGAGGGCCAGAAGAACATACCTCGCCGCCACAGACCACGCACTTGTTCTGGTAGTTGCCGAAGCTGCACTCGTCGCAGATGCGGACGAGGGTGGTGGGCCGGACGTAGGAGTCGCAGACGGGGCATTTACCGTCGCACTTGTCGCAGAGGCGGCCGATGGCAATGCCAGATTGCTTGCGGCACATTACGAGATCGCTGGAGACAGTGTTAGACTTGTGATTTGGAAGAGAGGGTGGGAGGGGAGAGAGATCTGGAAGGCAAAGAGAGGTCTGGAGGGGTGAGGCAGATGTTGACTTACGGATGATGGCGAGACATATTGAGGCTCTATGGAGTTTTTGAAGTGTAGAAAGTGCTTTCGGGATATGTCTGCAGCTAGAGGCAAGCTTTAGATGTTGATGTAGGTTCGCGATAAACAAATAGCTGTTCTTCCTGAAGCTTTCAGTGTTTTGTCGCCGCTACCAAAGAATTCACAGCCAGATTTGTCAGCACGTTCCACCGCGCTAATACAAGGCAAGAGGAGTTCCACTCGAGGTTGCTCAGCCTGACGCTGTCTTTCTGCAACAACAGCTTTACCGAGTATTGTTCAAGAGGAGGACAGAAGATGGCAGATGTGACTGGGTATGAATTGGTTTCCTGTTCCCTCATGATTGCTAACCTCCGTCGCAGACCTATCGCTTCAGCGGTCGTTCTCCCCGAGGCTACAGCTCCGAAAGCTGCATCGAAACGGCGACAATCGTCGGCCTCGGACTCGACGCCGAAACGGCCTAGGCAGTCTCTCGACGCCAACAGCCACACCCCCAACCCTCCCCACGAGCCCCCCCCACCGAACGAGTCGTCAGACAAGGAGCTGGCAACCAAGCGCGAAGATGGTGTCAAGGACAGGCGCAAGAGCAGCGTGCAGGAGGAGAGAAAGCGCGGACAACGTTTGTTCGGCGGGCTTCTCAGCACATTGAGTCAAAGTACGCCCAATGGCCAGCAGAAGCGACGGCTCGAGATCGAGAAGCGACAATCAGAGAGAGCTAAGCAGCAGAAGGACTCCGACGAAGCGCGGAGGAGAGAGAGGCTTGCAGACTTCAAGATGGTTCTGAAATCCGAGCAGGTCATCTACAACGAAGCGGAGGTGAGTAGGCCGCTCTTGGGAGGTCGAAGTACGAGTTCTGACGGTTTGCATAGATGCGAACGCGGCATTCCAACCTTCGGTCTATTGCTCATTTCCTACACACAACATCAGAACCGAAGATTGTACGTCACTTACTCGACCTTTGAAAACTTCATGCTGATTCCTTTACAGTACTACGCGCCATGGAAATTGCTACCAGGCCAAGAGGGGCGGATTAAGAAACAGATCGCGGTAGCAGAAGCCACCATCGAGCACGAGATCTCGCAATTCGACCTGCGATACCCAGAGCGGCCGGGCAGGAAAGAAACCAAGACGGAGAAAGCTGACACCAAGCCAAAAGAGACGCCGGGTGAGCCTCTAACCGAGTCTCCCTCTGTTTCCAAAGTTGATGATACTACTAACCCTCCTGAAACACAAGCACCGCAGTCTGAGCAGAGCCAGGAAGCGCCACGGGCTCAGGAAGAGCACAATGGTGAAGTTGTGGTTGAGAATGACGAGGATACGGTTATTTACTGAGAACAGGGACAAACACCTGCCTCCCTCCATGTACGCATTGTTTTGCTTGGGGGGCGTTTTTGGTTCGGCCGGGGGTCAATTGATATCCACTGCTTCTGATAATATATACTTGAACCTGCATAGCCCTCTGTTATGACTCTGGCAACCATGCGTAGGCAGCATCTAAGACTTCCCACGAGGGACGAGCACGCGATTTCCGGAGAGGAAGACGACTTCGCATCGCAGCGCACGAGGCATCCGCAACGCTCCGACAATCACTGCAGACGCGGGTCAAGCCGAGGTAGAACCAATTCGTGTGATGGGCGAGGCGGATGCAGCCGACAGGAGATCGCCGAAGTTCGAAGCCGGAGAATCTGCGGCCTCTCAGCCTTGCTCTCAGGCATATAAGAACAACTTCCCCGCGCCTCTGAGCGCAGCCTCGTGTCAACAGCATCAGCCTGTCCAACATCAACATGGTCGACAAAATCACTCCCGACGACTCGAGAGTCCAATACAAGACTGCGGCCCTCAACGGCGTTACCTACAGCTACATACTTGCTGAGCCTCAGGGCAAGGCGCGCGACACCATCTTCCTCATCCACGGCGTATGTATCATTCGTCGCGTTTTCTCCCATATCAGACCTAGCTCCCCAGGACAGCATCAGGAATTCATATGTCGGGGTTGAAGATCTCGAGATGCGGCCCACCAACTTGAACATCCCAAGCAGCGTGACTAACATCGTCAAAGTGGCCCGATATCTCTTTCGGATGGCGCTACCAAATCCCCCATCTCGTCTCACTCGGCCTGCGTGTCGTGGCTCCAGACATGATGGGGTACGCGGGGACCGACGCTCCCTCGTCCCCGACATTCTACACGTACAAGCGCGCCGCCGACGACCTGGCAGCCCTCGCCCAACAACTCGGCCTCACTAGCATCATTCTGGGCGGCCACGACTGGGGAGGAGCCGTCGTGTATCGCTTCGCCCTACACTATCCCAGACTCATCAAGGCCGTGATTAGCGTCTGCACCCCTTTCATAGCTCCCCGCAGAGAATTCCTCGACGCCACCGTGCTGCCAAATTTCAAGTACCAGCTGCACCTCCGCGGCCCCGAAGTCGAGGCCGAGATAGTGGGCGAGGAGAAGCTGCGCCAGTTCCTCAACGCGATGTACGGAGGGCGCACTCCGGACAAGCAGCCGGGGATCTCGACCTCTCACGGTGTGTACTTTGACGCGCTGCCTACGATCGGCCCCAGCCCGCTGTTGAGCCAAGAGGAGATGGACTTCTACGTCCAGCGTTATGCTATCAAGGGGATGCATGGCCCGCTGAACTGGTACCGCACCCAGGAGCTGAATTTCGAGGATGAAAAGGCGCTGGCGGAGACGATGGCAGGGTTCAAGTTTGACATGCCGACGCTGTTCATTGCCGGTGCGAGAGACGCTGCGTTGCCTCCGGCGATGAGCCAGGGCATGGAGAAGTGGTTCAGGAGCTTGACGAGGGGCGAGGTGGATTCTAGTCACTGGGCGCTGTGGGAGAAGCCGGCGGAGGTCAACCGGTATATCGAGGAGTTTCTGGCTGGGCAGATCAGTGCTGGGAGGGCTAGTCTCTGAGCGGATTCATCAGATAAGAAGACTTGTACGAATCTGCAGATTTCTACTCTACAATAGAAGCAAGATTAACGCATGGAGTTCGCTCTAGTCTCTGGATTGAGAGTATGATAATCGTACGTCTGAGATTTGGACGTAGAGGTATGATTTGCCTTGCGAATACTGTTCCCCCATTTTGTGCTGAGCCAGGAAGCTATACCTTCAAATTTATAGCAGCAGGTCCTTGGAATTGTGTCTAGAACTAGCTTTCATACGATGCCAAGATCGTTTGTGCTCTGAAAGCCGTTTCCAGACAGCTATCGGCAGGCAGAACAAGCCAGGTACAGCCGGGACAGCCTCGTAAGTAGTTCTTTGTGATGAGAGTTTATGTGCGTATCAGCGAAGCAGGGGATCACTAGAATTGCCAGCTCCCAAGTGCCGAGAGTAAAGTAGTGACCAGTACAAGGGCGTCCTGGCCATGATTAAGTTGCTATTACAGAGAGAGACAACGAGACAGCAGGAAGTGGGAAATCTAACCAAACTGAAATTTCCCACTAGATATATATAATCCATTTAATAGAAAGTAAACAGATAATAGATGATAAACAGACAGACCGTGGATTTTGTCAAATAGGAATGATAGAAATAAAATCTGGACCAAGAAAGTCAGTCACCTTCCTCTTTCCTTGCATAAAAGTTTCTGGAATCTGGTTTTGCGCTTGCCCTCACTCTAAAGAAAGAAAATAAAGAGAGAAGAGAAAAGAGAGAAAAGGAAAATGGGAAATGAAACATAAGAGAGAAACATTATAGGGGGAAGTAGGAGAGCCTCATCTTTTTATAACTACATAAAGCCTATAGTCAGCGCTAAGTGAGACACTATGCAAGCAGGAAAGGTCATTGGGAGAATGTTCTCGGTTCTACTTTCAATGTGGCTTGGGGTTTTAGGACCTATCTTTATCTCACAGCTCTTTCGAGGGTCCACAACCCGAAGACTTGACCTCGGGTAAGCATAACCGGCAACGACTCTAGCCAAGCTAGATCAAAAGGAGAGACAGAGTGCCGAGATTCCGAGCGCTTTCGACTTTGTGCTCTGCTTGGCATTTGAACCGGGCAAGGCGATGACACGGAGTCGAGTCGAGGCGCCTCAGTGGCTATCGCCGTGGAGAGATGGCGCTGGTTAGTCGGTCAGTTACGAGCTGGTATCATGGTTTATATCGTGTTTACAGTAAAGCTTGGGGCTAGAGCGCATACCAGCCTCGTTCTAGAATAGTCGTCCGTATGGGTACACTTAGAATAAGCATATATAGAACGGGTGAGGTGGAAAGGATTTCTCTCGCAGGGCTGAATTAAGATTTTACAGATCTGCAGTATGGGTTGGTAGTAGGATAAATTACAGCGTTCCGCTTATGGGGTTGCGTGAACAGTCAATAAGCAGCAACCAAGTTGGACGTGCATTTACATATCGATAGCATTCCAGCTGGTAATAATATGAGATGGAGCGTTGCTAATCGATGTGTTTTCTTTGAACCGTTGGTTGTGACAATCTGAATACAAGTCAAGCACTAATGAGCCAAGCGGGCAGAAGGCTAAGCGAGCAATAGTAAATAATGATCTATGTCATATCTCCACTTCAGCGTTATGCTTCTTTGGCTTCGTACTCCAATTATATAACAAGGTCTCGGGATTTCCCGACTTTAAATCTGCACCTCAATCTCTTGCCTCCAGGTTCCTCTACATCACCACTGCTCTATCAGACGAATCGCTCTCCCACGAAACGCCATGGTGTCACTGATAGAGCGGCTGAGGAGAATCATCCCCTGTCTACTGAAGAAAGAATCGAAGGGCCAAAAATCAAAGACATCAATCGAGAAGGAGAATGCTACCGTACGTTACATACTCGCCTAGTCGGAGTTAGACGCCCAGGAGAGAAGCTGACCACGCCGCACAGAACACCCCCGGGAATCCTCCCCGCAAGCTGATCGGGTGCGCGAAGTGCTGGAACTGGCCCGACGACTCCGACATGCAGAGATGCGACTCGGTTGCAGGAGCGCGGTATACGAACCCCATTTACGACGATATAGGCATGTACTACCACCCCTTGGTCTACTGCCCGGTCGCCTACCGCGAGTACGTCCTCAACCGCCAAACTGAAGACCCGGGCTTCACTGCCACGATCCCCGGCCCGTTCTACTACCAGAGGTGACATCGAGGCCTTAAAGGCTGGCGATTGAAGAGGAGACCTTGCGGGGACTACGACTGCGGACTAAACATCACGTCCTCTCCTGCAGGGTTGTTGGCTCGGTGCATTCGCCATGCGTAGCACCTGAAGCTGGTCAATCGAGGAGGCTTCTCACTACCCAAAATGTGCCTATCTTTATCTGTAATACTTCTTTGTTAATCTAGCGTAGGCAAAATGCAATGAAGTGACCCAAAATTGAAGCAGCAGGCACCCTGAAGGCTTCGTATGTGATCATTATACTATATATCGTCATCACTTGCAATTTGTCGCGAGAAGCACACTCTGCAACCAGCCAACAGTGAGTGACATTATTAGATATCTAGCCGTGATCAATGGTCTCGACTCTTCGGAAGCGATATTTGACGCTAGAGAGCACTAGTGGTCTGGTGGGTTGGAACCTGCAAAGGTCTAGATCCACCGCGAAGTAAACGCTTCTAGGTGATGACATCGGCCCGTCTCATGAGCTACGCATGATGACTATTGAGTAGGAGCTTCTAACTAGACCAGAATTTACCTGTTCACATCTTTTGCGGTCGACCTCAAAACAAATTCTCTGCAACGGCTCTTCGAGGGAATCGCGTCGCGGCTTTCGTCAAAGGGCTCGAGAAACAAGACAGGGCTGATATCGTGCAAAACCTGCTATTCTATGTAGTAGCTAACACAAAGCCGAACAGTACTGAAGCAGACTCGAAAGCTATCATACCAGTACTGAAATTGACGACCTGGAATGCTTGAGACCGCAGATATGGAGACAGCCATGTAGAGAACCGCTGGACACGCGCAAAATCAGACAGACACTCGGCCGAGGATCAAGCCCAGGTCTAGAAATCATCAGCTTTATCAACTCACCACTCAAGATCCACGTCGGTAAGCAGAAGCTTTGTCATCTCGACAAGAGTAACATTGCAAGGCCTCTACTGATATAGCACCACTAGGACCCGAACGCTGTTTATGCTGCTACGATCTAAAAAGGTTTAAAGGAACTTCTTGAACGATTTTCACGCATACAGTCACATCTTCGACCGGATCGGATTTTTTCTCTTCTCGCATACCTACAGGGGTGCTACTACGGTCAATGACTGTAAGTTATTATAGACTGACTGCGAACATCCGTGTATATATTAATACTTGCTATTACTGTGATATTTAAAGTTAGTTTAGTTTCATTTAATTGTACGAGTAGATGCTGGTTTTAGTTATAAAGCTATTCATTTTATAGTCACATATTCCTTACAATCCTTTCTCTTACGGTTTTGATAACTACTTTTAGCAACTTCTTCTAACTAAGTTTAGTATATCTCTCCTTTACAAAACTAAACTTAAGAAGGCGTCGAAGTCAGAGAGGTAACGAACCGAAGACAGTGCTTAAAAGGGTCGAATCAAGAAAGGTATTGGATCAGTGAGGTAATTACGAAAAATTATAGACATAAGTATAAGCGGGAGGCTGTTGACGAAAACAAAGTTAGAAGAGGTGTTTGTTAGAAGATATTCTATGTTAGAAGATGTCGAACAACCATGAAATTACATTTAATTTTTGATTGATGTTCATTTTTACGGTCAGTATAATTGAGTACAACATTATTATCTAAATTTCAGGAATTCGGAGGAATCATGCACCAAATTAATGTTCTTAATGCTCTTTTAAAGTCAGTGAACAGTTATTTACGGTTATTTTACAGTGATTTGCAGCATTTTTCCAGGTGTTACATTTCAAAATGCTCCATAGGACATACTCAAGGGATAGATACCTTGCTATAGTCAGGACATAAAGATTTCCATAAGGGCTGTCACAGCGACCCTTCTTGCCATGAAAAAAAAACCAAATCATCTGTGATTTCGATAATCGTTTGTCTGTATGATACAAGCTATAATGTTGCAGGTGAGTGCATATCACATGCAAGTCACATGACTTAGTGCCAAGGCGCTACCTAGACACCTCATTTAGATATCCTCGAGTTCACAGAACACTCTCTCTTAGAATACAAGACAACTAACAGCCATCATTTGCACCTCATGATTTCTCGCGCAATCTCTCAGACTACTGAGACAGGATTACCTTACTATATCTAAATATCGCAGATGCAGCATGATCAGCTAGAAGTGAGTTATCAGGTCAAATAGGCCAAGAAGAGATGGTGCTAAAACCACAAGTTTCTGGAGAAGGACGCTGATTATGGGTCTGCTTAGTAGGCCTTCATAAATGAGCTTGTTGCGAAGCTTGTATTTACAAGAAACAAAGAAGCAGTGGCGCTATATAGAGATAGGATATTGACAGAGAGAGTCGGAGGGAAGCATATTAGGGGCCTTGGCTGTATATCCCTAACTGGAGAATAATGCATCGCAACTAATAGAGATTATATAATCAATATTATTTTTCCTTTTAATATGCTATATTAGCTCTAAACTATATAACATAAGCGAAAGACGCTATAGTCAGATTTATATATGAAGGGAAACTAGCTTAAAAATCCTTGTACATTCACTATTTAGCAAATTATATGTATGGATCCTAATTCCTTAGATAAAAATCTAACCTATACCTTAGTTAATAGTTATCCCCTTTAGGTCTTGAATTCTCAAAGAGTGCTTTAACAAATAGAATCTGCCTTAGGTTCTGTATTTTAAGATAAGCCTTTTATACTAATAGCAGCTATTTAATTATTTATATCAAGCGTCTTACTAGTCGGCGGCGGCTTCGGATCAGAACCCTTCCTATTAATATTATAGTGAATCTTAAAAGATATCACTTTACTTTTCCTTTTCCTCCTTATTTAATATAATCCGCTTCTTCTCCTTCGTTTTCTTTATTAAGCCTTTCCTCTAATCGTAGGTATATTTTTAGATAATCCTAGAGTACGCAAGTGGAAGTCGACAGTAAGGGGTATTTGTAGAAGATGTAGTTTAGTAGAGAGAAATTTTTTCATTCCGACGTTTTTGAAAGCTCTAGCTTCATTCGAATAAAGGTTTGATTATTTCATAATATAAAGGACTTAATCTCTGCTCTGCAGACCCTTGAAGAGTCTGCAGGTTCGTAGGAGATACCGCGCATAGGTGCTGAGCCGTCGTCTCCTATATTTAACATTTAATTCAGAGCATTTATTGAAAATAAAAAAACGATGCAAGAAAGGGTGCAGTTCTAACGCAAATGTTGTCACGTAAACGTTTCTTAGCTTTATATTAAACATTATTCGAGCTGTATTATCACCTCATGCGAGGCGCACGAGTGTGCTCTTTTTCCCATATTCTCAGGGTATCAATATATTTAATTGGAATCAAAAACTCAACTTTTGAACTGGCTTACCTTTCCATTGACTCAGTTTTGATAAACTTACCTTTAAATGAAAGAAAAGAGAAATAAGAGGCAAAAAGAAAGAATTAAAATTCAGAGATGAAAAGGAAAAAGTCAGAGTAAAGCTAGGCAGGAAGAGTAGAAGGAGTGATAGAAAAAATAGAAGAAGAAATATAAGAAGATTATTTTTCCAAAAAAAAGAAAGCAAGGGAAACTGTAGGAGCAGAAAAGAAAAGAAAAAGGAGAAGGAAGTAACAAAGGAAGTAGGAGTGGAAGAGGAATCTGTAACTACAACCAAGGTAATACGTATATCATTCTTTATAAGTAATAGAATTCTGATATAAAACACAAGTATTAATAGATATCATAAAGAAACACTGAAAATGATCACAATTCGGATGCGGTTTGAATTGCCCTTAAAACGCCTCTTACTCATCTTCGCAGGTATTATATTGACTTCACTAAAGTTTCGTATTGAAATTTTGATTAAAAATAGCATAACTTTCTCTCCACTAGGGATGAAGGCACACAAGCGCAGTTGCAGAGATGGCAAGATTCAGAGAAGCGCTGAACTTGATAAAAACTGTTCGTATAGGGCAAATAGGTCAATGGGCAGGGCCTGGCGAGGAAACCAATGTCTATTCTGAAAAGCACGGTTTTTAAAAGAGAGATCTTGTGATTGCTGTCGTTGAGATGATGGTTTCGGCGAAGCAGCTCTCCAAGCTTCCGACGATGTTTCTCTTCAAAGAATTTAGATGGCCATTCTCATCATCCGTCGCCCTTGCCATGTTGTTCTCGCAGCTCTTCTCCGGGCCCTATCATCTCAGCTCCATTCCTCCAAGCTCTTCCTCCTTTGATACAAAATCCCCCAGCTACCGTCACAAATACGTTGGCAATTCAAACCCCGCTTACTGGCAGTCTAGATCCCATTGGCTGTTCCATAAGTAACTCCATAGAAGCAGTGTACATCCGGGGTACCGCTCGATAGAAAAGAGGCGCAGAGTGGCATCCTAAGGCTGACGCACGATCATGCTGGACGGCCTGCGTAAGTTGACAACTCAACTTGTAGCTGTTCCAAAGCTGATGGGCCTCGTAGATGGCGAGAAGAGAATGCTGTAAAGGTTGAGCACCGGGAGAATGCCTGGTGCGAGAAGCTCCCGGGATGGCACAAATCGCCGTCGGGGTTATAATGATACGAAGCAATGTGACGTTGAGACGGGATATCTGACAGCTTTGCCGAGGTGAAAGGGTAAGCAAGAGTTGGTTGATTTTGGATGAACTCCGGAGAGAGGATCGCTCAAGCAAAACGTTACGACGGATACAGACCCGTGAAATCTCTGAAGAGGGAGGATATTCGTCGGGCTGCGAAGGAGTTCCGCGCTCTGTGCTTTGAATGAAATGATTACAGCAGAAACCCATATTTTCATCCAAATTTAGCGCTCTCTCAATCCCCTTACCTATTGTGATTGAGAATCCGGAATACATCTGTAGATGGGCAGCAGTCATCCCTCCTTGCGCAGACCGGGTTACCACGCCAACGACGTATCTCGCTTAGCCGCGATTCAATAAAATGTGGTGTTTATCTACACGCCTCGGTAAGTCATGTATGCGAGCAGACCAGAATCGTCGCAAAGGCTAGGCAAGACTGATCTGCAGCCCCATCCCCGGCCCTCAGTCATCCTCGGTCCTCCCATCGCCGACATGACCTCGACCGACAACCCAGCCGCGACGGAGAACGCATTGTTCCTATGCTCGCTCTCCTCCGCTCTGGAAACTCCACACTGATATCTACATGATAGGCGATGGTAGTACACAGAAGCATCGTGGAGAAGTTCTTGGATCGGGAACACCGTATGCCCAAGTCATCCGTCCACTTTGCGCCCTGTATTAATGTTTCTTCAATCTCCTTTTCTTTTTCTTTTCTTTCTATCTTTCTTTCTTTGTTTCCCTTCTCTCCACGAGAGCGGACTACTTCGGCTCGAGAAGCAGAGGTCAAGCTAATATTCTTGATTCGCATCAATACCTACTGCAAGGCCTCCACAACAAGAGCCATACTTAGGCTAATCCTCTCACTCCCCAGCATCGCAATCTCCAATTCTGACAGCCCTACACGCAAATCGTCGGAACTTTCAGGTCGACTGGCGAGATTATGCCAAGGTGTTCAGGTACCGCTCTCGCACAGATTCAGAGGAAGAGCCGACAACTAGAGGGCTAGGGATGGTTGAGAAGATACTGTGCTAGCTGAGGTTGGTAGGGGCAAGGTGCTTGAGTGTGATTAGGATTTTATCTTTAACTGGTGTTTCAGTACGATAAGTCCATTCTAAGCTGCCCTATTTTCTCGACAGAGGCGCTGGAAACTTCCTATCCTCGAAAATTGTGCTATCTACGCCATGAGTTTTTTTTTAACTCTGTTTAGCATCTGATGAATTCGTTTGTACATCTGAGGGACGGCTTTGAGGGCCTGGCGAAGAGTACGTTGCTTACTTCAAAGCGACGGACAGGGCATCCAGGATACTTTCACGCCTATCAATGGCTTTTCTTAGGCCAGCACTTAACGCTATGGTTGACGCCGAGATATCAAAGCCCTGCTAGAGCTCGGGTACTTTAAAATCTATCAATCGTGCTTATACAATTTCTTGGTGGTTTTTGCTTCCTTGTTCGCACCTCTCGTCGGACACTTCCGTTGGCTCAAACCCTAACACTATCATTTCGCAAGCCGCATCAGCCCAATATAATGCCGCCGACTGCACGTCCACACTCACTTTCTCTTTACATTCATTTCTCCAGCAATTTTTGCGGACTCGGTCTCCCCCACCGGGTTTCTCGCAGCACGCGACGGCTTTGCTCTACTCCCTTCATTCCCAGTATCCGTGCCTACTTGACCGGTTCTGGCGACACTCCGGCGTGGAAGTCGTTTCGATTTTGACGTGTGACCATTCTCCTCAAGATCCGAATCATCTTGGGACAGCTCAGAAGCGAGACCGGAAGAGCGAGCAGGTCTGTACCCCAGACCTAGTGGCCTATGTATCCGCTGCTTGATCAGTTTTATCGTCCGAGAAGGCCCGCGACGCTGGTGCTCTGCTACGCCATCGATGCCCGGACTTGGGCTGGGGATCCGCGAAAGAGATGCGACGCGTCTAAAGGGGCCGGCGAAATATTCCTGTTCTGGCTGACAGGGTCAGTCATGACCTCGAGATACAGGGAGAGGATGTGGGATACTTGCCGTCTTCCTCTTCGGTTTCGTCGCCGGGACTGACGGGGTTGGACTCCCGCCAGGCGCTGATGTCTGAGCCGCTTGACGATTCATTGTCTGAGGCACTGTCGGTGGACAGTTCTGTCATGGTCGTGGGAGAAGAAGCCGGAGCTGAAGGCGAGAGGACTGGCAGCGATTCATCTTTGCTGTTTGGGAGCTTGATTTTGTGCTTGGGGTCTTCGGTTGAGGTATGCATTGTGAAATCTGTTCTGTTGTGTCTCGGCGATAGTCTGTTACATATAATGTTGATTTTTCGGACCTATGAACAGATGCAGTACGTATGTTCCCAACTGGAAGATGTGGTTAAGAGCTGTTACGCGGGTATACATAGGTGTACGCTCAATCGTTCTCAACGTGATTGAACGGAAAGGAAAGCACGATGCTTGCAGCACGAGGGTTTCGTTATTGGATCCAAGTAACCTATTCAGGCTTCTTGAATATTGCAGCAAAAGCCGGACATGGCAGTAGGAATCCTGAGGAAGCCCTGCAAATCTATTATTATACCACTTATCCCGACTGATGTGACCGGTCGCAACCGCAGCCTCCGGGCCGCTCCGATCCCGCGGAACTCAACGGCTGCTGCCGTCCTGTGAGAGTGAGCGGTATTCGACATGGGGGCGCTGCTTGTTGGTGAGTTCCTAGACTCTGATCAATTTCGTCCTCCATATTTGCACGTACATGCCCTGCGCATGTTTGCGATGGCAATAACCTGCAAAACCCTACGTAAGTATGTTCGAAGCAGTCATGCCAGGTCAGGAATTCGAGCAGTTGCCGACCGAAGATACAACGGAGAGTTACAAGTAATCTATTTGTCGCTTAAAGGCTTACAGCCGTAGATACCTCTCGCGCCCATCATCTAGCGCCGATGAGCCCAAACAAGCGTGTACTTAAGTAGACGAAAACACACCTCACCTGCTTGGCGAGTGCATTGAATGCCACTTCCGCATATCCATCAAGCCGTCTGCTTTTTCACGACCTACGATAACACCTATACTGAATAGCCTTCTCTTCCTCACGGCAGCATACGGCCTAACGTAGGTCTGGCCTCCTCGCGTTACGTTTACTTCCTAGAACAACGGTTCGGACACAGATATAGCGGGAGTGATAGCCAGTTTGTGCTCCATGGTGTAGAGACCAGAAGCGATATGGTCTCGTGATGCAATGTCATATGATCGGCGTAGGGCCGAGGAGGAGGATAAATAGGACCCCATTTTGTACTTAGACAGAACGCGCGCACCGCCATAGTACACGAATACACCCCTAACTTGGGAATTGTTCCCAACACCTCGTCGAGGATAGCCCAATTGTGGTGCTTCCCTCTCTTATTTTTAGGTCTTCTCTGAGGCCTGCTCTTGTGTGTTTTCCCCTCTGTTCTTTAATGGTTTAAGATCCGGTGTTTATACCTCTTTATATCCCCATGAGAACGGCGGACGCGTCTCACTTGTCAGAACCTGCCCTAGCATTGACGTCTGGAGTCCAGGAAACTGCCGGTCCCGTTGAAATACATCGTAGAGAGGGGTGGTACTGTGATGTCTCTTCTGATGTCTTGCTAAGGCTGGATTGTGGTGACGTAGAGCTACTCTAAGGACGTCAAATTTTTATTTCGCGTATTCCAGCAGCACGCAAGTCACAGCTTTGGACCTAGAACATCGAATATTACTTGCATAGATTGAACACAGTTACACGCTGCTCTAGTACGAGAGCTCTCCCAGGCTGCGCAAACTTGAACTGGTGTTATATTGCGCTGGTCAAGGAAAATATGCAAGCATTAATAGCTGAAATATCGCCGCGGAAGCTGGGACGTTATGTCATCTTGAATAAGAAAGTTACAACCTAAATTAGACCTCCGCTTAAGCCGGAACCCTTTAATAGGCCTCATCCGCAGTAGGTTCCATAATGACATTCTCATATCCAGCCATTCTCCGTACATAGCTTTATGTGCCTGCTAGAAGGCTACCTCGTCTCTATGACCAAGGAATAGATCTAGCTACTATTCACATATAATTAAACTACTAAGTATGAGCTATTTAACCTCTTGCATCGTGGTTAAGAATCCTATTGGTAAAGCATTTGCGCCAGAGTCAACTTCCCTTGCTCGAACCGAACACGGAATCGTATCAACAACAAGACTGGCCAATGCTGGTCACCATGAGCAACAAGTGAACATGCCACCGACGCCATGAGAAGCCCAAAGTTGTAGAGAAGCCCAACGTTGTAGAGAATCTCGAGATGGATCCTGGCGATGCGGTGATTCTAAAGCAGTCGAAGGGAGGTCCTCGCCTAGAAAGCTCAAAGGGGGTAGGGTTGTTCGTCAAAGCTTAACACGTGTGTTTTTGATATTCAACTTCCATCAACTGCTAGATTTTTTGAAGGAAGACCTGGATGTAGATGTCTAGCATCATCCAGCACTAGATCACATTTGAGGTCATTTGGACCTGTAAGATTGACACCGGTTGATATCCACTTTTCTTTTCGCGAAGCAACACTATCAAATAAGCTCATCTGATTACGAAAAATGCGCTATTGGCTTCCAGACCTAGTGTCACCTGCAAGTAGCAGAGAAAATCACCTATTATTTCCGCTCCGCGGTATAATATACCTAATGATCGGAACCCTCCCTCGCTTGAATTAAGCGAGCCCCTAATCGACACTGAACCTAGTAAGGCTTACACCTATCTGTTACTATCGTGTTGCGCTAGCCTTCTATCGAAACACAAACCAGTCACCTCGATCTCCCCCTCCCCTCTCCCGACCTTCCCACCCCCCGGCGCCTTCCTTTCGACAGATATCTCTCCGCTGCTGCGAGTTAGGAAGATACCGCAGCCTAGCGAGGGGTCGGCACGCAGGCGAAAAGTGCTGGGAATGCTGCATAGCGATGTCCCAGATTTAGGATAAAGACTGTATCGAGTAGCGACCAGGGTGGGTTAGTAGAGGCTCTGGGAGAGAGAAAGGATTCCGAAGCGACGGCGATGAGGATCAAAGAAATCGAGATAATCTCCCCATGCAAAGAATAGACAGTGGAGGAACCTGTGATTTCACATACGCAGAACACATAATTAGGATCTCTAGCTACCCTGACCTCTCTCTCCGCACCGCATCCTCATCCCCAAGCGCATATTCCATGGTGTGATGATTCTGGCAGCCCTCGAGAGCACCAGACGCCTGATATCCCCCGGCCCCCATAGAGCATTTGTAGAGAGTATTCGGCGCAAGAGAGAAGTCGCTGCACAGCGAGAGACTACCTGGGCGACTTCTTCCGCTCGAGCATTCGAGCATTCGAGCATTTGAGTATGATTGGCATGATTAGCTAAAAGGCTTGTCTTGTCAGCTCGTAAAGTCGCTTCCGGTGGCTCTCCTGCACAGGAAGAGAGGAGGAGAAGAGGCGGCGATGAGTCTTGGGTGAGGAGGACAATATCGGTCAGGGAAGAAGATGAACAGGTCCCGCTAGACACGGCGATATACGCGTTTGAGGAAGAAATCTCCGTCGTAAGAGGAAATAAATATTATCTACAGATCGGACACCATGAGAAGCTCGGGTGAGCCCTCGTCCGTGACGGTCCCGGTAGATCATGTGCTAAAGCCACGGCAGCCTTCGAAAGCATATGGGCCGCAGGTCTCTTCCCGACGGCTGGATGCCCTACTGGATCCCTAGGGGCGGAGTCTTGCTCGCCCGAGGCCGTGGGCTAAACGGTCAAGGGAGTAGGAGGGTCTATTCTCTTGCAGGCAAATAGTCGTTGACGGGATGTCAGAAACGTCGCAGCCAATACGCGACCTTGTAGCTCTTGGTCAGATGATGGCAAAAAGCTCATATTGAATGGCTTGAGGACCATGTTCGCAGGTTCAAGGCGAGAAATGAACGGCCAACTCTACCTTGAGAGCAACGATCGAGCACCATCCGAGAGGTACGTCGCCGGGAAAGGGTCAGCCGATTTCCGATGAAATAAAAATGTTCGTTCCGGCTATTGGGCCGAGTGCTCGCCCACGATACGGTACTGTTCCCGATCGTGACGGCGAATTGGAAATTGTGACAGCGAGAGCAAGGCATAACTCGATAAAGTTGATAGGATCAATGCTTAACAATCTTCTAGAATTCCAATGTAAAGAGCTAAGGGTAATAGGGAAGCCGGCCTATTACATAAACAGGTCGCTTTCCTCTTAGTCGCAAGTTGATCCTAAACTTGCAAAGCCTTTTAGAACTAGCTAAAACACCTCAGCGCGTCGCACCTCTCTTGAGCGTCATTCCACTCCTTTTGAAGCTGAGACTTGTCATGCGTCGCATTCCTGGCACGCGCCGTAACAAAAATCAGGCCGCAATATGGGCCAGGATCCATGGCAATCGCCGGGATTCAAAAGAGCAGAGAACGCGTCCCTTGGGAACTAGCCGCCTGGAGAGTGCCGAAGATTCCAGGGACCCGCGTCGAAGGGCATCACAGAGAACTAGATGGAATTGGGCTGTCGAGACAGATTCTCTCGTCGTCAAGGCATCAGATCTTCCAAGGCCAAGGGGACCGGTCATTACTCCATGTTCACGAGTCCGAAAGTCCCACTACGTACGGCACTCGGATCCCCGACCCCATCCCCCTCCACTGGAGCATCGGTATCCTTCCGCCGAGCGCATCACGCAGATGGACAAGAGCAGGCCCAGCCTCGGGTCTTAGGTGAGGAACGGATTAGGGTCCCTGTGCAGAACGTCAGCGAGGACCTCCTCCCGACGACGACCACCTACCCGGGGCGCCAGCCGGGCGCCAGAGCCCCCCGTTCAATACACAGCACCTCTGCGCCCGTATGCCGGTCGATGATCCGGACCCGCGGACATGCCCAGCCTGGGTCACTCTTCCGCGCCCCCTCGAAATCCGTGCTGAGGATGCGCACATTGCCTCCCCTCCACGACGTCAGATCGCCCTCGTCCGTGTACAGATCCAGCTCGGTCAGGCGCGCCATGCTCGCGATGATGGCCATGTTGAAGTGGCCAAAGTAGCCGGCGTCTGCCACGTCCAGCACCAGCCTCTCGACAGCCCCCACCTCGTCCGGCCCAAAGTGCTCCAGGAGGTTGTCGCTGCAGCGGACGGCGTCCCGGTCGGGCGCGAGATACACGCAGTTGGGCGCGTGCTCGGTCTGGAAGTATCTCCTGTACGTCGCCAGGGCCTCGGAGCGGGATTCCTGGCAGGCGTTTATCATGGCGGGGCGCGGGGTCGTGGAGAGGAACGCTACGACGAAGCGCCTGGGCGTCCTCTTCGGGTCGATGGCCTTCTTGCCGGCTATGTTGACGACTCGCGGGCGACGGAGAGCGAAGGCCCAGATCTTGAGCCGCAGCTCGCTCGGAAGGTTGGGGAAGCCGTGGAATTCGGCGAGAGAAGTCATCGCCGGGCGGCTGTCTGCGTTCGGCGGCGGCCGAGAGAACTGGCAGTGCCTAGTGGAGACTCGCCGTCAGCGTCACCAGCCTGCGCCCACGATGTCTGTCGCTGCTCCGAGGGGGCCGCGGGGAGTTCGCTGGTCGTCGAGGGTGATGGCTGAGGCTCTCGCACCGGCAGACCCCGCTAGGTCTTCTTCACGCCGTGTACCGCCAGTGCGCGGACTGGTACTGCACGCGGCCAACGTGCCCCCAGCCAGCAATCCTCACGACGGTGATCGAACGGAAGCGGTAGGTTTTGATGATGGTTGGGCGCCTGGAGGTCGTTAGCCGCGGACGAAGCGCTCGATCTCGACCAGGAACGTTACGTCTCGGCGCTGGTGTCGGCCGCTTATATTGCGGCTCCGGGGCACGTGGGGAGCGTAGCCGCCACGAACGTGATTTATGCTCAAACCAGCATGACTGGACACGTCGTTCGTTCTCCTGACGGCATTCGATCCGCATCGCCATCCATACTTCAGTAGCCGCGCTGCTCCTCGGCTGGCGATCTGCCTCCAAGGCCGCCGTCACGTGCCTGGCCCCCTTTTCCATTTGTTGGCGCCGCCGCATCGTGCTGAGAGCCGGGTGCGAGTCTCGATTCGCAGCACTACGGTTTCCAGGGGCGTGTTTGCGAGTCGGGGAATCTCGCGTCGTCGCCGGCGTTGCAGGGCCAGCAGCTCTGGTCTCGAGCTGATTTCAGATCGGCCTGCAGCTTGCGAAACTCTCGGCAGCTGAGGTATCACATCGCGAGATGGCGAGTGCAGAAACTCGTCACGTTCGAGGCATCCGCGCCCTTCATCGGAGGGACGGTGGAAGTCTTATGCCATGACCCCCTCGCATCACCGACGCCCTCGGCGGCGTCACGTTGGATCAGCGGTAGATTCGGTGCAAATACTACTCTTTCTGTCGTCCGCATCTGCCGCCGGGGAGGTCTCTGCTCCGCCGCCAGTTTGCCGGCACCTGTACGCGGAAGATACTTTCGTCGCAGGCCGAGCATGGGCGTGTACTTGGCCTGGCAAACACACCGCGAGCGACCGTTGGGAGCACGCCGATACGGTGTTTATGTGGTCTGCGAGGAAGACATGCCAGGCTTGGCGTGTTTACCCTTCAATGCTGGAAATATATGGCCTCTCTTTGCGCTGGCTGGCACTCTGCGACCCGGCCACGGTTGTATGGACGGAACCCACGAGCTTGCAACTGACTTGCGCATACCAGCAACCTGCATTGCGGCATCTGGTCTGCGATCGTGAAGGTTCGAAGCAGGCTTGATCGTGAGGGATGCTGTCCACACAACCCACGAGCAGAGCGCCCATGACTTGCGGCTGTTTGCTGCCCGCCTTGCTCGAGGATCATGCGTGGCCGAAGTCCCAGTGCCGATACCCACGCGGAGGTGCAGCGGTCAGGTATTGATTCGTGCTTTTTGTCTCTCCGGTACGAAACCCGCTGTGCTTGCAGGTAGAGTGCAATCTTGAGCAAAACCGAAATGGTCCTTGCGGATAGTTTGGAGTACGCCCGAGGGGAGAGGGGGGGCTACTCTGATGTCCAGTGGTTCTGGTGCGGCCTGATACAAACTGCATATTCTTCCAGAGCAAGTTGTCCAGGCCCCTTGTTGACAGGCAACTATACTTGACCGCTGCACCTCGGCATACCCGTGGCATGTAAGAGCTGCATCGCTCGCGTTCCTTGACCGCAAAACGTCCTTCGAAAGAGACATTGCGAAAGCTGAAGCACTCGACCGGGTGGATACGCAGCAAGGCCACGAAACCACAGCCTTCAAGGATGGCCGGCCTCCACGATGAGACCCCGGCTTGTCATCAACAGCGGCGGACGATCTCTGCCCCCTACTGACCGTTGCATTCTGCGCAGACGGGATCCCATGAAGGCAGCCTCCTCAAGGGCGTAGCTCATCTTCCGAGCGGAGCACCAGGCAAGTCAATAACCTCGCTGCCCTCGAGGAAGCCGAAATCTCGACCTGCCCTCGCTCCGACGCCGACCAGCTCGGGCTCGGGCTCTCCCCCAGGGCCGTGCCGAGGGAGCCGCCTCGGTGTAACGCATCCCCTTGCGGCCGGCACAGTCCCCGTCCCCCGGCCAGTTCGGGCCGAAGAATGCAAACGGCACATGCCCAGCTCGAGATGCCCGGCCGTGCAGGCGACGGGCCTCGATCTCGTCTAGACTTGCGTGATCTCTCCAACCTCTCCAACCCGGGATTCCTCCCCTTTCGCAGGTTCGCATTTCTCACATTCCGATCGGCCGTCCGGGTTCTGGTGATAGCTCCTTTCCCCCTGGTCTCACATCTTCCCTCGGCCATTTGGGACCATGCGCTCCCACGACTGCTCCATCATGCGAGGGGGGCTGATGAGACGGATGCCTTTTTCTGTCGTATCTCAGATGAGATCTCTCGGGGCCCATCGGTTTACCTGCCCGATCGACCCTGGTTGAGGAGCGGCAGGGGGCTCGGTTGAGACGCAGAGTACCATGGATGGCTGGACTCAGGCAGGCCCTGGGCCGACGGGGACGGGGAAAGTAACCTTCAGCGGCGAGGGACAGCTCACATCGGCCCCAGGTCCTGGGGAGATGCCATCGTCAATCTGCATCTGCATATAGCCCAGGCCGATCTGGTGAAACGCTCAGCCGTGGCACGAGCGAGAAGACTCTGTGCTCGCGAGAAGAGAGGAAACATGCCAGGTATTTGGTTGACTCATGGTACTCTCTCATGCTCTCCTCCAGCAACGGGTCGACGCATCCGAGTGTAGAGATGAACTCTCATGCTTGCTCGGAGTCGTTGGACTCCCTGTCTCTCTCTCTCTCTCTCTCTCTCTCCCCCTCTCTCTCCCCCTTTCCCCCTCTCACCCTCCCCCACGCCAGAGTGAGAGGATCTTCTGTCACTTCTCTACTCTCCAATCCCGAGTCCTCCCCCCCCCTGGCAGGAGAGATATGGAGGCGTGCCCTGATCCAGTAATAATTTCCTGCGGATCCATCCCACGCGCGTGAGTCTTGAGAGAGAAGCTGGGAGTGAAACATGAGAGATAACACATCGGTTTCTGAACATCCCTCCTTGACGACCACGGAACTCGGCCTTGGGATGTCCCCACACCCTCCGGGCTGGGGTCATCCGTACACGTAGGTGTATATGATATGCATGCATGAGATGATGTCTCTGCGCACGATCTCTCCACCCAGAGTCAACGCCGATCCGTGCCTCGCCAGCGGAGAGGAGAGAAGAGCAGACGAGAAGAGAAAAGAAAACATCCGACAGGGGGCTGCCTCTACAACAGGTCGGGCTAGGCGAGATTTGTCCGTATTGTATTCACACCGCTTGATGGGGAAGTACGTGCCGAGGACCAGTACAGTAGATGCAAGATCCCATCGCCGCGCGAGAGGCTGTGCCCTAGCGCCAGCCAAACAAACAGCGCTCTGGTGTCGTGTGCAAGGGGGTTTGGAGATGGGCTTGGAGACGGGCTTGGAGATGGGCTGGTAAGGTTGGAGAACATCTTCATGTGGTGTTGGCTTGGCTCATGACAACGCGGGAATAGTGCAGGATCTGGTCGCGTCTGACGCGTCGCTGGGTCGCGTCCGCGCGCCGATTTTCTGCAGCGTGTGCTGCTATCGCGCGCGGCTGGCGGGGGGAACCGATCCAAACCAAACGCCGAGAGCAAAAGGCAGAAGCGAAGACCAGAAGCGCGACACCGTTGGATGCATCTCCTGCTTCCGTTCTGTAGCACTGTTTCTCTGTGGCTACCAGCTGGTCGCGGAGTATTTTCCTCCTCCCCCTGGCCGTCTCCCACCCGCCGCCGGCGCGCCAAAAGGAAAAAGAAGAGAACAAGGTCCCCCTCCCTTGCAGCGAGCATGCGCAGCCGGGTGGCGGCGGTTGGAGGGAGGCATGCGATCATCCGGGTTTGCGGATCTACCTGCGCTGATGTGGCTGGACAGGGCGCGACCGAGGAGTGGGCCTGGTCATGAGAGAGTACAGAGTGAGTACTACGGAACGTACAGATGATGCGTGGAAGGGGGGGGAGAGAAGGGAGGAGGGGAAAGAGAAAGGGGGTGGGGGGAGAGAAGAGAGAGATGGGGGCAGAGAAAACGAGAAGAAGAAAAGGGGGTGGGCCGTGGGTTCGCTTTTCCAAGACTTCTCTCGGCTTGTAGGATACGATACGCAGGATACGTACAGGATGCGATGTGTAGGATGGGATATATGGCATATACAGGATTGGAAATACAGGATTGGATACATGGGATATATGGGATGTATGGGATATATGGGATATATGGGATATATGGGATATATGGGATATATGGGATATATGGGATATATGGGATATGTGTGATAAATGGATATACAGGATAGGATATACAGGATGGATCCGACCGTCACACTCGAGATCGAGCCGGGCCTAGCTCTCCTGCGCGGCGCGCGGGATGGGGATCTTCAGCCGTTGCGGTGCGACGACTCGAGCTAGCGGGCGGCCCGTCGAACCGACCCGCCCGCGCCCTCCCCCCCCCCCCCCACCCAGCGAGATGCGCCGCCTCGCGAGCCATCGGATATCGAGATATGTGTAGATGGGTGCATGCTTGCATATGCATATGCGTCTATGGATTGGAAGTGGATCGCAAGTGGATGTTGGAGTGTATGTGCTGGTATGTATGTTTATATGTTTATGTATATATGTATATATGTATATATGTATAAACATGCTGATATACTTATGAGTATCTGCCTATTTATATGTCGATAAATGTACATCTACATGTACTACATGTACTACAAGGAATATATACATACCACGTATAGATTTACATGTATATTAATATATCCATACTACATGTACATGTACATATACATATACATGTACATATACACATACACATACACATACATGTACATTACACACAACTTGATATCTCTCAAAGAACAGGCCATCACATCTCGTCTGCGGCCCTCCGAGGTATCGAAGAATGTAAAGCGCGCATCTCCCCCCACTTGGGACCGTGGTCAACGGTTGTCCCGCGGACGCTCGTTCTCGAGACTGGAGAATGTCTTGGAGAGCGATGAGCGGGGAGACCAGGCACCGCAACACCTCTCACCGCCGCACATCTGTCCTGCGGTGGAGAAGAAGAACGGTCAACTCTGCATGCTGCAGCGTCCGTCGCCCCCACCGTCGATGCAGGCCACGACGCCCCCGTGCCGCCAGGGCCCGCCCCGCGCCCCGTGAAGAAAGATTTCCCCGGGATGTCCATCTACAGATCTTGCGCCCTCTCCAACGTCCCCCTGAGCCTCTGGGCTGGTTGATGCTGGCACTCGGATGGCCCCTGCCCATTCCTCGCGCTGGATCAGCGTCTTGCGGACGTGCGTGTTGTCTCGGAGGGAGATCTCCATCGGGCCCGCGCATGCATCGAGCGGCGTCACATCCATCTCTCGCGCGTTGGGGCGGGGAGAGGGGGGATCCTGGTTCGCGCGGTCGATCTGAGGCTTCGGCGTATCCATCGCCCGTCGCCGGCGCCCTGCTCGCACCGCTGCGCGCTCTCGGCCTTTCTGCAGCCACGCAGCGCGGCCTTCTGCCCTACTTATAGTCGCCGGCTGCGTCCGCGACTTGAAGAGAGCATTAGAATCTGCTGCCACATCTCTGCAGCGGCATCTCCTGCGCGACTACGAAACGCCAGCCTCGTCTCTCGACTTCCCGCCTGCGCCCGTGCTCCTCTCCCGCACCGCGCACTCGGCAACCTCTCGGCAACCTCTCGGCAACGTTCGGGACGCGCTGCCCCTCGACCAACCCCATCGCCGATCCCACGGCAGCATGCTTGACCTCCGCTCCGCCCCCGGCCGGGCCGCGAGGGGGGACGGCCGCGCCCGCCCGAGCCGCAACCCCATGGACGTCTCCCGCCTGCTCAATCCCGAAAACGCGCGGGACATGCACGGCATGCACTTGCCGGGCTGGCCGAGCCGGCACCGGCTCCCCTGCGCGCTGCCCATGGAGGTCGACGGGGAGCTGCCGGCGCCGCCGCCGGCCTCCCCCCGCGTGCACCACCTCTACCTGCCGCCCATCCGCGCCGCCCCGACGGCGCCGGCGGGCCACGGCCGGCGGGCCCCCCTCACCCGGGGCGCCCGGGCCCGGGACCCGCTCCCGCTCCCGCTCCCGCCCCCGTCGGCCGGCCTCGCCGACGGCCGCGTCCGCAAGCCGAAGAAGAAGCCGACCGGCTCCTTTTCCAATCGGCCCTACACGCAAGAGCAGGTGCACTGGCTGCGCTACCACAATGAGGACTGCGACTTGAGCTACAGCGAGATGTTCCGCCTCTGGGGCCGCCAGTTCCCCCACCCGAGCGACGCGCGCGGCGACGGCCAGAACTTCAGCAGCCGCCTGTACCGCGACCACAAGGTGCCGGCCATGGACGCGCGCGGCGACCCGACCTTCGACGCGGCCGGCAAGCCGCGCTACATCGAGTGCAAGGTGCGCCAGCGCACCGACCCCGCCCAGATGGATATCCCCTTCAAGCTCGTCGAGAAGCATCCCGAGTGGGCGCTCTACTGGAGCTGGGTCAGCCCGGCCGACAAGGCCATCGCGCGCCAGATCCTCGACGGTAAGGACCTGGACTTTGCGCAGACGAGTAGGTC